>JBCFYV010003508.1:14875589-15198089 GCA_039000515.1 Timema cristinae | reverse complement strand
CATAATATGACTTGACGCATGATTACATAAAAATATTTTAAATCACACTGTTAACCAGGATCTCACAATAGTCACGTTCCAGAAAACCGCTTCTCTAATTTAAAATGAAGAACCGGAGAAGTGATATTTCATAGTTATTATTATTATTACTATTTCAACTCGCACAGGTGACTACACGGTCTAAGACACCAGTGTCGGTTAGGGGACGGTTGAGTTTCAAACCTCGGCTGGGTTCATTTGTCTAAATGGTGCAGTTCCTCTGAAATATGTGTCTCCTCTCTACCTCCTAGTTTGAGACTGGTAGTCATGTTGTAAAAATGTGTTTCTCGTGTTGAGCCCTTTATCTCCTCATCTGAAACGTCACATGAAATTGGTCCAGAATGGAGATGGATCAGCGGAATTATTGGGACGTCCGCAGCTTCACATCAAATCAACTGAAGTAGCTTGCGCGCATTGATTCAATCAAACACATTTAATAAATACTCATCAACAATTGTTTAATTGATTTCAACTACAAAGTCCTTCCCTCTCTTCGACATGATGACATTGCTTTGAACCAATCGTTCAGGTAATTCCTTGCCATATTTTTACAGCGCATGCGCGATTAAGTGACCGCATCGGGGGGGGCTGGCGGAAAAGGTCGTCACGCTCGTCTATTATGGTTTCAAGATGACGCGGAAGTCCGGGCTTGAGTACCGGCCGAGTGCACCGAGGTGGTTTTCGATAAATTGTTTCTCACTTTTTCTCCACACTGATTCGGGTGCATTTTATATACAATCCTACCTTTCTCCCCTTAACCTAGATTAAAACCCGGACCTATGCGTTACTGGCAAATCAGTACATGGCGAGCCTGAGGCCTTGGACCGCGTGGCCACAGGTGCTGGTAGTAGTCCTGGTAGCAGTTGTGATTGATAAAAATCACAAAACATTCATTTCTAAAAATTAATATACTTTGTTTTTAACATGTATTTCAAGGAGCGTAAACCATTTAACTTTTTCTTTTTCAAATTCAATCTATTTAAAAATAAATGAATATTATACCAATATTGATGATACTTGTTGAATAACCAAACTATCGGCTGATAACCAGCTAAAGGAAGTAATGACTATAATCAATTTTGTATAACGCCAAATAAATACGAGTATATATGTATACAGGTGTATATATATATGTATATAGTTTAACACCACGTCTTACTACCCGTTTGGGTTATATACTTATGTACTAATTACGCTAATGGGTTAGGGATGAAGAAGGTTGAATTTAGAGTAATTGTACCAGCTTTTTCATGGGATAAAGTAGGAAACCATTAGTGAAAAACCGCCCTCATTACACCCGAACAGGATCGAACCACGATCTCCTTGTCACTTGCAGTCTAGTCTGTTGCGAGAGTAGTGTCTTAGACTATGTGGCCACCAAAGTGGGTTACATGAATATAGAGCTAGTTTCTAACAAACCTTTTGATAGTTACATACATTATTTTATTTGGATATCAAATTATTATGCATGATTTATAATTTAATATTAATACTTTAAAATATAGCTTAAAAATTGTTTCATTGATTCTTTTGAAAGAGTAATGAAACATCCCTCTAAGGAGTTTGGTGAAAATCAGTCCGTTTGTTCAAAAGATGTAAGTGATACGCGCGTGTAAACAACGTCCGGTTGTATTAATCCGTGCCGCGGAACTAATGAAAAGGACAGCCACAGGAAATTATGCGTCAAATTACTCGCAATTTGAAATCAAGTGACCGTCCCTTGACCAATTCCGTATGGTCAACAAGGACACGTGGGGATCCTTTTGCTCGAGGGTCGTTAGAGGATGCAAGACACATCTCCGTCAACAGAGGGACGAGGGTGTTTGCCGAGGTAAATATAGTGTGGTACCGGACAAGCGATGGGTAATGTCTTCCTAATTGGAAGATCTGGAGGGAAAACGGGCTATCTCCAACAAGTTTCGCAGGGGGCGTGATCAATACAAGTGACAACATATTTATATCAATATTTTAGTATGCGATATACAAATAAAGTTACTGAAATTTTTTATACGCTTTAAAGCTTGTGAATAAAAGGAAATTGAACACCCCCCCCCCATTTTTACAATATTAGTCTGTTATTTTCAACAGTATAATAAAACAATTAAAAGTATAAAGCGGTAAAGGTTTAAAGAATATCGGTTATTCAAGTTCGCCCATACCACTTCAATTTCATGTATCGAAAACAGCCGCTATATCAATGTGATTTAATCGATATATCGTAGCTATCGATATATATATATATATATTGCGATAGATATATATATATATATATATAATTGCGATATATCAAATTGTAAATATCTCGATATATTATGTAAAACGCCATTTCTACTCGGCATGTAACCCGCAGGACAGCGATGGAGAACCCTGTTTGGAGGGTAGACAACATACAAGGGTATACGTTGAGCTATATTTTCATCAACGTGCATTTCATAACTCATTTCATTTAAGTTATCTAGTTTTTGCTTCAACGCCTTCAATATCAGCCGCCATGTTTTTGTTTAGTTTCCGTTGTGTGCGTTGATATTCCGGTCGGTTGAGTCATATCACATGACCAGTTTTAAGTCACGTGTCCCAGGGTAACACGGGTCGCAGTTCAAGGGCTGGATGGGTAAACAGGTCAGATACAAGCGTCTTACCACCCATCCGGAATATCAGCACATTTATACTAACTGGGGTAAGGATGAGGAATTTAGAATGTAGAAGAAACCCACATTTAAGTGGAGGAAGAATGGGGAGCCATTTAGGTAATTATTCCCTAGATACACTCACTTGAAATTTGAATCATGACCTTGCCGTCATTGGCAAGACTGGACGATCTTGACGTTTAGACCCGTGATTATTTAAAAAATAAATTGATGAGTTTGATAATTAAAAAATAACATTTTTTAAAAAGTACTTAACCATTATTGGGATATTGAGCAATTTATTGGCCTAGCCATATTTATGTTTAAAAAAAATACTAGATCAAAATAGGACTCTTTTAGTACTAAATTTTAATCGACAATTCTTTTTAAGTCAGATAAAACTTGTAATATTGAATTAACCTAATAACAATCATGGTACCCTTTACTTTCTTGTATAAGACTATACAAAGCTATACTGCTTGTGTGTCAAAGTAAAACCAAATTAATACTTCACCAATAGGCCTAAGATAGTGGGTGAGTTCATCGAGACGTTCAACTATAGACAGTGTCCAACCAGGTCTGGCAAACTTATATTTGAACTCTCACTAAGTAGACTTCCTAATCCCTAACACATTAGTGTAATTAGTACACAGGCGTTTAGCTCGAACGGGTAGTAAGATGTGGTACTAAAAAAAACCTAAGGAAATCGCTTAAATATTTGTGAATCCGGTAGTATAAACTAGGGGAGTGGAAAACAATTGATTAGTTATCATTACTTTTTTATCATTTTAGTGAATAAAATATGTTAGTTTTGTTAACAGTGTACTATTATATTGTTTATAAGACAGTTGTGGATGTATCCTACACTTTCAACATAATACACATTTATAATTACACGACATTAAATTAAGAAACAGTATTTCTTTATTATAATCCATAGTCTCAATGATCTATTATTTAGGTCTAAAGCTATTTTTAATTATACTTTACACCGTAACTTGAATGGGTATCCAGACCTACGTACTAAACTTCGAGCTCATCTTGTCTGGTTTGCCAGTGACGTGTGGGGCTTTGAATCCCAGCTTGATATACGTGGCTGGGTTTTACCTAAATAGTTTTCCCTTTTTCCTCCATTGAAATTCAGTTGCATTTCCTCATCAATACTACCTTCCTTATTCTACTCAAAAGATGTAATTAACGTGGGCGTCTAGTAAGATGCAGTTCTAAAAAAAAAGGGCCAAACAAAAAAAAATCTATTGAATAGTATAAAAACAAACACTCTATAGAATGGAGTGTTTTACTAGATTAGAAATCAATCGTTGTAATTAGCCGGGCTCTTGTTTATAAACGGCAATCCATTCAGTAAAAGGGAAAATCATGGAATAAAACTTCTCCATCTGCTTTTATATTATTTTCAACGATCTTTTTTTTTTATCAACACTTCTCTAAAATGTTAAACGTAAACAACTTCCTCTATGATCATCAATTTTTCCCCCCCTCTCAACTAGTGTTTAAATAGCTTCCTCCCCTTCTCTATAGGCAACACTCAATTAACCAAATTCACTCAGAAGGAGGGGGGGGGGGAATACTAAAACCAAAACAAAATGAGAATAAGTATGTGTATGGGAAAAAAAACTTTTTTTAATTTAAAAAAAGTAGAAAGTTTTTTTTGAAAAGAAGAGGGTTGAAGAGAGGGTAAAAAAAAAGGAATGAAAAAATGCACAGCATCCCTTTCGTCTGGAGCATTGACCTCCAAACCCCCGCGGTTGCTATGGTAACCGTATGGATTCTCGGCCCCCTTCCCCCCCTCCCCCATCACTCGTGCGACTAGGGTGGGTGCGGAGTTTGAGGCGGGGTAGGATTGCGTACACATACCGTTACGTTCGGCCATCTACAGAGCATTTTCAAAAACGTTTCAAGTTGTTGTTTTTTATCACATTTTCTCGCGTCTGTTTCGATAACACGTTGTTTTATGAACGAGTATTGTTTATTGGCCGGAACACAGCGGTTCTGTACGTGCAACGCAATGGAGACATGAACTAGACTCTTTCTTTAATTCAACTTACAAAACGGGGGGTTGGGGGAATTACTTGCATCACGTGACAGGAGAACAGGCAAAACAGAGGCAATTTTCTATGTCTGGAAAAACTTGAGAAAACGCAGGTATTTTTTTGGTGACTGAAAAAACTTGGGGGAAAAACGGGGATTTTTTTTTAATTTGAAAAAAAAACAACACGAAAACACGCATGGGTGTTTATTTTTGTGTCTAGAAAAAACTCGTAAAAATGCAAGGAGTTTTTTGTGTATGGAAAAAAAACGTGAAGCATAAGGAATTTCACAAGAAATAACTGTAACATTTGTAAATTTACAACATTAATTCTCTCTTTTTAATATTATTTAGTAAAGGTATTATCGTGCACTTTCTGAACTGACTGATTACATCAGCACACGATAATTTCATTGAGCAATAGCAAAATGGCTGTAACACCGCCCTTACTCACAACTGAATAAAGGCCGGTGCACAACAATAATAATATTAAAAAAAGGTAAAGATACAATATTTGCAGAGGAGCCGATATGATAATCACAAGCTAAATAGACCATACATTGGTCCATTTGTCTTCTGTTTCCCCGAACCCACTCCTCAAATATTTAATTAGTTTAAATATTTCCCTGTTCCTCAACTAAAAGTGTAGGATTTCAAATATGAACGTGATATGTTAAGAAATAACACAAAGTAAATAGGAGATTATTCATTTAGATAAAATGAATAGAGATTAAACATGAACAATATAACAGTATATATATATATATATATATATATATGTATATGAGAAAAAATAACAAAGTCCATAGTTACGGGTGAATATCCATCACCTCGGCATAATTTACAATTAGTTACTCGAGAGATTTATAACCCTTACAAAATTGAAAATTTAAGAACGTGGTATTCTTATAGGTCACTAATAATATTGAAAAAGATATTACCAAAGCATTTATCTATTGACATAAACATTACCAAATTTAAAAGACAAGTTTTCAAGCCGGAAGGGCTAAAAGTCGCTACCAAAGTAACCTTGACAACCTAACAACAATTACAAACAATATGGCGTCATACGCCAGATAAGTTTCCAAGCCGGAAGGGCTAAAAGTCGCTACCAAAGTAACCTTGACAACCTAACAACAATTACAAACAATATGGCGTCATACGCCAGATAAGTTTCCAAGCCGGATGGGCTATAAGTTGCTACCATTGTAACCTTGACAACCTAACAACAATTACAAACAATATGGCGTCATACGCTAGATACGTTTCCAGGCCGGATGGGCTATAAGTTGCTACCATTGTAACCTTGACAACCTAACAACAATTACAAACAATATGGCGTCATACGCCAGATAAGTTTCCAAGCCGGATGGGCTATAAGTTGCTACCATTGTAACCTTGACAACCTAACAACAATTACAAACAATATGGCGTCATACGCCAGATAAGTTTCCAAGCCGGATGGGCTATAATTAGCTACCAAAGTAACCTTGACAACCTAAGAATGATTATAAACAATATGGCGTCATACGCCAGATAAGTTTCCAAGCCGGATGGGCTATAGGTCGCTACCAAAGTAACCTTGACAACCTAACAACAATTACAAACAATATGGCGTCATAAGCCAGATAAGTTTCCAATCCGGATGGGCTATAAGCAGGTAACTTAGTAAAATTGACAACCTAACAACAATTACAAACAATATGGCGTCATACGCCAGACACGTATTAATCCATAATGGAATTTCGAACGATACGTCTTGTTTACATTAACAAGCATAGCGATACGTAAACCCAAAAGAGGATTTCACGTTTAGCAAACCTAATGTAAATACTAGAATTATAAGCCATAATGTACCAAAAAAGATTAAAATATCACGTAATCCATACATTTTGTAATCTATTAATTTGCCGAAAAAGAATTTTGCAATACAACAGCCGAAAATGAATTTTTATACATTTTATAATATCCTGGATATCTAAGTGTGTCCAGGGAGAGTATCCAGTCAAGAGTGACATATCAAAGAGTTATATCATTATATACGCTCATATTCAGGCTCAAGAAGGGGCACGAGGGGTAGTGAAAACAAACGTGAACACAACAACAAAGAAGAGGGGGAAGGGGTAACTAGACCGGTGTAGAACATTCGAACATCTTGTGGACGGACTCAGAACAACAGTTTTTTGGACACATCACCGTCTTTTAACGCATATATGTCATACTTTCCCAGCATGCCTTATGATTAATCATAGTTCAAGCTTACACACAGTTCGCTCGCTTAGTCAGTTGTTGAGTTTCTAACGGCATGTTGTGTTGTGCGGGAAGTACACTTGGGAGGGGCCACTGCTGAATGGGGCAGTGGTGAATTCACTCGCGATTATCATTATTATTATTAGAGACCAGTCTTGTATATTCTTCACTGTTTAGTAGCTTTTATGGCAATAAATGCTACAGAGCCTACCAATTTTGCCAGGAAATGTATTTTCACATACCGTCCAGGGTTCTTTCCCATGCCTCAATCAACATGAGACCTGCGTATAACCCGAACGGGTAGTAAGACGCGGCGCTAATAAATAATAATAATAATAATAATAATAATAATATAATGGGACCGACGGCTTTTATTACCCTCCGAAGGAAGTTGTGCTGCGGATTTTTATCGCTAAAGAAAAAAAACTGTTTACCTCGGCTGGGTTTTGAACCCACAAGTATTGTGTCATTAGGCGAGAACTTTACCCCAAAACCACCGGGGTTGAACTATGACATTACAACTTTAAACTTTTTCATAGAATAAAATGCAAAATGGCGTTGATTCGAACACATGATGTCTTACCCTCCTGCGTCCTTATTTCTCCCTGATATATTGAGCTGCTTAACAAAAACATATATTTCCCAATCAAAGTCAAATCATCATGTTTAAAACACTTGAATTCATAATAGGTCCTCTATACTACTGTCTGAAGTGTCCTACAAATAGAAATTACCTTTTGGAAAACCTGAAAATAAAGAGAACTTTGTTTTGAGAAAATAGTAGCAACAACTATATAAGGAAGTTTGGACAAAAAATATCACAACTCTGGATTTGAAAGGACGTTCTTAGTTTTAGAATTGCTGACATGTTTTAACAGTCATGTTATTATTTAAAAACTTATCTACTTTTGATTGTATTTGTAATTTCGAGAATGAATACACTTAGTACTTTTCTTTAATGTAACAAAGACGTGTAAAGACGTTCAATCGTCCTAAAATCAACTTCAAAGAAAAACGAGTTGTCGCATTGAAATATTAAAACAAAAAGTTTGCACCGAGTCTTACTACCCATCCGGGATATCCGCATGTTGACACTAATAGGGTAGCGAAGAATAATGAAGATAGAATTTTGAGGAAATTAGTCAGAATTTGCGTAGATATATATTTATACATATATTTATTTATATATATATTTATTTATTTATATATATTTATATATATATTTATTTATATATATATATATATTTATATACATATATATATTTATATTTATTTATATATATATATATTTATATTATTTATATATATAAATGTAATTGAAATACCAAGATTAGGGATAAGAGTTTTTTTGGTCAATTGTCCGCACTGACGGTTTACGACTTAATAAGTAGGTGAAGAGGGTAGGTTGAGGGAGGGGGCTACCCAGAGATGATTGTAACCAACCCAAGAATGTTTGCTGAAGACTCAGCTCTTCAAATCATTATGTAATGTAAATATTGTCTAATTGTAAGTAAACTATCCACGATCAGCACCAAAACAATAACAATCGAACCGGTATTTTATTTATTACTTAATGTCAAGTAAGCTCGTCTCTGAAGGTGTTTAAACAATAATGTTATAACACCAAAGAGACGTCTACTGTTGATTGATTGGACACTAGACCATCGAGGGGTAAATAGTCCTCTCCTGGTGATTAAATAGAGAAATCTTATGATCAACTCGTGGGTTTTATCGAGTGTAATAAAGACGAGTGTGACCTAACCGGAGGGATTCATTACACTTAGTAGAAGTTCGATGCTTTTACGTTCTAAAACTTAGTGGTGGAGGCCAGGTCTAATGAATTAACTCTGATGATTACGATCAGTGTATAATTAACGTACTCACGTAAAGACCTAGTAACGAAACCACCATGCAGAGGTGTGAATGGGAATTATCAAGTGCAGGGGGATCACCCGGGTATCGATCCAGGTTTTATTTAGATTAACGCAAGTATCTGACGCGACGGTACTTCAAACCTCTCTTGTTAGAGACATGATCACCATTGCATTAGTTTGATACATTTATCAAATACTATTTATAGTTCTTTTTATAATAGGACCCAATCAAAACTAGTTTGGATTCTAATACATTATTACTCCTTAAACTGTTTCCTTCACGTTCTTTTTGACAAGAAGCGCCTTAGAAGAGTAGGGAGTGATGTATATATCTATATATACATAATGTACACATATATCTATCTATATTTCTACATCTATATTATATATGTTTATATATATATACATATATTTATATTTAGGTATATCATCATTATTATTATTAATAATAATATTATTATCACCGCGTCTTACTACCCGTTCGGGTTACACGCACTCACGCTAATGTGTAATGGTAGGGTGATTGTGAGATGAAATGGAGGACCTACAATTTAACGTGGAATCCGAACCACGGTGGAGGCCTGGCATTCCACACATTCACAAGTTGTGATTAATACACGTCTTGTCAGAGGTGAAGGAAGGGTTTGGCAATCAGATAAATCTGTGCCGGGACCGAGGATTGAACCCCAGACCCCAGTACAGAAGTCCGACACCTTACCCCTAGACCACCAGGTCATCTTTTATGTGTATCTTTATATCTAAATCTATCTATCTATATATATAATTATATCAAATAGTGGGTTAGGTTACTGGTGAAGGGGACGGGGGCAAAGGTTACGTAAGCAAACCTTGGTTAAAATTATTTTAATCATCTTATTGATGATAAACTAAAAGTAAAATCCAAACAAATAATGGTAACTTAAGTTGAAAGTTTTTCGGTATAATTTTCAGAACATTAAATCTTAGATGAAGGGGGTATATTCTTTGAGGCTCTGATTAAAATATTGAACTATTAAGAAATCTGAACTACAACATACCCTATGTTAATGACACATTCAACCACCGAGCGCTGTAGTCGATACGTGAGTGTGAGAAGAGAAGTGTAATTGCTGTTATCGCTGTTATTATAACTCATTTGATGATATTTCCGGTGTTGACGTCCTCGGGAGAAATTAAACTTAGTCTTTCTTGATTGTATTTTATTATATTTAAATAGCGGGAATTTTTTTTTTTTCTAGAATAAAGACGGGAAAATTCTTTAAAGTATAAAATTTTCCATCTCATATCTGTAACCAGGGCTAGATCAACAAACAATGTATAAGCCAATTTAACCTAAGACAGCAATGTAAACACTCAGACCCAATAACAGGACATAACGAATACATTATTTCAGTCAACACCTGTCGTTTATCCAGCCTCTCTAAACCACTCTGTCACGGGAGGCGTACTGTAAGCTCCCAAGACGCGCATGGTGGTGTCGCTGACGTTGACGATGACGAACGACGCCGGTAACATTGTTCCACCCCTCGTCAGCTCCAAACGGGGGGAGGGGTGAGTCTAGAAGTCGTCGAGCGACTCATTACAGCGTCTGGGGATATGACCGTGTCTGTGTCTCCTCTCTCGGACACTCTGTATAACGTGATGACACTCAGGGCTACAAGGGCACATGTAGACCAACAAGGTAACATCCTAACCACAGGTAAGGGATGAGACAAGGAAATTTGACGTTTCGCAACCATTTTCAATAACTATGTTTCCGAAAAAACATAGAACTGTCGATACTGCTGGTAGCTATATCATCGTTGGTAGTTCTGGTAGCTGTAGAACGATTGGTACTGCTGGTAGTTATAGTATTGTTGGTACTGGTGGTATATATATATGTATGTATATATGTATGTATATATATATATATATATGTATATATATATGTATGTGTATATATATATATCACTGTTGTCACTGCTGTTAGTTATATCAGTGTTAGTAACGCTGGTAGTTATAGTAGTATTGGTACGACTGGTAGCTATAGCTCTGTTGGTATTACTGGTAACTATAGCAGTGTTGGTACGGCTGGTAGCTATAGCACTGTTGATACTACAGGCATATATCTGTTGGTATTACTGGTAACTATAGCAGTGTTGGTACGGCTGGTAGCTATATCAGTGTTGGTACTGCTGGTCGCAATAACACTGTTGGTACTGCTGGTATATATATAGCACTGTTGATAGTGCTGGTAGCTATAGCAGTTTCGGTTCTACTGGTATCTATAGCACTGTTGGTATTCCATGCTAATTGATCCTAGGAGAAGCTCACAGAATGGGGAAGAAGAATAGAGACCATCTAAAATTGAGAAGGAACTGGTGTCGGTGTTAGGGGTGAGGGCGGGGTGGGGGAGGTTGTAGAAATAGAAACCGCTATCGGAGGGGTGTGAGGGTCCGGGGATTCGGGGTAACGAGTAGGAGAGCAAGGGGAGAAGTTTTGAGTAAAGTCGTGACAAACATTACCAAGTGACTCTCCTCTGTTTGAAGAAGAGGGTGCATTCAGAATATCTGTGGGAAGAAGAAGGGGAGGGGGAAAGGAAGCCTCTAGATAGTGACCTTCTTTGCTGAACAGAAGCACTCTACGTGTGCGCTACTGGAACAACTTGTATAGCGCCAGAACTGCTTCAGAATTAGTTCATCCCTTCTGTGATATCGAGAGAACCACCTCAGTATTAGTTCCTCACCCTCCTGTGTTATCAAGAGGGAACTGTCTCAGTATTAGATCCTCTCCCTCCTGTGCTTTCAAGAGGGAACTGACTCAGTATTCATTCCTCTGCCCCCTGTGATATCAAGAGGGAACTGCCTCAGTATTATTTCCTCTCCCTCCTGTGTTATCAAGAGGGAACTGTCTCAGTATTAGATCCTCTCCCTCCTGTACTTTCAAGAGGGAACTGACTCAGTATTCATTCCTCTGCCCCCTGTGATATCAAGAGGGAACTGCCTCAGTATTATTTCCTCTCCCTCCTGTGCTTTCAAGAGGGAACTGACTCAGTATTCATTCCTCTCCCTCCTGTGCTTTCAAGAGGAACTGCCTCAGTATTAGTTCCTCTCCCTCCTGTGCTTTTCAGAGGGAGCTGGCTCAGTATTTGATCATTTCCCTCCTGTACTTTCAAGAGGGAACTGTCTCAGTATTATTTCCTCTCCCTCCTCTACTTTCAAGAGGGAACTGCCTCAGTATTAGATCCTCTCCCTCCTGTACTTTCAAGAGGGAACTGCCTCAGTATTAGTTCCTCTCCCTCCTGTGCTTTTCAGAGGGAGCTGGCTCAGTATTTGATCATTTCCCCCTGTGTTATCAAGAGGGAACTGCCTCAATATTAGTTCCTCTCCCCCTGTGTTATCAAGAGGGAACTGCCTCAGTATCAGTTACTCTCCCCTTGTGTTATCAAGAGGGAACTGCCTCAGTATTAGTTCCTCTCCCTCCTGTGCTTTCAAGAGGGAACTGCCTCAGTATTAGTTTCTCTCCCCATGTGTTATCAAGAGGGAACTGCCTAAATATTAGTTTATCTCCCCCCTGTGTTATCAAGAGGGAACTGCTTCAGTATTAGTTCCTCTTCCTCCTGTGCTTTCAAGAGGGAACTGCCTCAGCATTAGTTCCTCTACCCCCTGTATTATCAAGAGGGAACTGCCTCAGTAGTAGTTTCTCTTTCTTCAGTTCTCCTCACTGGTCAGTGACCTTGTTATCGCTAGGCTCACTGGCCAGTGACCTCGTATTTGCTGTAATCGCTAGGCTCACTGGCCAGTGAACTCGTTCTTGCTGTAATCGCTAGACTCATTGGCCAGTGACCTCGTTCTTGCTGTAATCGTTAGACTCACTCTCCAGTGACCTCGTATTTGCTGTAATCGCTAGGCTCACTGGCCAGTGACCTCGTTCTTGCTGTAATCGCTAGACTCATTGGCCAGTGACCTCGTTCTTGCTGTAATCGCTAGACTCACTGGCCAGTGACCTCGTTCTTGCTGTAATCGCTAGACTCACTGGCCAGTGACCTCGTTCTTGCTGTAATCGCTAGACTCATTGGCCAGTGACCTCGTTCTTGCTGTAATCGTTAGTCTCACTGGCCAGTGACCTTGTTCTTGTTGTGTTCACAAGAAATCCGCCCGACCCGGAATTCTGTCCTTGTCTAGTGTTAGCGACCTCCATAAATTCAGTATCTGAGCCACTTATTATCAAACAATAGCTAGGGTAAGAATCTCCCGGATTATAACCAACAAGAGACGGGAGGGGGTCCTTCCCCTTTTCTTCCAGGACAGCGTTTCTCATAAATCAACGGTGGGGGAAGGGGGGAGATAAAGCACGCGCACAGTTTCCCCCAGCTTTCCACGCATTTTCCTTCTCACGGCCAGTGTTAGGGTTTTGGAAGAAAATGAAGATTTGTTGCAACCGTTTTATACGAGGACCGTGCCCACGCACCTCTCCCATGGTCGAGAGCGCCATGCTCTTATTTAGCTGGTGCTCAATACTTCTACATATATATATAGATTCAAACCTAGGGGGTGTCAAAAAGTCTTACAATATTTCTAAAACCAGTATGTCTATACTTTTTTCACTCTTGAGTTTTGTGACTGTCTCTTTTATCATAATGGCTATTAGATGTTTAATTTAAGGGAAACTGATAAAAAAAACTTATCTAGGATAGGCGCACCTTCAATATTATAGAGAAGATAGGGTGTTAGGAAATACAGTGAACGTTTACATGACATCACCGGTATTCGAGCTTTGACCTCATCGCCATCTGAAAGAGTCTCTTTCCTGATACGTAGCATCAATGGTGCCTGGCATCTAAGTTTTGATATTCTTGGAGGTTCTTCATTTTTATTTTCACCTTGGACAATGATCACTGTCTGGTTGAAGCCAGTGTTTCACTAGAATCAGAACACGGGCCATGTCAAGCTTCATGAAGACACTTGGACAGTGATCACTGTCTGGTTGAAGCCAGTGTTTCACTATAATCAGGAAGTATCATGGTGAACAACCCGAGAAAAACTCTGATTAACGTTGAAAGTGATTGTGGGAAGACAAATCAAAATGGATGTACTGAGAATGATGTATTTAAAAAACTAAACCCTCTAACTCTTGGGCTGTAAATTAGTAGCCATGTGATAACCCCTTCCTTTACCCTTTCTTAAGGAGATTTATCAGTCAGGCATGCGGTGTCCACGGAGCTGCATTGGTATAGCCTATATAGATATAATAACATGCATGTAAACAATTTGGGCCTGTTAATTACTTTTCATTAAGGATAAATATTGATTCTTCATCCTTTTAATGGCAAAATGTGTACATTTAAAATTGTGGAAATGGATTATAAATAATTTCAAGTTTCATTTGTTGGTAATTATTGTCATGGCTAAACTCAAATTGTGTTATTTTAGATTAAAAATGAGTTACTTTAAAGTTTACTTTTGGCCCTAGTGAATTATTAATATAATATTGCAAACTCTCTCCAACTTTAGCGAGTTTTCGGTTTCGCTCTTGTTTATCATCAAAACCGCAATTTGCAATAGTTATAAACATTCAAAGTGACAAATTTGGTGTTTGATGAACACAATGTTAGTCCACTGTTGTTTTGTGATAAAACCAGCCCCCTACCACACCCCCCTCCACCACCACCATCCCCTCGGCACAATATTTTGATAGCATCAAAAATAGCCGCAATATGACACCCACGCAATGTATACATGGACACACATCTCTGTGTTGTGTGGAGATAATGTGTATGTACATATATATACATATCTCACACATGATGCATACAATTGTTGGTAGAAACGTCAGGGAAAGGGGTGAAGGATAGAGGTTTTATTTCATTTAAAAAACATGTCACCCGGCCGGCTAAAACAAACGTATGACTTGAAATTTTCACAACAAGTCATGAATTAATTCCACTCTCTCTGTGCATTATTAAGTTGGCTAACCACGGCGCTAAAACAGTCAGCCTTCAACCGCGCCTCGGGGCTCTCGACCTTTTCAAATACACGGGCGCCACATTGACACACTTGCTATTAGCCGCGCGGTCCCGTCATTATTTACGGGGAGTACAGTACCGTATTTTAACCATCTCATTTAAATAATAATCATTTTATAAAGGGTGTGTTTTCCCAGGCCGGTGAATCAGTTTGGATCTGCTCCATAAATAAAGTCATCTATTGAACCAATGTTCATCATAAAACGATAACTCGCTCTTTAAGCCTATTGGAGATATAGTCTCACTTCCGAGCCTATAGTTGGGGGGACGATGTGATACCGAGGAGGGGATGGTACTGAAACAAGCTACACTCAAAGATTCATAGAAAGAATCTTATCTGACAGCTATAAAAGTTACTAGTTCTATCATAGGAAGAACTTTATCTGACTGCTAGAACAGTTACTAGATCTATCATAGGAAGAACTTTATCTGACTGCTAGAACAGTTACTAGATCTATCATAGGAAAAACTTTATCTGACTGCTAGAACAGTTACTAGATCTATCATAGGAAGAACTTTATCTGACTGCTAGAACAGTTACTAGATCTATCATAGGAAGAACTTTATCTGACTGCTAGAACAGTTACTAGATCTATCATAGGAAAAACTTTATCTGACTGCTAGAACAGTTACTAGATCTATCATAGGAAGAACTTTATCTGATACCTAGAACAGTTACTAGATCTATCATAGGAAGAACTTTATCTGACTGCTAGAACAGTTACTAGATCTATCATAGGAAAAACTTTATCTGACTGCTAGAACAGTTACTAGATCTATCATAGGAAAAACTTTATCTGACTGCTAGAACAGTTACTAGATCTATCATAGGAAGAACTTTATCTGACTGCTAGAACAGTTACTAGATCTATCATAGGAAGAACTTTATCTGACTGCTAGAACAGTTACTAGATCTATCATAGGAAAAACTTTATCTGACTGCTAGAACAGTTACTAGATCTATCATAGGAAGAACTTTATCTGACTGCTAGAACAGTTACTAGATCTATCATAGGAAGAACTTTATCTGATACCTAGAACAGTTACTAGATCTATCATAGGAAGAACTTTATCTGACTGCTAGAACAGTTACTAGATCTATCATAGGAAGAACTTTATCTGATACCTAGAACAGTTACTAGATCTATCATAGGATGAACTTTATATGATTTTAATGTTTCTAAATTAGTTTAGTTTTATAGGTTCTTGTAGCATAGTCTGCTGTAGTATTTATTTTACATGACATCAATAAATCATTACATTTAAAAACAAGTTCCTACATCACTGCTCCCAAACACAATAATGATCATCAACATATGTTTTATCATGTCATGGATTACAGATGTCACAGTACTGTTCAAAGTATTAAAGATAAGGTCCAATCACAGAGCATTCCAATGATAGCTAGAACAGTTACTAGATCTATCATAGAACGAACTTTATCTGATAGCTAGAACATTTACTAAACCTACTTTCACATGTCCATGTGATATATTATCATACATATAAAATAACAATAATAATATAGTTGCATGTTACCATTGTTGACCGTGAAAAGATGTATGTGTTTTTTTATAAAAGTTTCTTCCTAGGAAAATAATAATTCACCCTGATTGTAGGATAAGATTTTTATAAGGAGCGATTCCCTACCATTCATCCTGAAGCTGGAATCCAGACCGGGCGACCCATCTCCCTCCACATAAATGCGAATACACTTCCTATAAATTCTACGTTACTCTTTCCTACCACATTGTCATAATTAAATGCTGATATCTCGGACGGGTATTAAGCTGTGGTGCATAGTTATATAAGCAAACAACCTGTAACTTTTTATCTTATAACTGTTTGTATATTTTCCCTCTGTTTTTCACACCCCTCGTCCCACCACCCGTCCATCCACATTTGCACTAAGGGGGAAGGACCCGCTTCGGAGGTCGAATGATCAAACGCGTCATTCTCACAGTGGGCGCATTACAATTGGGCCACGTAAATACTTTATGATCTGCGTTTAAAATGGGTAACGTTAATCCCACATTACAATTGCGCCACGTATAAATGTTATGTAAACATTACAGTTGGGCCACATATAAATTTTATATAAAAATTACGGTTGGGCCACGTAAACATTACAATTGGGCCACGTATTAATGTTATGTAAAAATTACAGTTGGGCCACGTAAACATTACAATGGGGCTACATATAAATTGTATCTAAACATTACAGTTGGGCCACGTAAACTTTACAATTGGGCCACATATAAATTTTATGTAAACATTACAGTTGGTCCACGTAAACATTACAATTGGGCTACGGTACATATAAATTTTATATAAACATTACGGTTGGGCCACGTAAACATTACAATTGGGCCACATACATTTTATACAAACATAACGGTTAGGCCACGTAAACATTACAATTGGGCCACATATAAATTGTATATAAACATTACGGTTGGGCCACGTAAACATTACAATTGGGCCACATATAAATTTTATATAAATATTACGGTTGGGCCACGTAAACATTACAATGGGGCCACATATAAATTTTATATAAACATTACGGTTGGGCCACGTAAACATTACAATTGGGCCACATATAAATTGTATGTAAACATTACAGTTGGGCCACGTAAACATTACAATTAGGCCAAGTATAAATTGTATGTAAACATTACAGTTGGGTTACTTATAACAGTTATGAGACGAGGTTGTGCATAGGCATGTAAAGAAATATACATACAAACGATAGAAATCACTTCGTGTAGTGTTCCAATGATTGAATAATGCAAGGTTCGTTTGTGTGGAGTGAAAAGGGCAAAATAAAAATGCTTGTCATAGAATGTAACAAATGTTCAATGGCTCGTGCTGCTACCGATGGTAAAGTTTGCTGAAGATGTGCAAACAAAAAGTGTACACGGAAAACATAGACAGCACTGTTATAATTAATGGTGACACAAACCATAATCATGAAAAGGTGAAAAATATAAATCGACAAGCTATAAGCAATGGTGTAAAGCGAAGAGCTAAGGAAAAACCAAAATGCTACTAAAAGAGTGAGGAAGAAATTAGGGTAAAGCAAGATTTCATAAGGTCAAAAATATTACTTTTAAATAATGGATTAATAACCAAGTGCCAGTTTGTAAAAGCAGACAAATGTTTACCGACAACAAACCTGTAAAGTGTTTGGCATGGCTTAGCATGTATTGTGTATCAAATAGAATTTAATTAAAGCATGTAAGTAAGCCCAAACATGAAAAGAGGGGATCATTTATTCTCTCTGTCCCCATGTCTATCTATACCAGGACGTCTGTCTGTACCAAGAGTTTTTTTTACTATAACCGTAGCCCGTAGCCCTAAAATTCAGTTAGTTACTTTATACTTATTACTATAATTTGTACTTATATGTTTTTATACGTATATGCACAACATTGTCTCATAACAGGTATACGTGGCTCAGCAGTAATGTTATTAAGTTAATAGATCAATATTTTTTATATATTCCTGGTCAGCGAATGTGGCCCAATCCACCTGTGAGATTATGAGGGAAACTGGTGTCGTGGCCCAATCCACCTGTGAGCTTATGGGAGAAACTGGTCTCGTGGCCCAATCCACTTGTGAGCCTATGGAGTAAACTGGTCTTGTGGCCCAATCCACTTGTGAGCTTATGGGGGAAACTGGTCTTGTGGCCCAATCCACTTGTGAGCTTATGAGGGAAACTGGTCTTGTGGCCCAATCCACTTGTGAGCTTATGGGAGAAACTGGTCTCGTGGCCCAATCCACTTGTGAGCCTATGGAGTAAACTGGTCTTGTGGCCCAATCCACTTGTGAGCTTATGAGGGAAACTGGTCTTGTGGCCCAATCCACTTGTGAGCTTATGGGGAAACTGGTCTTGTGGCCCAATCCACTTGTGAGCCTATGGAGTAAACTGGTCTCGTAGCCCAATCCACTTGTGAGCCTATGGGGGAAACTGGTCTTGTGGCCCAATCCACTTGTGAGCTTATGAGGGAAACTGGTCTTGTGGCCCAATCCACTTGTGAGCTTATGGGGGAAACTGGTCTTGTGGCCCAATCCACTTGTGAGCCTATGGGGTGAACTGGTCTCGTGGCTCAATCCACTTGTGAGCTTATGGGAGAAACTGGTCTCGTTGCCCAATCCACTTGTGAGCCTATGGGGTAAACTGGTCTCGTGGCCCAATCCACTTGTGAGCCTATGGGGGAAACTGGTCTCGTTGCCCAATCCACCTGTGATCCCATGAGGGAAACTGGTGTCGTGGCCCAATCCACTTGTGAGCCTATGGGAGAAACTGGTCTTATATTCCAATCCACCTGTGAGCTTATGGGGGAAACTGGTCTCGTAGCCCCATTGAGGTTGATTCACACTGATAGGAATGTGTTCGTACCGTGCTGAACCATGACCTTGGGAAATCACTTTTGAAACGATCCAAGACGACACAGTCCCAGCACGGCCTGAGCACAGTCCTATCAGTGTGAATCAAACTTAATAATGATCCGCTCACTATAGACTAGACTGCCGATGATGGGTAAATCGGGGTTCAAATACCGGTTAGATGTTCTGAGTTTCATTTTCCTAAATGGTCTTCCACTCTCCCTTCATGCAAATTTGGGTACACTTAGATTACTTTAAATTCAACCTTCCTCATTCTTTGGTAATTAGAACGTATAGCACGGACAGGTAGTAAGACGCGGGTGATGAAATTAATCAACAGGAGAAGTTGTGAGGTAGCTCTAATCATATAGAAAATACACCCGCAATTGCGAGAGTGGTGATAGAGGGAAGATTTAAATCACACAAGGAAAAATACACCTTATTACACCCTACCAGGATTCCTGTATACGAGATACTGACGTCTTTATCTGCTTGCCCACCGGTGCGGGCCCTTGATGAAATCGAATTTCCAATTGGTAGCGTAGTGTTGGGTTCGAGTACCATTAGCTTCCTTGTTTATATTTGGCCTCTGCATGGAACACAAACTGAAAATGACGCTTCCCTCAGAATCTAAACCTCGCCCTCCCCCCACATCCCTGCATTCCCCCAGACAAAAATAATAATGGGGTAAACTATTAGTCCATGGGGATATCATAGGACCGGCCTGTAAGTCCTTATTATTGTAAATATTTGTTTTAGTGATGTTTGTTTTTGTTTGTTCAGGAATATGAGTCCCCACCCCTCTCTACTCTGGTGTGTGGATGGGTGGGGGGTGAGGGGAAATTGTCCCACACATGTGTGTGCGCGCGCACTTCCACTCCAACACATGGTTCTGCAGGATTACCAGTTGTTGTACACACGCTGTACATCGCTGCCACACTCTAACCTTCAATTACATCATCAACCCCCCTTTCCAACCTAACCACACTAAGCTTTTACAGTCGGACCGGCCACCTGTATGCAGAGCCCAGTTCACACGCGTCTATAGTCCCCTTTTACAGTCGGGCCGGCCACCGAGTAGAGAGCCCGGTTCACACGAGCGGTCTATAGTCCACCTTTTACAGTTGGGCCGGCCACCGAGTAGAGATCCCGGTTCACACGAGCGGTCTCTAGTCCACCTTTACATTGGGCCGGCCACCGAGTAGAGATCGGTTCACACGAGCGGTCTTAATCCACCTTTTACAGTCGGGCCGGCCACCGAGTAGAGAGCCCGGTTCACACGAGCGGTCTCTAGTCCACCTTTTACATTTGGGCCGGCCACCGAGTAGAGATTCCGGTTCACACGAGCGGTCTATAGTCCACCTTTTACAGTCGGGCCGGCCACCGAGTAGAGATCCCGGTTCACACGAGCGGTCTCTAGTCCACCTTTTACATTTGGGCCGGCCACCGAGTAGAGAGCCCGGTTCACACGAGTGGTCTCTAGTCCACCTTTTACAGTCGGGCCGGCCACCGAGTAGAGAGCCCGGTTCACACGAGCAGTCTATAGTCCACCTTTTACTGGTTTCACAAGACCAAACTTCTAGTTAGTTAGTTCGTTCCCTTCTAATAATAAATAAATAAATAAATAAAACCGCCTCGGTGGCCTCGTGGTCTAATGCGTTCCTGTCGTATCGGACTAGACTGCCGATCATGGGGAGACCAAGGCTCGAATCTCAGTCGGGTGTATAGAAGTTTTTTTACAAAATAGTTTTCCACCCTCCATCCACGCAAATGTGGGTACACTTCCTATAACTACAACCTTCCTAATCCATATTGTCATTAGCGTAATTAGTTTATAAGCGTATAACCCTAACGGGAGCAAAAATAAAATAAATAATATTATTTTAACACGAGCCCAATATTCCGTAACCAAGAATAGTTGATCGTTATTTGTAAGGAGTCGTCCATAAACCACGTAATGCTTTGAGGGGGAGGGGTAGCTCTAATGTTTACATGCTGTTATACGGGGGGAGGGTGGGGTACATCAAAGTGTTACGTAACACAGATCTTATACTCAAATTCTAATGTTCAAAAATAATATTATCGTTCATGTGTTCACCTTTGATAAACATACGTATGGATATCTTCAGAATATCTGTAGCGTTGAAAATGCAAGCTTTGCACTTAATTTTTGTCTATTATTATTATTATTATTTATTATTATTATTATTATTATTGCACCGCGTCTTACTACCCGTTCGGTTTACACACACTTACGCTAATGTGTAATGGTATGGTGATTGTGAGATGAAATGAAGGACCTACAGTTTAACGTGGAATCCGAACCACGGTGGTGGCCTGGCATTCCCCACATTCACAAGATGTCTTGTCAGAGTTTTGTCTATTAATATTTAGAATGCGCTTAGGTGTTATTGTTCGCCCGAGATTACAAATGCCAAGCACATTCGAAAACACATATTTCCATGCGCATGACAGTGACATGTTTATACTAACTGCACTTGTTTAAATTAGTCCAATCTACTGACCCCTTCGCGCGCTTTTAGTTGGATAAAAGTGGTCAATCGAAGTGGCCTTAATTTACAAGTATAATTGAGTTTGAGTATTATTTAGATTCCTACTGCACATTCTTTTACATAGGCCATGAATAATCGCTTGTGTTTGTACAGAAACAAAAATATTTATTTTCAAATGGAGGAAACTTTTTCATTGCTTGCATATAAAACGCAATATTTGGAAAAAAACAGCGAAAATAGTCCCAAAAAGATGTTGTAGTGAAATGGAATGAAGCAAAAGTACAGAATTTATCTGAAGGAAGGTTTGAGGAGTTCATCAATAGTGTTATTTCTTCATACCGGCAGCCATGTTATGAGAAGTAAAACTTCAAATATCCTTAATTATTTTCAAAAGGTAGGTTAATTAAAGTTTATACTTTTTCCATTCTGATAAATTAGTGTGTGTGTGTGTGTGTTTGTGCGTATATAAATGCAACTATTATACACCCACTACGGTGGCGCATTGTCTAAATTGTCATTCTCTAAGTAGACTAGACGGCCGATGTTGGGGGATGGGATTCGATTAGCAGTCAGATCTACTAAGGGTAGCTTTTTCTAAATGGCTTCCCACTCTCCCTCCATGCAAATGCTGGTAGATTTTCTTTAAGATTCTACCTTTTTAGTATACATTTTGTAGGGTGGTGTAGTCAAATTGTTATTTTAGTTAGTTTTTATTATATTTATCTAGTGAAGTATAAATGGGGAAGATAGAATTTTAGAGGTAATATACCCTTATTAACGTGGAGAGAGAATGTAAAACCATTAAGGAAAAGACACGCTGAGTACACCTGACAGGTATTAGAAACCCAATCTTTACTTCCTTGGCCATCTAGTCTTTTTCGAAATTGGAGCCAGGATACAGGATTGATGTTGGAACGAAACATGAGTCTAGGATTAATTATGAGTTAACTAGAGTAAAACTATAGAATTAATCCAGAATATAATCTAGAAAAGTTGTATGCCTAGAATTGTTTAAATAGCTCTCTATATGATCATAATATGACTATGACCTACCTACAAACCATTATGTCAGTCAGGTAGGTCACCTCCTTGTTAAGAGACCTAACAACAAACCATTATCACCAGTATCACTTCAACCGTAGTTTCATTGAGCCACTCGCGCCATGTTTAATTTCTGCGACAACTCCATTACCCCTGTCAACATATCTCAAAAATGAGAGTAGCCATTTTGTTTATAATATTGATCATTGAATGGAAATGAAATTTAATAAAAATCGTTAGAGCCGATTTTGATAAAATCGATTATTTCTGTTTTCACCCTTCAGTAAACTACCCTTAATTTTAGGGTTAGATATCCAATTAGAAAAATACCTCGGGACAACCCTATGAAAACCTAGGATACCACGTTTTAACCCAATCGGTAAAATAGTTTAGGCTCTAGTCCGAAGTACAGACAGACGGTAATTCAAAAACAACTTTTTTTGGATTCGAGGGGGTGGGGGTCATGAAACGTCTAAATCAATCAAAGTCTCTAGTTCGAGTTTTTTGACGATCACAATACTTTCTCTACCTGTAAGATAGCGAGAAAGTAAAACACCTTATTAAATCAACATGCCAAAATTTTCAGTGTGGCTGGTAGCAGTGCATATCCCTCCCTCCCTCTTCAGTTTTAACTAACACGTAATATTTTTTTTCTATTGTGTCTGAATCACCCCCACACCCCTGTCATTCCCAAGCCCCCTCATGCTGGGGTTAAAGCAAGTATTTGTTTTGTTACTTATTCACGCCCCTAAACCATCGCACAGGATTTCAAGTTTCGTTCCGTGGGATCTAAGACATGGGGGACATTTTTATGATCATTATTTAACTAATTATTTCAATGATCTAAGAAATTAATTTATGAAAAGTATTTCGATGATGGCTGCATCCATAACCTGAAATAATTCCAGCTTTATATTTAACAAATTGTTTAATTTTATTTGAACAAGACTTCTTTGATATCAGAAAGAAACTTTTACAAAATACACACTTCTTTTTACGGTCAACATTGATACCATTTTATTTTATTAATATTACTTATCTTATATATAATTTTATAAACCCATTTCCGGTAATATAAATTACGAGGAAATGTCTAAACAGATTTTGACAAACTACCTCTCATTTTAAAGGTGAGAGGTTCAGAATGTAGGGGAAAAGTATAGTAGTTTCCAATGAAAACTCCCTTCCTCCAATTCATTGTCAGCGTTTCATTCTTTGATTATATATCATTATGGAAAACCTGATTTGTGCACGGTTTTATATTGCAAATAAAATATTTGTCCTTGGTTAAAAATAATAACTCATTTTGTAAATACAATATTTCTCTTTGGTTAAAAATAATAACTTAAATTATAAGGTGCAGCAAATATAAAAGTGATGGCAAAATATTATATATATACCAAACAAACCCGTGTTAGTAGGTTAGAAATAAATAGAATAGGAGAAACTTTTATTACAATTAGAATATTTGTATACTGAGATAATTCCAACTTTATATTTAACAAATTGTTTAATTTGAGTTGAACAAGACAGATCACGGATAATTCGTAATTTAAAGGGTTAAATAATCAATTTCGCGGAAATATTTTCTTACATTTTGTTTCACGCATGAATTATAAATTATAAACGACACAGTGATGTTGAAATATGTTTTGGTAGACCTATATATTAGAATTCTAAAAATTAATAACAAGAATTTGGAATGTGTTTAGATATCTATTTTCACCGTTTAAATATAGGTTTTAGTTTACATTTTTTCAAATAGTATCACAATACAAATAAGTTCGATTTAGTTTTCATGCTACACTTTAATTTGAGTGGACAATATTTGAAAGTAATGTTGTGTATACATCTTTCTACTCACATACACACTCTTCCTCTCTCTCCCATGCACACTTTCTCTCTCAGACGTACACTAACACCCTCACACACACTTTTTCTCACACACTCTCATATACATTCTATATCACACACATTATTTCACACACTCTATATCACACAAACTTTTTCACGCACTCTTTCACACACACACACTTTGTTTCACACACTCGCTCTCACATACACTCTCTCACACACATACTAATACAAATATATTTTTCACTTTCTCTCGGTCACAACCTATATCTCACATGTTCTTCATCTCTCTCTCTTTTTTCTCTCTACACATCTATATATTATTTGATTAAGCACATTTCCGGTACTTGAAATTAAAATCTAAGGGGTCCAGGATGCGGGTAAAAATAGAACCCTAAAACTAAAACCCAATTATGTTCCTATCGAACTTTCCATCTTTTCCTTCGTGTGGGCAGTGGTTCGTCTGTACAAACATTCTTTGTTTACATCACCATGGAAACCATGATTTGTTATAGTTGTATACAGGTAAATAAAATATTTCTCTTTGGTTATAAATAATAACAGGGCAACTCTTACTTGAGTGGTTTGGTGCAACAAATAGATAGAGATCTGGGAGAGGGGTCGTTTTGAAGTTATCATCGGGGCGTGAAGGGGGAAACTATACGTTTTGATTCAAATTAAACATCGAAAGATGAATATCTATGTAAAGTTGATAGTCTTTGACGAGTAAATTTTTAACTAAAAAATCTAGTGAGGGTTTATTATATATATATTTTTCCCAATAATAGTTTTGAATACATTTTCGTGTAATAATCTGCAGCCATCGTTGCAACGATCCATTAGTATAAGCCTATATCAAAAATGACAGTTGCAGATCACATGACTTGACTTATTAACAGTTTAAAATAGATAACATAAAATAACATTTCTAGCTGTCAAATAATGTTCTGTTTATTAAAATTGGACTGTACCTAACTTTGAACAAGCGTGAGAATAAATTAGTGTTAAGTGAATTCCTACTTGAACTTTCCCCATCTGAGTCGATAACGAGGAATGACGTTCGTGTTTCGTCGATTTTATAATTAAATTAGTAATGGGGGTTTCTCAAAACCTCAAAAAAGCTGAATTATATTTGAATATTTACATATTTGATATGTTGCATAAAAATTCATGAATTACATTCTTTAATTTTTTGTATTTAATACATGTTTTTGTAATTATGTTCATTTCATTTATTAATCTTGAATATTAATTAACAGTTTTTCTCCCAAACGTTGTAATTTTTATTGAAAAATTATTTACCTGTTATTTTCATTAATTATATTAAAATCATATATTTTATCAAATAAATTTCCCACAGTAACTTTATATTTAAATAGTAATTATCTATTGAAGCGAGAATGTTTACTGTTCCCTTGTTGTTGTGAGCGGAGCTTGGTTAGTAAAATGGGGCCGTTCGCTTTTTATGTGCTTACAATAATTAATGACAAGTTGGCAATTTTGAATATCACACCTGCTTTATTGGGGGTAACATATTTACATCGAAACTTCTGAGTTCATACCTATATACCCGTTAGCCATCCTGGAATACATATGATTAAAATCTAGTAAAATTTAATCAGGTAAATGTTTAAATATGACATCTGGACACGGGAATCGAGCCTAGGACATTTGGTTTACCAAGCAAGGTTGATAGTACTGTATGGCCTCACTACTCATTGCAAAGTAATTTAATAAACCAATGTCTTATAGCTAGCTTTTAAGGTGATTTCATACATAATGTAAGAAAACAAACAGTTTACTAGTACAGCCATGTCAAGTTAAACTTGTGTATAAAACAACGTGCGAGCCTCAACTGTACATCCCTCTCAAAAATATCTCACATGTCCGTTACAGACTCTACCCCACAGTTAAATGCCCACGTGCCATTTTTCCACATTTATATTAAATAAACATTTTGTAAACAGTAATCATTGAGTTGGAAATGTTACTATGTTTTACTACACCACGTCTTACCATTCGTTCGGGTTGTAGTTAGCATATAATGGCACGCATCGTATTCATCCTGGCATCCTTGGTTCGGATCTTGACGGGGTATGACCTGATCACCCTGGAGACTCGTCTACAAATCAGCGCTATATATAAATATATTGTATTGAGGCACCGGGTAGTTTCAGGTTCCGTACCAACTATTATATTCGTTTTGATTTAAATTAAAGATTACAGATTAATAACTAGGGTTAATTTATTGTACACTTTGATTCTCATTAACATTTAAAGAATGACTATTAATAATGAAAGTTGAGTTAGTGACTATTCCATCTCTTTACCCTTTGACTGCGTGAACCTATCACACGTCTGATCTGGATGCTCGTCTGACCGCGAGAGTTTTCTCCGGTGGAAGTGGCGAGATCTTCTTGCCACCCTCACCGTGGTCCGAGGGATGGTCTACTCCCCTTGAGCCATTTTACTGCAACTTGGGTCGGGGAAATCTTGTACAAACTTATGATAGTTTTTATGTTAGGATCGTAAATAAAATAGACACATGTATTGTAACCCTGGCTTGAGAATTGAGAACAAGAAGAGAAGCTCCATATGTCCTTCACTGTGACTCATAAATTCAGAAAAAAGTTATCATTAAATACAGTAGGATTTGGCTAGTTCTTCATTGGTTAATTCTAAATATTGGATAATCCGTACCAAAATTAATTACCCATTAAATTTCTATTTAAATCAAGGGTAAAAACAATAACGCTTAGTTCTAATTTTAGCAGGAAATATTTGGATAGTTTAAAACCTATACATTGTTAATTTATTCGATATTGTACTCATTTCCAATCTATTAAAACGGCTTTATGCCGAGTATGACCATAAAGTCGAAGTTAGCCTGATCACACATAGTAAGTAGGAAAGTAGGAGCCTCAACCAGAGACGAGCGGGTTTCCTAATATAAGAAATGTGTTAGCTCGGCTTTCATTAATTTGATTTAGGTCTGCAATTTTCGTATGCTAGCTTTTTCCAAGTTTTTAAATATTGTGTTTGAATTTTTCTAGTTGTTTTTTTAGATTTATGTAATTGTTGCGTATGTGTGTTTTATATATTGTATATATAAAATTTGTATGATTAGCGGAAAGTTTGGTAAGACCGGGTACCCGCGTTTCTTCCCACCTGGTGCTTGCGATCTCGTGCCTGTGGCATGAAATCACATCAGAAGCATCTGTAAACAGTTTGTCTTGAGATACAGAAGGGTAAAGTAAGGTTTCCGGTATTAATTTTGCGATAGCTTTAGGAAATTGGAAACTTTTTTCATTATTTTATATTGTCTTTGTGACTTCATACATAATTCCTGCAACAGTTCATCGTTGTGGTAAATACAACATTGTTTTTGTAGCTTTTGCACGTTATTTTCCCGCCTTGTCCAAGTCTTTACCTTGTATTGTGTGGAAGGGACGCCATATTTATATTTTAGTAGTCGTACGGGGTAGAACCGGATACTTAGGGGGAGGGGGCAAAGCCGGGTAGTACCCAATTTTACCCCGCACTCGGTATTATAATTTGCTATAATATTAGCTATCATTCATGATGGCCATCAACATCTAAAATTTACACTGCCAAACCATCAACATCTAAATTGACACTTATCAACCCATAAACATCTAAAGTTGACACTGACAAGCCATAATATATAAAATTGACACTGCCAAACCATCAACATCTAAAATTGACACTTTCCAAGCCATCAACATCTAAAATTGACACTTCCAAGCGATCAACATCTAAAATTGACATTTGCCAAGCCATCAACATCTAAAATTGACACTACCAAGCCATCAATATATAAGATTGACACTACCAAGCTATCAAATTCTAAAATTGACACTTTCCAAGCCATCAACATCTAAAATTAACACTGCCAAGCCATCAACATTTAAAATTGACACTTGCCAAGGCATCAACATCTAAAATTAACACTTGCCAAGGCAACATCATCTAAATTTGATACTTCCCAGACATCAAACATCTATAAATTGACACTTCCCAGCCATCAACATCTAAAATTGACACTTTCCAAGCCATCAACATCTAAAATTGACACTTCCAAGCGATCAACATCTAAAATTGACACTTGCCAAGCCATCAACATCCGAGGATGATGGATCTGCATTCAAGGTTTTTCCACTCTAGCTCATGCCGGTTCCAAAATAAAACGAAAAGCCATAAACGAATGACAACAAAAAACAAGAAAGAACGGAAATTTTGACTTGGTCACCTTATAAAAAAAGAACTTGAAGAATAATGCCAAGACTATAAAACTAGTTAAGAAACTAAAGCTTTTTGAAGATGAGCATAAAGAACCGGAGGAATAAGAGCAAATCACAGGAAAACCAAAGTGGAGAGCAACAGGAAAACAAACAGCAAAGAAGCAAACAAAAGAGACGCATCAAGAAGACTGGTCACCCCCCGAAGATGAAGAGTGGTCACCCTCTGAGGATGAAGACGATATGGATATTGGCCGCACGTTTTGCAACCAACTGTTAATGCACTTAAGATCAGGAGAAGGCTGGATACAGTTTTGGTGTGCAGAGAATGGGCACGTGAAGCCTGCAGTGGGCACGAACCAGAAGAAGATTACGTTTGTGATTTTTGCACTGAAGTTCCCGAACAAATTAACCTAGAATAGTTTTCAGTATTGTTCATTTATTGAAATATTTAACGAAACATGTTATTGAATTAAATATCTATAATGTCTGAAGTGTGAAATTTTAAATAAATTGGAAAATGTTGTTATAGGGAGTGTTCGTGGTTTTTCTATAAAACCCGATTTTACCCCACCCTGTGCGATAGTAACAAATTTTAGAACCTTCAGAAAATATAAATTTGTGTCCAAGATAGCATAGTTTTCCTCAACATGTGTCGTTTTTCAGTAGTATAGACCCCTCTAGAAGCTGCTGTTGCTTTGTTTGATTCCTTTTGCATTTTAGGTTGGTAATAGATCTAAGACCCTTAGGTACCCGGTTTTGCCTTACTTTCCCCTACACGTAGTATATTTTAAAGTTATTGATTTATTGTGTACCAGCTGCCTATATATTCATTAAAATGATTAATTAAAATTTTTGGAAATTTTGATTTTTTATATATCCTTTGAACTTGGAATATAAGAGTTCTACTGTATATATCATGCTTCACAGAATTTTAACTACACTAATAGGATAGGATTCACTTCGGTGGTCGAATGGTTTAAGGCAGTGTTCCACAAACATTTTAAGTTTACGGTAAACTTAACAATCATACATTTTTTTTGGCTGTACACTGTTTTGTTTTGATTACGCGCCGCGGCACCAGAAAGTCGATTTCACACCCAGTCCAACGCTTGTACGGTTGATCAGAATTGGGAAAATATAGACTATTTTTTCTGAATTAACTTAAATGTTCCCACATTAAAAGTTTGAAGTTATTTTTCTGTCACCACTTCTTTAATATTTGGAAACATTTCGTTGAAACCACTAGTTGTTTGGGTAAACCATAATAAAATCTCGCGCAAAAGCTTTTGATTTATTTAAAATATTAGTAAGTGCGAGTGAGTAAGTTCAAAATGTGGACGACGTCTTGGCAGTCGCTTGTACTGACTTCATTCATGTTCTTATTGAACAGCGACGCGTGATTCTCTGGGGTGGGACCACACGCACACACACCACATACACACACACATACACACACACCACACACGTACACACACACACACACACACGTCACACACACCTCGCCACCATGACGAACAGTTTTTGTAACACCGCTCTAAAGCGTCAAGCTTACATTATTATTATTATTATTATTATTATTATTATTATTATTATTATTATTATTATTATTAGCACCGCGTCTTACTACCCATTCGGGTTATACGCTTTAAGTACTAATTACGCTAATGGATTAGGAATTGTGAAGGTTAATTAGAGGAAGTGAACCCGCATTTGCATGGAGGGAGAGTGGAAAACCATTTAGGGAAATCCACCCCCCAGTTCACCCGACCTAGATTCGAACCTCTATCTCCCCGTCCTCAGCAGTCGAGCTCAACACGACAAGCGCGTTAGACAACTACACCACCGAGGCGGGTAATCTTACAATAGACTGGACTGCCGATGACGGAAAGATTGGGGGCTTGAATCCCGGTCGATGAATTATGAGTGTATTTTTCCACCCACGCAGATTCGAGCACACTTCTAATAAACTAAACCCTCTTCCTCCCCACCAAATTAGTTTAGTTAGTACATATTCGTATAGCTCAGATGGAAAGTAAGACTTTAATATAAAAAAAAGAGTACGGATAGTAAAGATAAATCAAGAATATATGTACACGCATTCGCCACGAGTGTGAGAAATTATCTAGGTGAAACCACTCTCAGTACACCCAGCTTGGATACAAACCCCAACCTTACCGTCTTCAGCTAACCAGACTATATGAGCCTGAGATTTAGTCGCGGGTGTTATTAAGTTAATTTATTTGAAGCCCACATTTTAGTGTTGATAAACAATACCTACTTTGTGTATTACTGTCAAGTTAATATATCAAATATAGAGAGTTGAATAAAATAAACAAACAGAAATATAATATTTTGTAAATGAACATATATAATATGTATTGTATACTTTGTGTATATAAACTAATACAACAACAATTATTAATACTATTATCATCATCATCATCATTTAATATCAATTAAACGTAGATTCTGATTTCATTTTACCCTTGTAGTTTCAATTACAAAACAAACATGCCAACAAAAATGCTATGGTTGCCATAGCAATGCAATAAATGCTAGATAGCATGATTGTGCCACGGAGGGGGTTGAAATTGAAGCCGCCTGCCAGGACACCGTGTCACTCAAAGCTGCGACAGACGGAACGTAAGAATGAGACAGAAGGACAAAGGAACGGAAATGAAAGAGGAAATATATTGAGACAGGGAAAGGCGGAAAGCGCTTGGGAGGAGCAGATATTACTTTATTACAGTTTTATATCTTGAAAAAGTGACGATGAATGTGAAGGGGTGTGGGAAGGGGTAAGAGACTATTAAAAATTGGACGAAATTTGTTACTAGAGACAGCTATAGTAACAAGGGCCGGAATTACCATGGCAACTAATTGTTTATCTATGTGTAGTTGACTCGATAGATCAAGGCAGGGACGAGTTTAAAAAATAATATGTTTATGTAAACAATAGTGAGGAACCCGCCTCGGTGGCGTAGTTGGCTAACGCGCTTGTCGTGTTGAGCTCGACTGCTGAGGACGGGGAGATCGAGGCTCGAATCTCGGTCGGGTGAACTGGGGGAGGTTTTTCCTAATTGGTTTTCCACTCTCCCTCCACGCAAATGTGGATTCACTTCCTCTAATCCAACCTTCCCAATTCCTAATCCATTAGAGTAATTAGTACTTAAAGCGTATAACTCGAATGGGTAATAAGACGCGGTGCTAAATATTATTATTATTATTATTATTATTATTATTATTATTATAGTGAGGACATTGATACACATCTTACTACCCATCCACATTCAGCTGCACTAGAGGGGTAGGGATTAGGAAGCTAGAGTCTAGAGTAAATGTATTCACATTTGCGAGGAAGGAGAGTGGGAAAACTATTTAGTTAAAAAACAGCATCATTATATACAGCTGGGAATTGAACCCAGATCTTCTTGTCGCCAGCAAACCAGACTAGATGAACCTTACATTGAGTCCGTGTGACCATCGGTGTGGGTATGAGCTTCCAATCTACTGGACTTCCAGTAATTGATGGGTCGGGGCTTGAATCTCGACCAGGTGGTCTGAAGTGGTTTTTCCATCCTCTCTACACGCTCATCTGGGTACATTTCCCTTTAATACCCCTCATCTTTAGACAATATAATGAACCTTTTATAGCCCTTGTGTTAGAACACACAAAATGTAGGCCTACATAAAGTCAAAGACTATTTTTCGTTTTGGGTCGGACCTGTCATTGTTTTAAGCACCAAGCACGCCTAAATTTTCTACCGTTACTGGAACTACCTCACTCGATTTTAAAACCAGTGGCGTTGTGTGTGTGGGTGTATCCTAGCTCATGGCCTGATGATCTATATATTTAATTTAAGCGTGCCTGTCCTAGATGAAATATGTTTCAAAGATATTTGTTGAAACAATCCGTTGGCCAAAAACGTAAGTTGAAACAAAAGATAAAACCTTATACGAGCCAATATAGAAGAAAGTTTTATGTATATTGTTTTACACAGTTGGTGGGGGTTGGTCTTCAAAATGGGGAAGGGAGGGGTTTGAAGGAGGATAGCTGACGGTGCGTAACTCGTGGTTAGCAAACCGCGGGTGGCCCCAGACAATCGTAAAGTCTGGTCGAGTTAGGGGCGAGAGCTTTTTCGTGGAGCTCCTGAATTATACAACAGAAGCTGCCTGAGGGGGTGGGGGTGAGAGATGGAGAATGAAGGGGTAGGGGGTTGGTTGGCCAGGTTCAAAGCAGGCTTATCCCAGTACCTCAATGTACATGTAAGCCGACTAAAGGACTCTGTCGATTCCAGATGCTCTATCGGCAATACTTATTATATTATGCTGATTAAGTTATACTTATAAAAAAAAGTTAAAGTGCGATTTTTTTTGTCACCGAATTTTACTTCGTTTCGGGCTATACGCATATGCACTAATTATGATAATGTGTTAGGAATCGGGAAGGTTGAATTAAAAAGAAGTGTATGCCCATTTGCTGAGAAAGAAAGTGGAAACTATGTAGTAAAAAACCCAACTTAGTTCACCCTACTGGGATTCTAACCCCGATCTTCCCGTAATCGGCAATCTAGTCTACTGCAAGTGTTGCGCGTTAGACCACGTGGCCACTGAAGCAGATAATAATTAACATTGTTTTATGTAACTTTATATTTTGGCACGTGATATAATAGTCATCCAAATAACAAATTCAATCTAACATAATAATAATAATAATAATAATAATAATATCAATTTCCTTTTCAATTTTTTTTATTATAGTGTTGGCCAACAGTCGTAAGACCTATAATAGGCTAGAACTAAAAAGTACATACTTACCTTACAAATATATATATATCAATAAAATAATATAAAACAATAAAAGCTAAATCATTTTATATGCTGTTGAATAATTAGAAAAAATTAATTAATAATAATAAGAATAAAAAATATCATAATAGAAAAATAAGTTATAAATTACATGGATAAAGGGTATTAATAAAGGCACAAGCATTCAAAAAGGATTGACACAATTTAAAAATAATAAGAATCAGAAATAAAAACAACAGCAAATAAACAAAAAAGCATATTAATATTAAGTTTAAATATCAGAGGTAGAACATATACTGAGTATACGAATGATAAAGGAGCACCTTGAATAATTATCCGAGTCCGAGCTTGGCTTTTCTTTTGTGATAAAAGTCGAACTCAACAGATCAAGAGTTTGCGCTGTGAATAGAACGGCCTATAGAGCTCACCTTGTATTATTATTATTATTATCATATATTATATTATTATTACTATCATCATCACACATCATCTACTCCTAAATACTATATTATGAAAAATAAAATTTTTTTTTTCAAAAAGTTTTAACTAACAAATAATGGTGTATTCTATTCACATTTTTCTCACTTTCGTAAATTAGTTAAAACTACTTTGATTATAGACAGAGCCAATTGGATTAACTCAATTGAAAATAGTATTAAATGCAAACCCAAAGAATTTCGGAAATTTGTTAAAAACAATCATGTGAATAAGGTTTCCCCGTCTAACCTAAAATTAATGGCAGGATTATTGCTGATCCTGTATTAATTGCTAATGAGTTTGGGAGCTACTTTCATTCCGTTTATAATTCAGCCCTTCCTGTCTTACCTGCCCCGTTATTGAAACAGCGCCCCTTGTACCTTGCCACATTACACCCTTGGACGTTAGTAGTGCTATAAAAAAATGTAGTTCTTCTAGAGTGCCGGGACAGATGGAATTACAATGTCTATTGTTAAAGGCTGTGCCAGCATTTTTAGCCCTTTGTTAGCCTATATCTTTAACATTAGCCTGTCAAATGAAACTTTTTCTCTTACATGGAAACAATCTGTGTCATACCTATTTATAAAAAAGGGGCAAAAACAAATACTTGTAATTATATACCAATTTCCCTCTTAGACACTCTCTCCAAAGAATTCGAGAAAATCATACATGAGCATACTTTCCACCACCTTAAAAATAAACTTTCAGATAATCAACATGGCCTTATAAAAAATAAATCTACTGTCACTAACTTAGTAGAATTTCTTGGGCATGTTGCCCCTCAAGTCTCTGCCCAAGGTCAGGTTGATGCTATTTATTTTGACCAAAGTAAGGCATTTGATTTATGTCAGCATAGTATTACTCTCTCTAAGCTTGGTAATCTCGGCCTTTATCAATCGTATGTAAATTGGTTCAGCAGTTATTTGCATGAAAGATCATTCACAATTAAAATTGATTCACACACCTCAAATACATTTTTAGCCCCCTGTGACATACCACAGGGTTTTAATTTAGGTCCTCTTCTCTTTAATGTTCTTATTGATGATAATGGTAAATATTTGAACTCATCTAGTTATTTACTCTTTGTTGATGATGTAAAATGATTTAAAATTATCAAATCTATTGCAGATTGTATAGAGTTACAAAATGATGTAAATGGGTACCCTACAATGTTCTTTTGAAAATGGAATGTCTATTAATAAATCTAAGTCCAAATCTATAACTTTTAGTGCGTATAACCCGAATGGGTAGTAAGACGCGGTGCTAATAATAATAATAATAATAATAATAATAATATAACTTTTACTAGGAAAACTAATCCTTTCTTTTTACCTATAAATTGGACAATGAGAAAATAGTTCGCACCCTTTATATTAGTGATCTTGGTCTTCTCCTGAATAACAAACTTTATTTCCACTATCATATTGACCATGTCATTTCCAGTCATTGAAATTACTTGGACTTATTAAATTTATTACGTGATCATTTAAGAAAGTTGACAGTTTTTTATATCTGTACTTACGCCCTGGTTATATCTAAGTAGAATATGTACTGTTGCTTGGAATTTCATTACCTTAACTAACTCTTAGTTGGAAAACGTTCAAAGAAATTTTTTGCTGCGTGCTATGATAAATACTTTAGTAACAGGATTTATTATGATTATGACGAATTGAAACCTCTTAGGGCTCCAAACTCTCTTCTCGCGGAGATTTTGTTGTGATGCCCTTTTGTTTTAATATATTCAATGGCAAAATTTCTTGCAAATTTGCCCTTGATCATGTAGGCGTTCATATCCCTTCTTGGGCTTCTCATAATTCAAAATTATTTTTTCTCAACAGCTCTTATAAGGTAAAATATAGATCATTGTGTCCTTAGCACCAATTTTAGATTTGTCGATTTCGACTTCTATCATAAAAAAAAGCTAATCTCAGAGAATTAATTTAAGGGAAGCCCATATAAATAATTTATCATGTAGATTTTGTGCCTATAATATCAAATTTTACAATATTCTGATTAATTTTTTTCATATTCTTACTGCTTTTAACCACTCTTTAGTTATTTATTATTATTGCAATTTTTTATTATCATTATTATTATTAATTATTATTATTATTATTATTATTATTATTATTATTAGCACCACGTCTTACTACCCATTCGGGTTATACGCACTTACGCTAATGTGTAATGGTAGGGTGATTGTGAGATGAAATGGAGGACCTACAGTTTAACGTGGGATCCGAACCACGGTGGAGGCCTAGCATTCCCCACATTCACATTTATTATTATCATTATTAATTACTATTTTTGTAACTATTTAACTATGTAACTATTTTATAACATTATTTAGCCATTTTTTTCTTCTTATTTTCTCGTGTAGATATATGTATTTGTAAGGTACTTGTGTACTTTTCAGTGCTGGCCAGTTATAGGTCTCACGACTGTTGGCCAGCACTATAATAAATTAAATTGGAAATGGAAAATTATTATTATTATTATTATTATTATTATTATTATTATTATTATTATTATTATTATTATTATTAGCACCGCATCTTACTACCCGTTCGTGTTATATGCACTTACGCTAATGTGTAATGGTAGGGTGATTGTGAGATGAAATGGAGGACCTACAGTTTAACGTGGATCCGAACCACGGTGGAGGCCTAGCATTCCCCACATTCACAAGTTGTGATTAATATACGTCTTGTCAGAGGAGAAGGAAGGGTTTGGCAATCAGATAAATCTGTGCCGGAACCAAGGATTGAAACCCTGACCCCCAGCACAGAAGTCTGACACCTTACACCTAGACCGCCAGGTTACCTCTCACCTTGTAAGAGTTATTTAGAGAAACCAATTTTGGAGTATGAGTAGCACAAGAAGGGACATGAATTATTACCTTATCACTGCATAATTTACAAGAAATATTGCTATTGAAAATATTAAAAATAATAATACTAAACTTCATCTGTTATTAAAATAGGTCTGACTCAATCATTCATTGAGGAATTTACTAATGCATCAAAACTATTTGGTATTACATTTTGGAACCATAACCAAAGAATAAAATACGAATTTTTTTTACTTATATCATTTTCATGTTCAATTTAAATTTTATTTTAGTGATGAAAATACTTAATATATATCTAAAAATATATTTGATATATGGTGTTTGATAAACGGTTTACTTGGTCATTTAAATAAATAAAAAAGCCGATTAAAATTGATTTAGTGTTGTTTATCAGAATCTAAAGCATTAGCGAAAATAAAACTTATCAAATTGTCAACTTATCTAAACTGATTAATAAATAGATAAATATAATAGCTAAAATACTATAATCCGATATTCTGCGATCTTACCGAAAAACCCGATGGAAGTATCCCGGAGGTGTTGTTATTCCTTCGTCAGACAATTCTGTCGTGCACTAAAAATATATATAGTTTTTTATGTGTCAATAATATTAAAAAACTATCTTCAGACCCTTGTGATGTTGGGAATAAAGTTTGCTTGCAAACGGATAGGAAATCATCGGTTTTACAAAGCTAATGATCTATTTACAAACTTGAAAAGTGCTATTTATAATAATCTCTCAGCGAAAATTCGAACACAGAAGACAATTTAAATAGAGGTTTGAATTAATTTACGAAGATAATAATATAATAATAGTAATAATATTTTGGTACAGGCCTAGTCAGCAGAAGCGTTCCATCCGTACTAATTATTCTAGTGAAGAACTTAAGCCCAACGTTTAAAGGTAGCCCTTTCTCTAATTAGTACACACAATCAAGACTTGCGGGAAACAGAGAGGGAAGGAGTTGTGTCCGCAAGGGCTGAATACGAACCCCGGACCTCTCTTCCCGACCCTTGGAACCAGGGAACTAATCCTCCTTTACCCGGAAGGATCATTATCCGAACTGACCAAACTATCCAAGATTAGCTTCATCGCAACGTTTATACCGAGCTTATGAATAACCCATCCAATATACAGGGTGGAGCTAGTTATTGTGGAATCCCCAGAGTAACTTGTAAACAACATTCTACTGGCCATACATTGTGACTGAGAGATAGTTCTTGTGGCATCCCCAGAGTAACTTGTAAACAACATTCTACTGGCCATACATTGTGACTGAGAGCTAGTTATTGTGGAATCCCCAGAGTAACTTGTAAACAACATTCTACTGGCCATACATTGTGACTGAGAGCTAGTTCTTCTGGAATCCACAGAGTAACTTGTAAACAACATTCTACTGGCCATACATTGTGACTGAGAGATAGTTCTTGTGGCATCCCCAGAGTAACTTGTAAACAACATTCTACTGGCCATACATTGTGACTGAGAGATAGTTCCTGTGGCATCCCCAGAGTAACTTGTAAACAACATTCTACTGGCCATACATTGTGACTGAGAGATAGTTCCTGTGGCATCCCCAGAGTAACTTGTAAACAACATTCTACTGGCCATACATTGTGACTGAGAGATAGTTCTTGTGGCATCCCCAGAGTAGCTTGTAAACAACATTCTACTGGCCATACATTGTGACTGAGAGATAGTTCCTGTGGCATCCCCAGAGTAACTTGTAAACAACATTCTACTGGCCATACATTGTGACTGAGAGATAGTTCCTGTGGCATCCCCAGAGTAACTTGTAAACAACATTCTACTGGTCATACATTGTGACTGAGAGATAGTTCCTGTGGCATCCCCAGAGTAACTTGTAAACAACATTCTACTGGCCATACATTGTGACTGAGAGATAGTTCCTGTGGCATCCCCAGAGTAACTTGTAAACAACATTCTACTGGTCATACATTGTGACTGAGAGATAGTTCCTGTGGCATCCCCAGAGTAACTTGTAAACAACATTCTACTGGCCATACATTGTGACTGAGAGATAGTTCTTGTGGCATCCCCAGAGTAACTTGTAAACAACATTCTACTGGCCATACATTGTGACTGAGAGATAGTTCCTGTGGCATCCCCAGAGTAACTTGTAAACAACATTCTACTGGTCATACATTGTGACTGAGAGATAGTTCCTGTGGCATCCCCAGAGTAACTTGTAAACAACATTCTACTGGCCATACATGTGGACTGAGAGATAGTTCTTGTGGCATCCCCAGAGTAACTTGTAAACAACATTCTACTGGCCATACATTGTGACTGAGAGATAGTTCCTGTGGCATCCCCAGAGTAACTTGTAAACAACATTCTACTGGCCATACATTGTGACTGAGAGATAGTTCCTGTAGCATCCCCAGAGTAACTTGTAAACAACATTCTACTGGCCATACATGTGGACTGAGAGCTAGTTCCTGTGGCATCCCCAGAGTAACTTGTAAACAACATTCTACTGGCCATACATTGTGACTGAGAGTAGTTCTGTAGCATCCCCAAGTAACTTGTAAACAACATTCTACTGGCCATACATTGTGACTGAGAGCTAGTTCCTGTGGCATCCCCAGAGTAACTTGTAAACAACATTCTACTGGCCATACATTGTGACTGAGAGCTAGTTCCTGTGCATCCCCAGAGTAACTTGTAAACAACATTCTACTGGCCATACATTGTGACTGAGAGCTAGTTCCTGTAGCATCCCCAGAGTAACTTGTAAACAACATTCTACTGGCCATACATTGTGACTGAGAGCTAGTTCTGTGGCATCCCCAGAGTAACTTGTAAACAACATTCTACTGGCCATACATGTGACTGAAGCTAGTTCCTGTGATCCCCAAGTAACTTGTAAACAACATTCTACTGGCCATACATTGTGACTGAGAGCTAGTTCCTGTAGCATCCCCAGAGTAACTTGTAAACAACATTCTACTGGCCATACATTGTGACTGAGAGCTAGTTCTGTAGCATCCCCAGAGTAACTTGTAAACAACATTCTACTGGCCATACATTGTGACTGAGAGATAGTTCCTGTAGCATCCCCAGAGTAACTTGTAAACAACATTCTACTGGCCATACATTGTGACTGAGAGATAGTTCCTGTAGCATCCCCAGAGTAACTTGTAAACAACATTCTACTGGCCATACATTGTGACTGAGAGCTAGTTCTTGTAGCATCCCCAGAGTAACTTGTAAACAACATTCTACTGGCATACATTGTGACTGAGAGCTAGTTCTGTGGCATCCCCAGAGTAACTTGTAAACAACATTCTACTGGCCATACATTGTGACTGAGAGATAGTTCTTGTAGCATCCCCAGAGTAACTTGTAAACAACATTCTACTGGCCATACATTGTGACTGAGAGCTAGTTCCTTGTAGCATCCCCAGAGTAACTTGTAAACAACATTCTACTGGCCATACATTGTGACTGAGAGATAGTTCCTGTAGCATCCCCAGAGTAACTTGTAAACAACATTCTACTGGCCATACATTGTGACTGAGAGCTAGTTCTTGTGAGCATCCCCAGAGTAACTTGTAAACAACATTCTACTGGCCATACATTGTGACTGAGAGATAGTTCCTGTAGCATCCCCAGAGTAACTTGTAAACAACATTCTACTGGCCATACATTGTGACTGAGAGCTAGTTCCTGTAGCATCCCCAGAGTAACTTGTAAACAACATTCTACTGGCCATACATTGTGACTGAGAGATAGTTCCTGTAGCATCCCCAGAGTAACTTGTAAACAACATTCTACTGGTCATACATTGTGACTGAGAGATAGTTCCTGTAGCATCCCCAGAGTAACTTGTAAACAACATTCTACTGGCCATACATTGTGACTGAAGATAGTTCCTGTAGCATCCCCAGAGTAACTTGTAAACAACATTCTACTGGTCCATACATTGTGATGAGAGATAGTTCCTTTGTAGCATCCCCAGAGTAACTTGTAAACAACATTCTACTGGCCATACATTGTGACTGAGAGATAGTTCCTTAGCATCCCCAGAGTAACTTGTAAACAACATTCTACTGGCCATAATGTGACTGAGAGATAGTTCCTTAGATCCCAGAGTAACTTGTAAACAACATTCTACTGGCCATACATTGTGACTGAGAGAATAGTTCCTGTAGCATCCCCAGAGTAACTTGTAAACAACATTCTACTGGCCATACATTGTGACTGAGAGATAGTTCCTGTAGCATCCCCAGAGTAACTTGTAAACAACATTCTACTGGCCATACATTGTGACTGAGAGTAAGTTCCTGTGCATCCCCAGAGTAACTTGTAAACAACATTCTACTGGCCATACATTGTGACTGAGAGATAGTTCCTGTAGCATCCCCAGAGTAACTTGTAAACAACATTCTACTGGCCATACATTGTGACTGAGAGATAGTTCCTGTAGCATCCCCAGAGTAACTTGTAAACAACATTCTACTGGCCATACATTGTGACTGAGAGATAGTTCCTGTAGCATCCCCAGAGTAACTTGTAAACAACATTCTACTGGCCATACATTGTGACTGAGAGATAGTTCCTGTAGCATCCCCAGAGTAACTTGTAAACAACATTCTACTGGCCATACATTGTGACTGAGAGATAGTTCCTGTAGCATCCCCAGAGTAACTTGTAAACAACATTCTACTGGCCATACATGTGACTGAGAGATAGTTCCTGTAGCATCCCCAGAGTAACTTGTAAACAACATTCTACTGGCCATACAATTGTGACTGAGAGCTAGTTCCTGATAGCATCCCCAGAGTAACTTGTAAACAACATTCTACTGGCCATACATTGTGACTGAGATAGTTCCTTGTAGCATCCCCAGAGTAACTTGTAAACAACATTCTACTGGCCATACATTGTGACTGAGAGCTAGTTCTGTGGCATCCCCAGAGTAACTTGTAAACAACATTCTACTGGCCATACATTGTGACTGAGAGCTAGTTCCTGTGGCATCCCCAGAGTAACTTGTAAACAACATTCTACTGGCCATACATTGTGACTGAGAGCTAGTTCCTGTGCATCCCCAGAGTAACTTGTAAACAACATTCTACTGGCCATACATTGTGACTGAGAGCTAGTTCCTGTGCATCCCCAGAGTAACTTGTAAACAACATTCTACTGGCCATACATTGTGACTGAGAGCTAGTTCTTGTGGCATCCCAGAGTAACTTGTAAACAACATTCTACTGGCCATACATTGTGACTGAGAGATAGTTCCTGTAGCATCCCCAGAGTAACTTGTAAACAACATTCTACTGGCCATACATTGTGACTGAGAGATAGTTCTTGTGGCATCCCCAGAGTAACTTGTAAACAACATTCTACTTGGCCATCAACATTGTGACTGAGAAGCTAGTTCCTGTAGCATCCCCATAGTAACTTGTAAACAACATTCTACTGGTCATACATTGTGACTGAGAGCTAGTTCCTGTAGCATCCCCAGAGTAACTTGTAAACAACATTCTACTGGCCATACATTGTGACTGAGAGATAGTTCCTGTAGCATCCCCAGAGTAACATGTAAACAACATTCTACTGGCCATACATTGTGACTGAGAGATAGTTATTGTGGAATCCTCAGAGTAACTTGTAAACAACATTCTACTTTAAATAGTGACTGTATCCCCATTTTCGTACTTCAGGACAAAGTCCGGTGTACAAAATTAGGAAAAGGGTTAAGAATGAATCAGAGTGAGATGGTAGAACTATCAGTTTCGAACATATTATCCAATAGTGTATTCGGTGACCTGGCGGTCTAGGGGTAAGGTGTCGGACTTCCGTGCTGGGGTCCGGGTTCAATCCTTGGTCTCGGCACAAATTTATCTGATTACCAAACCCTTCCCTCACCTCTGACAAGACATCTTGTGAATGTGGGGAATACCAGGCCTCCACCGTGGTTCGGATTCCACGTTAAACTGTAGGTTCCTCCATTTGATCTCACAATCACCCTACCATTACATATTAGCGTAATTGCGTTCAACCCGAACGGGTAGTAAGACGAGTTGATAATAATAATAGTAATAATAATAATAATAGTGTATTCATCAACGTATCCAGGCAATTCAGTCTGCATCATTTAGATAGGAAAATTTTAAATATTTGTAATCTTCAAATTCTAAACAATATTTCCGGGCAGATAAATACAGTTTATTTAATTGAAATTAATTGTAAGTCAACTACCTTGAAGTCTATAGAAAATTATTTATTTTATTAACATAAAAATATAAGTATTAACATATACATTTTTGAATTTACAAAAAGTAGGCGTGAAAATGTATTAAAAATATGTATAGATAATTACTTATTTAGGACAATACTTAAAAAATGTATGATATATCTTCCTTAAATATAAGGTCAAACAGATCTAACAAAGTCCTATATTGTATATTATTTTAACTAGGTAAAAGGACTTTAAATAAAGATTAACATTTTAATTTTCTTATTTTCTGAAAGGATTAGCTAATAAATTTCCAAAACTATCGTTACATATCATTAAGTCGACCAGAATTGAACAATGTCTCATCATTAAATTTATATTTCCACTAGTTAGAAGGACTTTCAATAAAGATTAACATTTTAAGTTTCATATTTTCTGAAAGAACTAGTTAACTAAGTTCCAAAATTAAAGTTATTGATCATTAAGTTGAACAGACTCGAACAAGGTCCCATTATTAAATTTATATTTCCACTAATCAGAAGAACTTTCAATAAAGATTAACAATTTATATTAAGTCAAACAGTCTCGAACAACATCCCATTATTACATTTATGTTTAGTTACATTCAAAATGATTAAGTTTTACTATTAAACAAATTAAGGCCTAAAGGGAATTTATAAATACATACTATCGAAAATTAAATTTTGTTCTTACACTGTAAAAGACGTAGTAGTGTCCTAGATTTATATCCCGCCAAGAGTGATTTTTCTTTAGCACTCCCGGTGGTATATATTCGTACATTTTCTCAGAGGAGTAGGTAGGGGACGGGAAAAACGGTCGAAGAAGAGTGGAATGGCATAGAAGAGCCATCTGAACTTTTCTCGGAGGTGAGGGCAGGTTCTAGCACCGAACGCGCCCCTGTACGTTAATGACGGGAACTATCTTGTGCTGGAGAGAAGTTGGTCAGTATAACCGTCCATCAATCATGTTGTGACCACACGTACACATTGTAGGTGTGTACAGATAGGAGGTTCGGGAGAACACGGTAAAATTGGGGCAAATGATAAGTTTTAATAATCATCACATTACCCTGTTCACTATTATTTGATGTTTCTTTACTATTAATATGCTTGTAGCTCGAAACGATGCTACAAGACTAAGAGCTGATACCTAAAGTACATATATTGGTCGGTTCACGAACTGGACTTCTGTTCTTCTAGTCTGTTTTACCAGTGACGTAAAGTTCGGAGTTTGAATCTTGACTGGATGTACTGGGGTTTGTTTTCTATATATAATCATAACCCAGCCATTCTACAAGATAATTAGGGTGAAGTTCTTTTAGATATGCTACTTTGCACACCAACGACCCTGTTATTGCACTTACTGCCAATAGAGAGTTTAAGAAGAATATAACCCGCCTCGGTAGTTGCTAACGCGCTTGTCGATTAAGCTCGACTGCTGAGGACGGGGAGATCAAGGTTCGAATCTCGGTCGGGTGAACTGGGGGTGGTTTTTCCTAAATGGTTTTCCACTCTCCCTCCACGCAAATACGGGTTCACTTCCTCTAATTCAACCTTCCCAGTTCCCAATCCATTAGCTTAATTAGTACTTAAAGCGTATGACCCGAACGGGTAGTAAGACGCGGTGCAAAATAATAATAATAATAATAATAATCATAATAAGAGAGAATATAAAGGTGGTCAAAGCAACTGGTCTGATTTGAAGAAGAGTACACCTATTACAAACAATTTTTATCTTTGGTGTATGGGTAACAATACTGGATCAAGATTTGCAGACTCGATAGTCGACCACGTTAACCATGGGGTGATCCGGTCTCCTTTCCTCCAATATGAACAAGGAGATAACGGAGTGTTTGCCCTGAGTGAGACAGAACCCCCACCCTCTGAACCCAGGGTTATTGTCTGGGAGTGCTCTGTTCAGATCCGGAGATGAATTATTTAACTGCGGCTCCTATTGAAACGTAGACATGGTGGTGGGCAGCCATCTTACTTCTGGAGTCTGCCATAGAACTTGATGTGAACGCTGAGTAAACTGGTCTGGTTTACGTCAAGATTACCAATGTATGATTTATTCTGGAACATAGGTTGCAGCACATGTATCTTAACCTGATACATCTCCATTCGAACAGGGGACTCCTGGTATAAAGGTTTAAAACATCACTCTTGTAATTGATATGATTGCTGAGGACGGGAGATCAGGTTCGAATCCTGGTTTGGGTGTACTGAGTGGTGTTCTTCCCAAATTATTTTATGATCTTCCGTCATGCAAATTTTGGTACACTTTTTTTATACATTCAACCTTAATCATACATAACCCATGAGCGTAATTAATGAATAAGTGTATTACTCGAACGGGTAGTAAGACTCGGTGCTAAAAAAAAACCTTCCTGTTGAAATAGGGGTTAAATAAGGATTTTAAATAGACTATTAAGACCTAGGTTATTTAATTGCACATCTTGGATTCTTACGTTATCACACTCAACCTAAATGCTCAGTACTAAATCCAACAATAATAATATTATGCACGTCTATACTACACGTTCGGTTATACGCTTTAAGTACTAATTACCGCTAATGGATTAGAATTGGAAGATAATTAGAGGAAGTGAACCCACATTTGCGTGGAGGGAGAGTGGAAAACCATTTAGGAAAAACCACCCCCAGTTCACCCGACCGAGATTCGAACCTCGATCTCCCCGTCCTCAGCAGTCGAGCTCAGCACGACAAGCGCGTTAGCCAACTACGCCACCGAGGCGGGTTAAATTCAACAGAAACATCTTTCCATTAATACCAATACACTGATGTTTTAACGGGTCATTATTACCCGCACGGCTAACCGCATATTAATTACGTAAATAGGGTGGAGATGATGGTACAATTGAGATTAAATACACCCGCATTTGCATGTAGACAGTAGGAAACCATCTAGAAGAAATATATCCTCGACTTGTGTTTGGATCCCGAAATTCTCGCATTGAAAACCCCAGCTTATCTGAGCCTGACATTCATGACAAGTGCTGCTGAGATTCTGCTTGTGTCGTCACTTAGAAGTGACATAAACCATTTTCTCACGTACCAATATTTTCTTGTTTGTTTATTTCCTCTTCCTGAACTTCTCTACAAAGACGCTTCCCTACCTTTTACGCCCCGGGGGGATTCACAGTCAAACAAACCCACGATTACGTTTTAATTAAAGCTACATTATAATTACATCTATTTCTGTTAACATTAATGGGCTGTTTGTTGCCAATTAATGAAAGAATCTTGACATAAGCATACCGGGAGCACTCAAGTTAGAAAATTAAGGTTCAGGAAGTGGAGAGGGTTACTTGATTAGGAATTAATTTTAGAGTTTTAAAATAACTCGATAAATGACTTACTCTAAAAATAAGTTGTTTTTTAAAAAACACAAACACTAAGCTATCTAATATTTGCTCACTAAAATATTCACTTTGAATACACCCGCTTTGTAAAATATTGCTATATTTTCAATTCTTATCTCTTATCAAAATGTAAAAGCAAATGGGGTTCACACTCCCCTCGGTGGCTTAGTTATCTAACGCGCTAGATTCATGTTGAGCTAGATTGCTGTGGACGTGGCGATTGAGGTTCACATCTCGCTCGAGTGAACTAGGGTGGTTTTCCACTATCCCTCCACACAAATGTAGGTTCCCTTCATCTATATTCAACCTTCCCAATTCCTAACTCCTTAGCGTAATATTATGTACCTAAGTGTAAAACCCGAACGGGTAGTAAGACGCGGTGTTAAATAAATAAATAAGACTTCGCGAAGTGCTAGTAACTATGTTTACTTCTAGTTGTTTACTTACCACCGTGTCTTACCACCCATTCGGGCTATACGCATATGTACTAACTAAGCTAACATGTTAGGGATGAGGCGGGCTGCATTTAGAGGAAGTGTACCTACATTTACTTGAAAGGAGAATGGAAAACAATTTAGGAGAAAAAAACTCCAAGGCACCCAACCGTAAATCGAACTCCAATCTCCCCGTCATTAACAGTCCAGTCTAATGCGAGGGTGACGCCTTAGACCATGCGGCAACCGAAGTGGGTGATGCTATTAGTTGGATAATATCTCGTAAAATTAATTTTCAGTTAATAAATTACTAAAATAACTCAATTTTAAACTCCTCTTTGTTCGACGCTGCACTAGCTACAGAGATAATGACAATGTTATGTGATAAGTTACAGTTCACTCCAACTCAAAAAATATTATAGAAAACTACTGGTTATTTCACTTAAAGAGCTAATAGCAAGAAGATAGTTTATTAATAATATTACTACATATACATTTTTTAGCTTTTCCCATAGGATTACGACGGATAGTTATAACACTTGTCATTTAGAGCGCTCTTCCGCAAACACATTAATTAACAATTAGTGTAATGAAGAATCCAGTAATGGCTTAAAAATAGCTGTTGTACTGGCTGACGGTACCTCCCCCCTCCCATTTGTATTCCCTCGAACCCCTCCCCTACCCCTAACACAATCACTGTAGCTACACAAACACCACCCACCCTCGGCTGTGTGAAAAATTCAGGCTTGGGGAAGATAAATTCATATTTGAAGATGAGGCGAGGAGTAACGGCCAGATTCACAAAGAATAGTCAGCAGCACTGACCACTGACCTGGTCTTACTACAACACTTGCTGACCACTGACCTGGTATTACTACAACACTTGCTAACCACTGACCTGGTCTTACTACAACACTTGCTGACCACTGACCTGGTATTACTACAGCACTTGCTGACCACTGACCTGGTCTTACTACAACACTTGCTGACCACTGACCTGGTATTACTACAGCACTTGCTGACCACTGACCTGGTCTTACTACAACACTTGCTGACCACTGACCTGGTCTTACTACAACACTTGCTGACCACTGACCTGGTATTACTACAACACTTGCTGACCACTGGCCTGGTATTACTACAACACTTGCTGGCCCACTAACCTGATATTACTACACCACTTGCTGACCACTGACCTGGTCTTACTACAACACTTGCTGACCACTGACCTGGTCTTACTACAACACTTGCTGACCACTAACCTAGTATTACTACAACACTTGCTGACCACTGACCTGGTATTACTACAGCACTTGCTGACCACTGACCTGGTCTTACTACAACACTTGCTGACCACTGACCTGGTCTTACTACAACACTTGCTGACCACTGACCTGGTATTACTACAGCACTTGCTGACCACTGACCTGGTATTACTACAACACTTGCTGACCACTGACCTGGTCTTACTACAACACTTGCTGACCACTGACCTGGTATTACTACAGCACTTGCTGACCACTGACCTGGTCTTACTACAACACTTGCTAACCACTGACCTGGTCTTACTACAACACTTGCTGACCACTGACCTGGTATTACTACAACACTTGCTGACCACTGGCCTGGTATTACTACAACACTTGCTGGCCACTAACCTGATATTACTACAACACTTGCTGACCACTGGCCTGGTATTACTACAACACTTGCTGGCCACTAACCTGGTATTACTACAGCACTTGCTGACCACTGACCTGGTCTTACTACAACACTTGCTGACCACTGACCTGGTCTTACTACAACACTTGCTGACCACTAACCTAGTATTACTACAACACTTGCTGACCACTGGCCTGGTATTACTACAACACTTGCTGGCCACTAACCTGATATTACTACAACACTTGCTGACCACTGACCTGGTATTACTACAACACTTGCTGACCACTGACCTGGTATTACTACAACACTTGCTAACCACTGACCTGGTCTTACTACAACACTTGCTGACCACTGACCTGGTATTACTACAACACTTGCTGACCACTGACCTGGTATTACTACAACACTTGCTGACCACTGACCTGGTATTACTACAACACTTGCTGACCACTGACCTGGTATTACTACAACACTTGCTAACCACTGACCTGGTCTTACTACAACACTTGCTGACCACTGACCTGGTCTTACTACAACACTTGCTGACCACTGACCTGGTCTTACTACAACACTTGCTGACCACTGACCTGGTCTTACTACAACACTTGCTGACCACTGACCTGGTCTTACTACAACACTTGCTGACCACTGACCTGGTCTTACTACAACACTTGCTGACCACTGACCTGGTCTTACTACAACACTTGCTAACCACTGACCTGGTCTTACTACAACACTTGCTGACCACTGACCTGGTATTACTACAGCACTTGCTGACAACTGACCTGTTCTTACTACAACACTTGCTGGCCACTGACTAATTATTGCTGCGACGTTAACTCTCATGGCACTTGGTCAACTTTGATGCGGAGTTGGTGCAATGTGGGTAGTTTCCCACTTGTGATTTATCCTTGTGATTCTCCCATCCTCCATCCACGCTAATGCTAGATACACGCCTCATATCCAACATTTGGGCTGTCGCTAGTATCATATCCATGCGCATTCGGTAGTTTCACGCCATTACTAAAATTCATGGGGGAATGTACCTAATTAAAAGTATCGTATAGCTAATCACATTCATTTTCAACAAAATTAAGCCATATTATTTTAAAAATGGCAAGCATTAAAATTTAAGAAAAATACATAACAAACTTTTAATAATATTGAAAGTCTATATCCATGGAATTAAGGGTTCATTTGATACGGGTTTGATAAATATATTATATTTAAGTTGTCCAATCAAATTTGTTGTATGGGAAAGCTTCCATTAATTGGTAAAGTAAATTTACATAAAACCTATGAAATTAAAACCACTCAATAATTTGAATCAGACGCGTTGTAATTACAAGTTCGTTACTAGAACCTGTGTACACTTCTGTTCTGTTCTGCATACATAACTAACCTGAGGAGATGTCTACATATTCATGTGTCCAAGAGTACAGCCGACATGTAATGGGAAAACAAGCGTGGATATCCAATATAATTCAAAATGGGAATATTATCTACCACTCTAATCACGCCGTCGGATGGAAGGCAACGAGAATTTATGTACTTATTTTTGTAGTTTTTATAATAAAACAACATTTTTGTCAAAATAAATAAAATATTGCTCCAATAGATATTTTAGTTTAATTTTCTACACATAAAGTAGTCATCTCAACAGTTTTTTTTATATTTGTCTTACCCGCCTCGGTGGCGTAGTTGGCTAACGCGCTTGTCGTGTTGAGCTCGACTGCGGAGGACGGGGAGATCGAGGTTCGAATCTCGGTCGGTGAACTGGGGGTGGTTTTTCCTAAAATGATTTTCCACTCTTCCTCCACGCAAATGCGGGTTCACTTCCTCTAATTCAACCTTCCCAATTCCTAATCCATTAGCGTAATTAGTACTTAAAGCGTATAACCCGAACGGGTAGTAAGACGCGGTGCTAAATATTATTATTATTATATTTGTCTTGCTCATAGCTGCATTTGAACACGAGTTTATATCTTTAAAGTTCCTGTTCAAGTGCCACTATCCCCTCGCAATGGTCTGGATTGTAGGTGACTCGGAGATCAGGTTTGAATTCCGGTCGGGTGTATTGATGGTGTTTTTTCTCTAAAGGGTTTCCCACTCATCCTCCATTAATATGAGGGTATATTTTCTCTAAATCGTCCCCTACTAATCCCTACACCATTAGTTGAGTACGTGGATAGCTAGGACTATTTTCACTTGGGAGGCCGATGTTCGATCTCTGAGCGCTAATGTTGATGCATGATCTCAAAATTCACTCTACCCATCCTGTAACATTGGATAACATGGCCGTTTATAACCTTTAGTATTTCAACAAACAAAATATATAAATTCAAAAATCCTCTCCTGGAGTTCTATAATATTCATAAATAAATGTTTAGAAACATGAAATGTTTTCTCGGTAGCTAGATTATTTCCCACTCGGGATTTATTAATTTAAAAAATGTTATATTAAATCCGTCCAGTTCCGAGTAACTTAAACGTTACTAAATAAAGTCCTGGAAATAACCTTCTTGAATGAGAAGTGTAATATTATATAAAATGTAAAGAAGAAGAGTGCAAGAGTAGCTTAAGTGGGAAACCTAAAGTTGAATTGTCAGTACAGTAGACTCGTGACTATCCAAGCCCCATTTAACCGAGGCACTCATTCTCACAAAGTGTCCAATTTTAACACAATATTTATACAAAGTTAGCTTAAATAGAGTGAATGTAAAATTTTGTAATGTAACGTGTTCTAATAAATTAATTATTTGAAACTTACAAACAATGTATACAATTAATTCAATACGTTCTAGTGATTTATAACCTATAAATCCTACATTCATATAATCCGAGTTTTTTAATATCCGAAGTAGGCTCGGTCCCAATTATATCGGTTACTCGCGAGTAAGGTGACCTGGTGGTATAGGGGTAAGGTGTCAGACTTCTGTGCTGGAGGCCGGGGTTCAATCCTCGGTCCCAGCACAGATTTATCTGATTACCAAACCTTCCTTCATCTCTGACAATACATCTTGTGAATGTGGGGAATGCCAGGCCTCCACCGTGGTTCGGATTCAACGTTAAACTGTAGGTCCTTAATTTCATCTCACAATCACCCTACCATTACACATTAGCGTAAGTGCGTATAATCCGAACGGGTAGTAAGACGCGGTGCTAATAATAATAATAATAATAATAATAATAATAATAATACTCGCGAGTATACTGGAATCACAAATAACAGAATCATCAAAGTTAAGGGGAACATGTGATTAGTTCACATGCATTGAAAAAAAATAGATTAATTACTGTCTCCTTGTTCCCAACAATGTAATTATTTTTAAACAGTAAAGGTCGCTTGAAAAGTTTTCTTTAATAATAAATGTACTGTATTTAATTGTTATAAGTAAAACACAATCATACTGTTCTGTGAATATAAAAAAAACATACACTTGACATCTCAAATCAATATGACATCTAGAACTGTCGTTTGAAATTAACCTAAAAGAGGTACAGTAAACTTAAAAGTAGTTAGAGTCATTTGGAAATATAACCTTGATATTTAAGCCAGTAGCTTAGTGGAGTGATAAACCAAAAACGTTGGCTGTTATAAACATGATGGATTAAATAGCTAAGCTATTATTTTTGTTGATTACGATTATAGCCGTATCTAGATGTCATATTCTTTAAATTGAATAGTTACACCTGGACACGGGAATTTAACCTGGGACCTTTGGCTTAGTACGCCAATGCTCTGACCACTGGGCCGACTCTGCCTTAAAATATGAGTGAAGAATGACCTTGTGTATGAGACGAATCCTGGATACCTCAGTGACTCGAGCATTGGCGTACTAAATCAAAGAAATCAGGTTCGATTCCCATGTTTAGGTGTCATTTTTCAATTTAAAGAACATATTTGAAAAATATTTTTTAAGTTCATTTCAATAGTTCTAAAAATACTGTTTTAATCAATTTTTTATAAACTTATTAAGTTCCCAACTTTTTACCATCTGAAAAATTACTCAATTTTAAGCAGGCCTAAATAAATCGTTAAATATTATTTTTCAAACTAAATTTTACATAAGATGGACATATACAAATAATGTAATAATAATCAAACATGCCCATTGCCCATGGTATATTTACAAAGTAATGATGAACCACACTTTTATAAATTATTTTACATTCTCTCCTTCAACCGCCATTTTAAATTTGTAATATTAATTACTGTTAATTACTATTACTGTTAATATTTTAGTTGGGTGACCTGGTGGTCTAGGGGTAAGGTGTCAGACTTCTGTGCTGGCGGCCGGGTTCAATCCCCGGTCCCGGCACAGATTTATCTGATAACCAAACCCTTCCTTCATCTCTGACAAGACATCTTGTGAATGTGGGGAACGCCAGGCCTCCACCATGGTTCGGATTCCACGTTAAACTGTAGGTCCTCCAATTCATCTCGCAATCACCCTACCATTACACATTAGCGTAAGTGCGTATAATTCGAACGGGTAGTAAGGCGCGGTGCTAATAATAATAATAATAATTATTATTATTATTATTATATTTAAAAAGTTCTGCCTTTGTCTGTAACAAATAAATAACATTTTATTCTTCTTAAGGATGTTATTTTCACGACATATTACGTATGCCTAAATATATCCCTTACAGTGAAAAAATCCCAAAATTACAAACTATCCGGAATTTCAACTCTCCGGATTTTACTTGATCTCATCAAATTTGACTGAACGAATTTCTAATTGTTTATGGAATCACTTCGTAAAGGTTGAGTTCAACTAAAATATTATTATTATTATTATTATTAGCACCACGTCTTACTACCCGTTCGGGATTGAACCCCGGACCCCAGCATAGAAGTCTGACACCTTACCCCTAGACCGCCAGGTCACCCCTTTTTAAATAAATCAAACATACTTTTTTGTTTGAGAATTAATAATCGATCTTTAATCAGAATTTAGAATAATCGTGATTAAGATAAACGAGATTTGGCGTTTTAGGCCTATATACTGATCCTTTTTTCTCTTTTGATACTGAGGCGCAAAGCAAAATAGTAATAACCAAACTCTTTTCTAAACATGCCTCCCTTTTCTCTGTGCCTCCTATCTACTAATCCCACCTTCCTTATCAACCTGCTGTTACGCACGGCACTTTGTTAGCACAAAATACGCTGACTTCATGAACATGGGAAATAGGCATGATAGGTTAGTACTTGAAAGCATAAGACCCCTTTTATTTACGGCGTTCGTGCCGTCGTACGCCCGACGACACGAACCGCCGCGTTCTCTAAGTACACAGTGAGAAATGGTTCTCTTAATGTAAACGCGTTGTGAAAAACATGTCGTGATCTAGAGAACGCTGTGCGCCCGACTTCTTGAAAGTAGACTGGGCTATATGGAAAACATACCACACCATTTATACAAACATGGCGTTTCGTGTCGCTGGTTGAAAAAAACAGCAGGGCAGCCAACCTCGTTTCACTATCTCGTAAATATTCAGTGTCATCACTCATCACAGTATTGTTTGACTGGTTGCTTGGACACACTTATATTGTTCTTGTGTGTTTTGAGTTATGCAGTTGATTCATTTTTTTTTTTCATTTCATTATTTTATACTTAATTTTATCATGTTTTTTGTACGATATTTTCACTGTTCCCTTTGTTGTTTACGGTTTGGTTATAAAAGTTATTTAGTTAATCATTTATTGAGTCCGGAATGGAAAATAAAAACACGGAATGGTTCATAGACGAAACAAGAATCAGACCAAGTATTTGGAATACTTCGTGTGAAAATCATAAAAATAGAGAGTATAAACGAGAACAGTGGATGGAGGTGTGCAAAATATTCTATCCAGACTATCAAGGAATAGATTCAAAATACAAAGTGAAAATTGGTAAGTTATGATTAAATAACTATGCGTAAAATAACAATCTAGCAGAATATGAAAATTAATGTGATTTCAATGATATTTCTGGGATTCTGTGCACAGAGGTTTAAAAACATACATAATTTTATATTATTTATTTGTATATAGCTGAATCACCCGACGTTGCCCAGGAAAAACTTTTGAAGTGGTTGCCTCAAACTCTGCGCTTTCCGGGGTCAAATAATAATTTGAATATAAACTTATAAATATACAGTACACCATATACAAGAATTACATCGTGCATTCAATGCATCTCCTTCTACATGTCTAACACTGTTTCTCGGATGAACGGACCATCTTCTTTCCTTCTTCTGTTTTTTTGAGGAAAGATAGGCGTAGTGATACACGGATCCATCATGAGAGAATGTTTGCGACTGGCATCACTGGGCCTCTCGGCCAAAGAAGAGGGTTTTAAATTAGAACGCGGCGACATATTTTAGAACGCGGAGATTTCATGCCGTCGGGCGTACGGCTACACAAACCCCGTGTATAAAAGAATTGTTAGATTCAAATGCATGTTGACATAAGAGTTTAATAGAGCGAACAAAGCAAGCAATTACAAGGTAGACATTAGAGCAGAATCCATCATTTTTAATGTTGACCTATTGTATAAGCCAAGCTACTAAACACAGCAATAAGCTAATAATAGACACAATCATAGAGTGAATTCGGCGTGAAGAGACATTGGTTTAGTACCACGATTAAACTCCGCTTGTTTTATGAGCTATCGCCTCACTCTTAAAACAGGTATAATCATACTTCCTAGAGCGAAAGACAGAACTGAGCTTACCTTAAGCTACTTCCCAACGGGAGACACAGACTACAAACACGATACAGTAGCAATAGTAAATTTGTTACAACAAATATCTAACGGATAATGACTGACGAGTAAGGCAGAGTTAGAACCTATTTAAATTCTAATACAAACAACTCTATTTTGAGAACGAAATATGCCAGTGAAGCTAGCATGACCCAATTGAATTAGTTACATAAGTTACAGAGAATTGTCATTCAGGATTTTAGGCCTCCATGCAGTAAAGTTGGCTAGTAACCAATTAGTATAGTCAGGTATCATGAGTTAAACCACACTAAACCTAGGTGCCAATCACATACCAGACATAGGTTATTATCTATCAACAAGGTATCATGCCGCCCCTGAAGGGAGTCAGACATGAACATCAAATAGGGTGCGGGCCTGGCCAGAAGGGCAGTAACAAACCCACAAGTTGCACACCACGATCAGGTTAACAACAATTCACAAATATATAATAGAATGCGAGCCACGCCAGAAGGGCAGTAACAAACCCACAAGTTGCACACCGCGATCAGGTGAACAACAATGCACAAATAGCTAATAGAATGCGAGCCACGCCAGAAGGTCAGTAACAAACCCACAAGTTGCACACCGCGATCAGGTGAACATCAATGCACAAATATCTAATAGAATGCGAGCCACGCCAGAAGGTCAGTAACAAACCCACAAGTTGCACACCGCGATCAGGTGAACAACAATGCACAAATATCTAATAGAATGCGAGCCACGCCAGAAGGGCAGTAACAAACCCACAAGTTGCACACCACGATCAGGTTAACAACAATGCACAAATATCTAATAGAATGCGAGCCACGCCAGAAGGGCAGTAACAAACCCACAAGTTGCACATTGCAATCAGGTGAACAACAATGCACAAGTATCTAATAGAATCCGAGCCACGCCAGAAGGTCAGTAACAAACCCACAAGTTGCACACCGCGATCAGGTGAACAACAATACACAAATATCTAATAGAATACGAGCCACACCAGAAGGGCAGTAACAAACCCACAAGTTGCACACCGCGATCAGGTGAACAACAATGCACAAATATCTAATAGAATACGAGCCACGCCAGAAGGGCAGTAACAAACCCACAAGTTGCACACCGCAATCAAAAAAGTGTGAAGCACCAAGGTTCCACACGAATAACTAACCATTACTTAACTAGGTCTTGACATCGGTCCTGGAACAACCTAAATTCCCCCTTACCCGCCTGATGAAACAGCAGACCACAACACGGGTCATACAGGCCAAGAAGTGAGACACACTCCAGTGAAACCACTGGTCTTAAGGACCAAGTATAAGAACAAGAGATACGTGTGAGGGTTCGGCCAGACTGCCAAGCGTGCGAGCGAGCGCGCGAGCGAGCGAGCGAGCGCGCAAGCGACTGGGTGGCCAAACTGGCGAGCGCGCGAGTGAGCGAGCGCGTAATTAGCGGACCCTAGTTAGATTATTATTAGCACCGCGTCTTACTACCCGTTCGGGTTGTACGCACTTACGCTAATGTGTAATGGTAGGGTGATTGTGAGATGAAATAGAGGACCTACAGTTTAACGTGGAATCCGAACCACGGTGGCGGCCTGGCATTCCCCACATTCACAAGATGTCTTGTCAGAGGTGAAGGAAGGGTTTGGAAATAAGATAAATCTGTGCCGGGACCGAGGATTGAACCCCGGCCGCCAGCACAGAAGTTTGACACCTTACCCCTAGACCACTAGGTCACCGCCCCCCCCCCCCCTAGTTAGAGAAGATGTATCTGTCAAACACACTTAGTACATCTCTGCTCCTCGAAAATTCTTACAGAAAATATTGTGTATTTATAAAAAAGCAAAAAGTAGAAGTGCATCCAATTAATAAATTGAGAAATGCGTATGGTACTGTACTGAAGTGTTTTAAAATCAGATTTGCCGCACCAGTGGCGGAATGGTGCGTTGCACTCGATAGCTTTTGACTAGGAGGCAAAGGTTCGAATCTTGGCTCAGTGAACTGAAGTTGATTTTTAAAACTTATTTATTGTTGTGGTTTTTTCATACTCTCTCCAAACTAATGGTGATTCTTATTTGTAAAGGCCTACTTTGATTATAATATTGAAGTATTTTAACATATCGGGTTTAGATATATACATTATATTATTTATGGTCTTACCAATTAAATTAGGCCATTATTATTATTATTATTATTATTATTATTATTATTAGCACCGCATCTTACTTCCCGTTCGGGTTATATGCACTTACGCTAATGTGTAATGGTAGGGTGATTGTGAGATGAAATGAAGGACCTACAGTTTAACGTGGAATCCGAACCACGGTGGAGGCCTGGCTTTCCCCACATTCACAAGATGTCTTGCCAGAGGTGAAGGAAGGGTTTGGTAATCAGATAAATCTGTGCCGGGACCGAGGATTGAACCCCGGCCGCCAGCACAGAAGTCTGACACCTTACCCCTAGACCGCCAGGTCACCGGGCCATTAATAGCAAGTGTGTTAAACCTATTACTGATAGAAAAAAGTCAAATATCATGTCAAAATGAGAAGTTTCCCCAGCACTCAATGAACCAACATACAATAATATTGCCTAGCGCCTGTAAACTAGACTGTACCGGTCGAGCGCGCGCGCTTGAAAAATAGAACCAGTTCTATCTTTCAAGCGCGCGCGCTCAGTCGCTCGCGCGCTCGCTCGCTCGCTCGCTCCAGTGTGGCCACCCCCCATTAAAACCAATGTGTTCTATTTTGTATTTTAGTCGCTCGCGCGCTCGCTCGCTCGCTCGCGCGCTCAGTCTGGCCGTACCCTGATTTCCCACGACACGTTCAACATGACATTGCCTATGATAACCTAACTTAATTAAACATTTAAATAGTCAATAAACTTAAGAGTCACCCACACTCTTAGCTTGTAAGAAAAATCCCATTTACTTTACATGATAGAACTTGGGCCTCCTACTCCCTTCTAAATAACGTTTATAATTCATGACAAGCTATTTCCATCTGTCCGGCGAGTCTGACGGTACCATCATCGTGACCACAATGTCTTGTACTGTAGATCGGAGAGACGTCGGTTGTCGAATATTAGATTGGAACTGTGTTTTGTTCCCAGTGGATTGAAGCATTTTATACTGGTTGAATAGATGAACCACGGGCAAAAGGGGGGGAAGGGGGGGTTAGAAGTAACTCTCGACGTTAAGAACAGCACGTAGACGTGCATACCCTCACGAGCCACGATGAAGTCCACTCAAGTTGAATGGAGGCCCGTGTGTGTGTGTGTGTCTGTGTGTGTCTGTGTGTGTGTGTGTGTGTGTGTGCAACTCTTCCGATGGAGCCATTCTTACCCAGTAATGTTCCCGAGGCGTGGTATGTAACCAATTATATTATAACAGTAATATATATATATATATATAATATATATATATATATATATATATAATTAGATATCCATATATATTTTATTACGTGGAATGGTTTTCTCTAGCTGATTTAGTTTGTACGGGCAAGGACTGGTTAGCCCGGTACACCACTTACTGATAATCGCAACTTCCAAAACTCCCTGGACTCAAACCAAAGTCCTCCAGAGCTGGTTTGTCATCGCACAAGACCACAAATCTTTGGTGGTGTTTATTTGCTCATCGAGTCTCACTATCTCTCCGGCCCATAAGCAGTGGGACACGTATGATGAAGGTAGAATTTAGAGGAAATGTGCCTGGAGAAAGAGTGGAGAACCATTGAGAGACAAACCCCCCTCAATACAACAAGCCGAGCTATAGGCACGTATGATGGAGGTAGAATTTAGAGGAAATGTGCCTGGAGAAAGAGTGGAGAACCATTGAGAGACAACCCCCCCCCCCCCTCAATACAACAAGCCGGGCTATAGGCACGTATTATGGAGGTAGAATTTAGAGGAAATGTGCCTGGAGAAAGAGTGGAGAACCATTGAGAGACAACCCCCCCCCCCCCCTCAATACAACAAGCCGGGCTATAGGCACGTATGATGGAGGTAGAATTTAGAGGAAATGTGCCTGGAGAAAGAGTGGAGAACCATTGAGAGACAACCCCCCCCCCCCCCTCAATACAACAAGCCGGCTATAGGCACGTATTATGGAGGTAGAATTTAGAGGAAATGTGCCTGGAGAAAGAGTGGAGAACCATTGAGAGACAACCCCCCCCCCCCCTCAATACAACAAGCCGGGCTATAGGCACGTATTATGGAGGTAGAATTTAGAGGAAATGTGCCTGGAGAAAGAGTGGAGAACCATTGAGAGACAACCCCCCCCCTCAATACAACCAGCCGGGCTATAGGCACGTATAATGGAGGTAGAATTTAGAGGAAATGTGCCTGGAGAAAGAGTGGAGAACCATTGAGAGACAAACCCCCCTCAATACAACAAGCCGAGCTATAGGCACGTATGTTGGAGGTAGAATTTAGAGGAAATGTGCCTGGAGAAAGAGTGGAGAACCATTGAGAGACAAACCCCCCTCAATACAACAAGCCGAGCTATAGGCACGTATGATGGAGGTAGAATTTAGAGGAAATGTGCCTGAAGAAAGAGTGGAGAACCATTGAGAGACAAACCCCCCTCAATACAACAAGCCGAGCTATAGGCACGTATGATGGAGGTAGAATTTAGAGGAAATGTGCCTGGAGAAAGAGTGGAGAACCATTGAGAGACAACCCCCCCCCCCCCTCAATACAACAAGCCGGCTATAGGCACGTATTATGGAGGTAGAATTTAGAGGAAATGTGCCTGGAGAAAGAGTGGAGAACCATTGAGAGACAACCCCCCCCCCCCCTCAATACAACAAGCCGGGCTATAGGCACGTATTATGGAGGTAGAATTTAGAGGAAATGTGCCTGGAGAAAGAGTGGAGAACCATTGAGAGACAACCCCCCCTCCCCTCAATACAACCAAGCCGGGCTATAGGCACGTATTATGGAGGTAGAATTTAGAGGAATGTGCCTGGAGAAAGAGTGGAGAACCATTGAGAGACAACCCCCACCCCCCCCTCAATACAACAAGCCGGGCTATAGGCACGTATTATGGAGGTAGAATTTAGAGGAAATGTGCCTGGAGAAAGAGTGGAGAACCATTGAGAGACAACCCCTCCCCCCCCCCCTCAATACAACAAGCCGGGCTATAGGCACGTATTATGGAGGTAGAATTTAGAGGAAATGTGCCTGGAGAAAGAGTGGAGAACCATTGAGAGACAACCCCCCCCCCCCCTCAATACAACAAGCCGGGCTATAGGCACGTATAACGGAGGTAGAATTTAGAGGAAATGTGCCTGGAGGAAGAGTGTAGAACCATTGAGGGCCAAACTACCCTGATTACACCTAGCCGGCCTTCTAGCCTCGACCTCCCCGTCACTGGCAAACCAGACTAGAGGAGTGGAAGTAGGCCACTAATGTATTCCCCCGGGTTAGTTGGGAGTGCTCGGTGTTTACTGTAGATATTATGTAAATCTGGAGCTAAGGAAACCTGCGGTCTTTTTAGCGAGGAACGTGCCTGGGACATCTGCGCTGGTATTTATCTGCTCTGTCACTCTGGGGGACAATTAGACGACTTGATCCCTTAAGAGCGCATCGGGGGTCGCACGGTGTATGGCGCCACTCTCGCAATAGTCCGAGATCGACGGACACGGAGAGGTTGGAACGCGAATCCCTGTCGGTTGACCCTAGGTTGGTGTTTCCTTAATGGTTCATCATTCTCCCACCCACGTAAATATTGGTACATTTTATAGAAACAGTTCTATTTAACTTAATAAAGTAATAAATACTATTCTTAACCATAAATCCATCCTTTGAAGGAATATGACAATGGCTCAAAATAGCCGTAACGAGATTCAAATTAACATTATACTAATATAATGAACAATAATTAGTTGAAAAATGAGTTCTAGCTTAAGGCAGAGTCTGTGGTGGACATGTGTAAATAGTCAGCTACATGTAACCCTTCAATTGATATCTTGAGCTAATAGATACCACAGCCGTGTGCGACTTGGGAGAACTGTTATCCTGCCAAGTACGTAATATAAAATTGTAACTAAAGCGAATATAAATGAATATCAAAATACGGGCTGCAAATAATTGTAATGACGGGAATTACCGTATGGAGGTAGCCACAATTCAATTAATTTTAATTATCTGACTTCATCTCTGTGTGTCACACAGAGCTCTTGTCATTTAGATCAAAACGTAAATTTGTTGTTCAATAGTACAGGGTGTGGGGTAAAAAGTGTTAACACATTTAATAACACTATATATTTACTATTTTAACTATTAGATGCGTAAAATTAAATTTAAAATAACAACAAAAGTTTGACAATTTTTTACATAGTATTTAATTTTTTATAAATGTCCTTAAAATGGCCATCATTATATGCACTACATTGTTTTTTGTGCTTCTCTAATATTAACATGACTTTAGGTCATTTCTTTGGTTGAATTGTTTTAAGTTCCTGGGTGACCTGGTGGTCTAGAGGTAAGGTGTCAAACTTCTATGCTGGGGGTCCGGGGTTAAATCCTCGGTCCCGGCACAGACATATCTGATTGCCAAACCCTTCCTTTACCTCTGACAAGAAGTGTAATAATCACAACATGTAAATGTATGAAATGCCAGGCCTCCACCGTGGTTCGGATCCCACGTTAAACTGTAGGTCCTCCATTTCATCTCACAATCGCACTACCATTACACATTATCGTAAGTGCGTATAACCCTAACGGGTAGTAAGACGTTGTGTTAATAATAACAATAATAATAATAGTAATAATGATAATAATAATTTAAGTTCCTGAATTGTTTTTGGGGTCACTCATGTAAGCGTGACTCTCGAACATGCCCTACAAGAAAAAGTGTATCTGATTTCCAAACCCTTCCTTCACCTCTGACAAGTCATCTTGTGAATGTGGGGAATGCCAGGCCTCCACCGTGGTTCGGATTCCACGTTAAACTGTAGGTCCTTCATTTCATCTCACAATCACCCTACCATTACACATTAGCGTAAGTGCGTATAACCCGAACGGGTAGTAAGACGCGGTGCTAATAATAATAATAAGAAGAAGAAAAAGTGCGTAGCGTCCACCTGGGCTGTGACGGTTTCGGGTGGCCGGCCGGAGGGTAGGCTGATGTTCGCGCTGTGTAGGCCGTGGCACCATCTTGAACTTGTTGTTGGCATCCATTCCTTTACGGGTCAGTTCGGGGGCCAGAAAGGTCGAACACAATGTTTACTATGCACCTTGATTCACAACTTAAGGACATCGCCTGACCACCACGTTCACCAGACTTAACAGCTCCTCACTTTTTCTTGTGGGTCATGTTAAATAGTCAAGATTTGAGGAACGCATACATCTGTGTAGCCATATTAAGGACATTGTTTCTTAAAAAAATTAATAATTCAAGAGTATGTAGAAAACTGTCAATCATGTGTTGTTATTGAAAATTTAAGGAGGGATAAGTGGTGAGTGTTTTTGTAGTTTTTATATCAAAACATTTTGTTGGTCAAAATAAACCAAATATTTCTCCAGTAAATACATAGAGTTTCGGTTGTCTTCACAAGGTGGAGGCCATGGTGCTCAGGCGTATGGCTCCGGCCCAACGTACGGTGGCCGGGATACACGCTCTGGGCCCACGCATGTTTCATATAAACAAGCACTAGACTGTCTTTGCCACCTTCCGGTACTCACTGGTCTCTACAAATCCTGCCAGGGTACCTTCACGTGGCAACCCCGGGAAATGTGACGGATGAGGTCCGGCATAGCCAAGACCCCAACAAGGTCATCTGTGTGTGAGAAGAGCGATACTCCCTTCTCAACACACACTGAGAGGTTGATAGTGCCTTCTCGTGTAGCGGGTATAGCTGGTCAGGGCACCTCCACAAGGTCCCCGCTGGGCACCTCCGGGCAGCTGGTCTCAAATAAGGCTGGGGTGGCAGCTAAGGAAGTGTGAGAGGAAAGACCGGAGATTTTTGAGAGAACGAGGATTGCGGAGAAGGCTGTTCGGAGGCTGAGCTCCTGACTTCATCGTGATGGGTGATCACTAGGAGAAGTCAACTCCTCCCTCCATCCGGTCCCAGGGGAGGGGGGGAGGGGTTCATCCCAAGTAACCCAAGTACCCTCATGGAGCTAGGTTCATGTCCGGTGAAAGGTTCTGGTTCCGATGGATATCAGTGGTTGCATTGTAGCAGAAAGTCTCTTTGGAGATTTAGTTCGGATCAATAATGTCTTCACAATGTGACTTTTACAGTTGTTGAATATCTGTCTAAGGTGTCCTGGAATTTAATGACAACTTTCTTCCTCATTTAAAATTGTTTTGTCATCTAATGCCGATATGTTCATGACAAGTATCCAACAACTGATTATATCACCATAAGAAGAAAATTAAACTTTGTTTGTACTGGAGCAGTATTTTATTTATTTTGGTCAAATAAAAGTTTTGTTATAAAAACTGCAAAACACTGGACTTTTATCGCGTCCTATACCACCTCACCTTAATTTGAATCATTTAGTAGTTAAAATAGTACAAATATAGTGTTATTAAATGTGTCAACACTTTCTGCCCCAACCTGTATGTTAAAATATTTTCAGTCCTTTTCATATTTCATAACGTAAGAATTTCATATTTATAATTTAATTTTAATATTAACTTCTTGAGTATTTATTAATATTAACTTTCTAATGTCCACCCTCTCTATTTATTTCTGTTAATATAGTATTCCTGAGGATGTTAGTTACTACGCAGAAACATGTCGAGAAACTAATTAGGTTGGTCTTAACAACCACCATAGTTGCAAAGGAGTAAGAGACTCGATTCATTTTCCTACAAGACTTCTAAAACTATCATATACATCACAATATAACTTTAACCTCTTTTGGAATTAAATTATTGTCTTGCTAATTTAAGAATATCAACTCACTGCGTGTTAGTTTAATTCACTTTTAACTTGTTTTAATTAGGTAAAATACTTTTTACGATATACAAGTTAACCTTATTATAATTTATACTTAGTTTTTTAATTATCTGTTTACAGTATTATTATTTGTGTTTCACATTTAAATCTTTATTTTGTCTATTTTTATTCAAGCCATACATTTTCCACTATCGGTCATAGCTTCATATACATTATAATCTAACTTAAGTCTAGGACAGGCACAAACAACATCCAGTCCTCAACCTTTAGTTTATCAATGTGAAAGAGTAAACACATGTTTCACTGTTACTCAATAAAAGTAAATTTATTTTCTAATTCATTATTCTCATTTTTATATTAATTGCCAAACAAAAAACTTCATTCTTTAACTTAATTTTTCAACTTTATATATTCTGATATTGTAATTTATGTTTCAAAAATTTGTTTCGTGTTATTTTAACTGTTTCTAATATTATATTTCCAAAATCATTTAGCTTTTTAAAAAAATGCAATTAAAATTATTCCTTTTTATTAAAAATGTGTGACCCAATATATTACAACTTCTCTTTTCAAGTTCTATCTTGCTTTAATAATAATAATAATAATAATAATAATATAATAATAATAGTAATGGTAATAATTAAGTAAAATGTTATCATTAGAAACCGGATGTTAGGTAAAATGTCTATACTTTGTTGTTACAGATATCATAAAAATGACTTAATATAAGTTCATGACGGAGTATTAGGGTTGTGTACAGCAAAGCTAGTTTTGCCTATTTTTGCCTATTTTCGTGAATAATGTCTATAAATGCCTATTTACCTGATTTTCGAAATTAACTTTGCATTGCATTAAAACAATTTAAATGTACAGTAGCCAATATTTTCTGAATGCGTTATACTGTCACTTCGTATTGTAAAAGTTCCACTTCATATTCCCATTATGTTTCTAATGACCCAAAACTTGTTTCTGGAAGGTTATGTTTTTCCCTATTCGTGGATTCTAATGTACACGGTCAGTCTCCTACTTCAGTTAAAGTAAGCGGTGCAATTAACACCCCCCAACCCTTCCTTAAGCTGTCAATCACTTTCTTTCATTCAAAGTCATACACATGTGAATGTCAGGTTGTGAATAGTCTCGAAGGTTAGTTCATTGCAAATGTTGTGATTGGTACAATGAGCTACTTTTAACCCTCTAATATACTCGATATATATATCTGCTTGAATGCAAACAATGATCTAAAACAAACAGTTCAGCTGTAGCTCAAGTGTTTACCTCTGCACTAAATGTACTATGAAGGATGAAAGTAAACATCAGAACGTTTTTCTTCTTCTTCTTATTATTATTATTAGCACCGCGTCTTAGTACCCGTTCGGGTTATACACACGCTAATGTATAATGGTAGGGTGATTGTGAGATGAAATGGAGGACCTACAGTTTAACGTGGAATCCAAACCACTGTGGAGACATGGCATTACCCACATTCACAAGTTGTGATTAATAAACGTCTTGTCAGAGGTGAAGGAAGGGTTTGGTAATCAGATAAATTTGTGCCGGGACCGAGGATTGAACCCCGGACCAAGGCACAGAAGTCCGACACCTTACCCCTAGACCAACAGGTCATCAGAACGTTCTTCTGTTTACTACTGATGCTGCTGCCTACAGGGAAAAAAAAATCTTGTAAGTTTCTTAAAACTCTTGTTCCCCAACACGATTCATGTCACGCGCCTCAACCATGTGAGGCATAGAATTTGTGAAGAAATTCATGGCATATTCTCAGAAGTAGACGCTTCGATTTCCAACACAAAGAAGATATTTATTAAACCTCCAATTAGGATTCACTTGTTCAAAGAAGGTTTCCCTGAAATAGCCTTACCTGTACAGCCAGCATTAACTAGATGGTGTATTGCTATTTACAGCCGGCAGTTTTGTATTAAGCCAGAAACTTTAATAGGATACTGGATATTGTTAACGATCTCCAATAAGATGATCCATCGTCGATATACATTGTGAAACAGTTGCTGTTGAAGGACATTGTACGAACTAACACGTCTTTCATTGCTGCAAACTGTACTGTATCACCAGATACGATCAATTGGCTTGAAGAGAGAAATAAAATTATTGTAAATTCATTGAATGTCGTGGTCGACGTTGTACAGAAAATTCAAGTGGTTCCAGTTGTTGCAGGCCGAGCTGTACGAGAAAAATGTGATTAAGTTCTTACTTATAATCGGGACTTGCAGCAGTTAAAAGACATTGGGATGATTCTTAGAGGTGAAAACAATATTCAAACTGATATTTATCTAAACATCGTAACGCTGTTTAAATATGCTCTAATAATGTCAGTAGAAATGGAGAAATTGTTTTTGGTACTGAAAAGTGTGTTGTCTGATAGAAGACAAAACTTAAAAGTGGAAAATTTGAAGAAATATCTTGTTGTCATGTGCCATAAATGATAAATGACTGTTTCTTAATGACTGCCAAGGACCATTGTGTGCTGACAGTGATAAAGTGCTCTAATCAGAATGTCAAGCATGTATTATTTTATTTGGTTCCGTTATATGAAGTGTAAGTCAACATGTGTACTCAGATTTGTTGTCCTTGATAAATAAGGCATGATTTAAAGATTTATTTCATTTGTTAACAAGTTGTTTGTAAAATATATTTATGTTCCACACACACATATTGTGTCCTTAGTAGACCTATAATGCCGTAAAGTGTCAGTGCTTATTTTTAAAGACTCAATACTAGATTTTTAAAAAATGCCTATTTTCAAGAATTTGATGAATTTTTGCCTACATATTTTGAATTTTTTTGGTGCCTAACGTCTGGCCTCCAGTTATTACTGTCAATCGCAAAAAAAGAAAAAAAGGTGTTTGTATTTTCTAAAAGGCTCTTCTTATGAACATCGGATAGTAGACACATTTTCAGTTAGTATCAACTATTTATTCAACGTTGACCCTTTGTCTGAAGTATAACTTGTAACTGTCACTTGGAATTTATGTCTCTCTGTCTTATTTCTAACTCTTTCGTTGCGCTGCGTGTTTAAAAAAAAACGAACAATAAGAAGGAATCTTGGAAGCTTCACTACTTGAATTCTTAATGCATCATAAATGAGCTGCAGGGAGTGAATCAGTGAATTTACGACTCAGTAAATCTCTCTTATCTCAGCTTTACAAGCCATTCACAAGACGTTTATTATCTTTTACTTCCTCACGTACACAAAGTTTAGAGAAATCATTGTGATCCTGTTAAAAGTTCGAACCAAATTTGGTTTTTGTGTGTTTTCTAAATTCCAATTTTTTTTAGGGAGGGGGCTAGGCCTATCTTATTATTCTGTATAACTTACGTGGTTTATCTAATGAACAATTTAAAAATCAGATAATCTCAAAAATTTCTTCAAAAATGTCCATTCATACCATTTTCTAACCACGCTAATGTAGGTACGTTTGTTATGAATTAACTTCCTCAATTCTTACATCTTAGAATACAACCTTAACTGTTCTGGTAAGAGTACTAACATCATCATATGATGTCTTGAGTCTTCCCTGATGCTACAAGTACTAACATCATCGTGTGATGTCTTGAGTCTGACCTGATGCTACAAATACTAACATCATCGTGTGATGTCTTGAGTCTTCCCTGATGCTACAAGTACTAACATCATCATGTGATGTGGTCTTGAGTCTTACCTGATGCTACAAATACTAACATCATCGTGTGATGTCTTGAGTCTTCCCTGATGATACAAGTACTAACATCATCGTGTGATGTCTTGAGTCTTCCCTGATGCTACAAGTACTAACATCATCGTGTGATGTCTTGAGTCTTCCCTGATGCTACAAGTACTAACATCATCGTGTGATGTCGTGAGTCTTCCCTGATGCTACAAGTACTAACATCATCGTGTGATGTCTTGAGTCTTCCCTGATGCTAAAAGTACTAACATCATCATGTGATGTGGTCTTGAGTCTTCCCTGATGCTACAAATACTAACATCATCGTGTAATGTCTTGAGTCTTCCCTGATGCTACAAGTACTAACATCATCGTGTGATGTCTTGAGTCTTCCCTGATGCTACAAGTACTAACATCATCGTGTGATGTCTTGAGTCTTCCCTGATGCTACAAGTACTAACATCATCGTGTGATGTCTTGAGTCTTCCCTGATGCTACAAGTACTAACATCATCGTGTGATGTATTGAGTCTTCCCTGATGCTACAAGTACTAACATCATCGTGTGATGTCTTGAGTCTTCCCTGATGCTACAAATACTAACATCATCGTGTGATGTGGTCTTGAGTCTTCCCTGATGCTACAAGTACTAACACCATCGTGTGATGTCTTGAGTCTTCCCTGATGCTACAAGTACTAACATCATCGTGTGATGTCTTGAGTCTTCCCTGATGCTACAAATACTAACATCATCTTGTGATGTCTTGAGTCTTCCCTGATGATACAAGTACTAACATCATCGTGTGATGTCTTGAGTCTTCCCTGATGCTACAAGTACTAACATCATCGTGTGATGTCTTGAGTCTTCCCTGATGCTAAAAGTACTAACATCATCATGTGATGTGGTCTTGAGTCTTACCTGATGCTACAAATACTAACATCATCGTGTAATGTCTTGAGTCTTCCCTGATGCTACAAGTACTAACATCATCGTGTGATGTCTTGAGTCTTCCCTGATGCTACAAGTACTAACATCATCGTGTGATGTCTTGAGTCTTCCTTGATGCTACAAGTACTAACATCATCGTGTGATGTCTTGAGTCTTCCCTGATGCTACAAGTACTAACATCATCGTGTGATGTCTTGAGTCTTCCCTGATGCTACAAGTACTAACATCATCGTGTGATGTCTTGAGTCTTCCCTGATGCTACAAATACTAACATCATCGTGTGATGTGGTCTTGAGTCTTCCCTGATGCTACAAGTACTAACACCATCGTGTGATGTCTTGAGTCTTCCCTGATGCTACAAATACTAACACCATCGTGTGATGTCTTGAGTCTTCCCTGATGTACAAGTACTAACATCATCGTGTGATGTCTTGAGTCTTCCCTGATGCTACAAATACTAACATCATCGTGTGATGTCTTGAGTCTTCCCTGATGATACAAGTACTAACATCATCGTGTGATGTGGTCTTGAGTCTTCCCTGATGCTACAAGTACTAACACCATCGTGTGATGTCTTGAGTCTTCCTGATGCTACAAATACTAACATCATCGTGTGATGTCTTGAGTCTTCCCTGATGCTACAAGTACTAACATCATCGTGTGATGTCTTGAGTCTTCCCTGATGCTACAAATACTAACATCATCGTGTGATGTCTTGAGTCTTCCCTGATGCTACAAATACTAACATCATCGTGTGATGTCTTGAGTCTTCCTGATGCTACAAATACTAACATCATCGTGTGATGTCTTGAGTCTTCCTGATGCTACAAATACTAACATCATCGTGTGATGTCTTGAGTCTTCCCTGATGATACAAGTACTAACATCATCGTGTGATGTGGTCTTGAGTCTTCCCTGATGCTACAAGTACTAACACCATCGTGTGATGTCTTGAGTCTTCCCTGATGCTACAAATACTAACATCATCGTGTGATGTCTTGAGTCTTCCCTGATGCTACAAGTACTAACATCATCGTGTGATGTCTTGAGTCTTCCTGATGCTACAAATACTAACATCATCGTGTGATGTCTTGAGTCTTCCCTGATGATACAAGTACTAACATCATCGTGTGATGTCTTGAGTCTTCCCTGATGCTACAAATACTAACATCATCGTGTGATGTCTTGAGTCTTCCCTGATGATACAAGTACTAACATCATCGTGTGATGTCTTGAGTCTTCCCTGATGCTACAAATACTAACACCATCGTGTGATGTCTTGAGTCTTCCCTGATGCTACAAATACTAACACCATCGTGTGATGTCTTGAGTCTTCCCTGATGCTACAAATACTAACACCATCGTGTGATGTCTTGAGTCTTCCTGATGCTACAAGTATCAACATCATCGTGTGATGTAGTCTTTAGTTTAAAAAATGTCTCGGTATCTCTCACAAACCTCATCTCTTCGAGTTTTATGTTCCCTATCACTTTTTTTCCCCTTATTTCGCTGACCCCACGAGGAAATGGTAAGAGTGGCAAAATAATCATCTATAGGACTCATTAATATACCGGATGCTCAGTAAGTATTCAATATTTTACCTTGAGATCATTTTGTACCCAAAGTTACACAAAAATGTATATAGGTCTATAAACACTTTACATGTGTAAAATATGTTCATTACTTAATATCGACCGTCATAGTCAGGAGTGCTAAGCACTCACCTACATCTGTTATATTCGCATAGCTCACCAACTATATATATATATATATATATATATATATATATTATATATATATATAGATATATATATATGTGTGTGTGTGTTTTTCCTCACGTAACGGTTATCACCTTGTTTTCTCTTTTCTTTTAATTTTTAGAAAATTTAACTTTCGTCTGTCTACCAATAAACTTTTTACAATCCTCTTCTTTGTCTGCTTTCTTAAGTTATTTGAGTTTATTCCCTTTTAGCTGTAGTTCGGTCTCGTTGCCTCGCGTCCCCCCCCCCCCCCCCACCCGTTATGTCCGCACATTTAATCATAATCTTATCTTTATGTCTTGTTCTTTCTCTCACAAAGGACTGTGTTGCGTTTTTTCCTTTAGGGGTGACCTCTGGAAGGTCACCGTAAGCTTAGTTGAAAGTCAATATTTTATTTTTCGAAACTATTCCCGACTTCCCCCTTTCGACGTCTCATTTTTACGAGAATCGATCCCTTTCTGTTCTGGTTTTAAGCCTCCGTCTGTAAGCTCGGCGATTTTATGTTTCCTCCCGTAGTTGATTAAGGAGTCTGGTCTGGGTATGGTTCTCACAAGTCCCCAAAGTAAGTCAACTCAGCACGGAATAATGTGCATCAACTTATTCTCTTGTTGGATTTTTGACGTATGTTTTATCCGGTAGAATGAGTTGCGTCCTAAGTCTCCCGACTTTGAAACTCCTCACTCACAACTTTTAGAGACATGAGCGCCCCCCTCACCCCCTCGCTATAACACCTCACCAAAGACGATTTGGCCATGCTAGTATATTTGTATACTCTCATGTTGATAACTCTCCCCTCTTCCATTTATACATACGCACAACACCCAGGCTCTAATCCACTGATTCCCTTTACAAAGCGTTTATATTTCCTTGTATTATCTGTGTTTGCTTCTAAGAATATTTCTACAGACCATTTATTTGAATAAACCAACTATCCCTAATCGTGAACAATAAATAATCTAATCTAAAACAAAAACTACTTCAAGACACGAATACATGTTTGTATCGTTGTTCAACCATTTTGGGAATTCCTTACGAATGCGCGCCCTTTATCAATGGTTCTAAGTGTAAAACTCGCTTCTAGAGCAAACTATGTTGCCATGTAGAACACTGTGCTGGCTCACTGCCCGTGATACTACTAGGCAACATTGCTAAGTTGCGATCTGTGAAGGCGAGAATATTTCGTGAGTGAAAGTGGGAAGAATTTTCGTGTGAACATATTGAATACCCTAAAATATATCGTAACTGTTTTTCCCCCCACGTCTTATAGGACCTGCCGGTTCTAGATACGATAGTGTAAAAATGATGAGGAAGTTGAGTCCATACCATTTTTATATGAACTGTACAAATAACAAAAATTATCATACCAAAAGTTTGGCTCAGGAAAGTTTTTTTTTTACTGCTACGATAAACACAATTATTATTATTGGTTCAATGTATGTTAAGTGGTAATTAAAGAATTGTAGAGAAGTGCACCTTAATTAGATTGGAAAGAGAATAGAAAAATCTACACCCAATAACCCGCCTCGGTGGCGTAGTTGGCTAACGCGCTTGTCGTGTTGAGCTCGACTGCTTAGGACGGGGAGATCGAGGTTCGAATCTCGGTCGGGTGAACTGGGGGGGGGGGGGGGTTCCTAAATGGTTTTCCACTCTCCCTCCACGCAAATGCGGGTTCACCACCTCTAATTCAACCTTCACAATTCCTAAAACCATTAACGTAATTAGTGCTTAAAGCGTATAACCCGAACGGGTAGTAAGACCCAGTGCTAAATATTATTATTATTATTATTATTATTACACCCAATGTACCCTCCACCCTATCTCTATCAAACAAAACCAAATGAGTCCGACACTTTAACCCGCGTACCCACTGTATGTGGGGTCAAGTATAAATAGTGCAACTTTAGATCCTGGAGAAATTCAAACGAAACTGCAAGGCGAAAAAAAGATTTACCCAAAAAATATAAATAATTTAAAAAAATGTTTGTCCTAGTTATAAATATGGTCAAATTATGTGTTCCTAGTAAAAAGTGGGCCCATAAACGCGATTGTAAAAACATAATCGTGTTTACATAATTGTAGTGAAGAAGCGCTCAAGTCTCATATTAATTATCTAATGTACGAATTCACTAATACAATGTGTAGATAAATAGTATCGTACATATTTTATTTTACATTGATAAATGTGTTTCATAGTTGCTACAATGTTTTGTTTATCTCCGATTGCTAGTGAAAACAAGATAGGTTTAACAAAATAATACAAGAAGTAAATAATCAATTTGTATTACATATTCGGAACTAAATGGGTATTATTTATTCAGTTCAAATAACTTAAGTGAATGCCTCCATTCATATTGTATGATAATATTTGTATAATTTTACTGTCGCTTTTACCCTCGTAATTGTTTTTTAAAAAGTTTTCGCTTATTTGTTCAGTTTTCATTCCATTTAACCGATGCAATCTTTTATTTTTGTCCACATTTTTGCGTTTTCAATTTCTGTTTTGCGGTAGTATGGCTGGAAGCATATTTACCAGTTATTTATGGTAATAACAAGTATTTTTTGTAATTGCAAAATATATGGATGTAATATTTTTTCAAAGAGTTGGTGGGGGAAATGTAGGAGAGAGGGGTAGTAGACTAGTAATTACGTGGTACGTAGCCTTAAGCCACGACTCAATACAAGCAGCATAAAAACATACCTTCTTTTGAAAAACATATAATTTATTTGTTTTAATAGGTTGCATCTCGCCACCTTTATTAGTTTATTATTATTATTATTATTAGCACCGCTCTTACTACCCGTTCGGTTATACACACTTACGCTAATGTGTAATGGTAGGGTGATTGTGAGATGAAATGGAGGACCTACAGTTTAACGTGGGATCCGAACCACGGTGGGGACCTGGCATCACCTTTATAAGTGACAATTTAATATGTTGTTTTGCTACACTGTAGCTTACTACCCGTATGGGTCCATATACATATTTATAATAATAAGTAAGGAAGGAGGAGGATAAGATTTAGGGAAAGTGATCTGGAATTTGCGTATAGAGGGAATAGAAACCCATCGAGGAAAAATTATTTCTCAGTTCATCCGTTCGGTATTCAAACGTCAATCTTGCCATCATCGGGATTTTTGTTGTTGTTGTTGTTGTTGTTATAGTGACGCATTGGTCAATAGTACTACTAATACAGGCACCAAAATTGTTTAAAATGTCAAACTAAGCTTATAGTACCAACAAATTAGAATATATGGCACGTTAGATACGTCGTTATTCTATTTATTATGGATTATTTTTCTATTCTAAATTCTATAAGAAGGGGGGGGGGGATTTTTTTTTAAAAAGTTTTGAAAGCAGCTTTTGAACAAACATGTTTTATTCGATTGTGGTCTCACGAAATATGCTAATTATATTTTTATGTTTCTGCATTTAAATTCTCTTTTGCTGAGATGGACGCATATATTTTTAATGTTCAACTCAAGTTGATGAAAAAATTCCTATTAAACCTCTGCAGATGTAAACAAAGCGATATACGGATCAATAGAAATAATAATTGATATAAACCACTTTTTATAAACTAAAGGCGCATATATACCAATATTTTCTACATACCTTGTATCAGTGAGATAGTAATCATAATCATGCTAATTATAAATGGACTAGCAAATACATATATTGAACTGAGGTAGTAATCGTGACAAGGAATGAATAGCAGTAATTACTCTCGTTATTTTAAGAAACAATATATCTTACAACATATTCTAAAACATGTATGTTATAGGTAACTAACTAGTGGATCGTTGCAATGATAGCTGCAGATTATCTCGCTAAAATGTATTCAAAACTTTTTATTAGAAAAGTTCGACTTGACTAGAAGTCAAAGGTTTATTCGCCAAAGGTTATATAATATTCTAGTCCAGTCCTCTAAGCTCAGTATCGACACTGGCTGGACACACTTAAAAGTACTTGGGTATCCCTTTCATTTTAGGGTCAGGTGCCAACATTTTCTGTCCGCTATATTAAATAAGCCTCCATTATGGATTTTTTGGAACACTTTTTTTAACAGTTCATTACCTATGCAACAATGACCCAATTGAGATGCTTTTTTTTAATCATATCGTAAGCTCCATAGTAATTGATTGTAGTAAAAATAAAGACAGGTAACCTTAATCACGACTGTAAAATTAAATAAATTTAAGACTTTATGAAAATTATTCAGAATTAAGTGATTTTTTCTTGAAAATGGTCTATTTTATGAAAAAGGATGCTCTATAATATTTGAAAGAGCATAAAAAGGACTTTAATTTGACATATAATAAGTTAAAGTATGATGAAAAATAGTGTACATATAAATTTTGAAACGCAAGCTCAACACCGTCAGCGGTGCCTGATTGCAAATAGGTTTGGAGCTTGGCAAGTTAATAAGAATATATATATTATTCTTTTTAACTACCTATGGATGGAATATTTCTGGAAACTATTCAATGAGCGTATGTATAGTTAATACAAAAATTAAACATAGAACAAAAATGTACTAAATTTTTAATAGAATTATTTTTGATCACCACAATGTTATATAATAGTTAAATTTCAAAACTAAAAATTGTATGAAATATATTCCAATAAAGTCTTAGCTTTATTTATTTTAAATTTTAAAACACAAAACAATTGAAATATATGTCACAGCACAGTCTTTGCGTGTATCTTAATTTTGAAACTTTAAATTTCTCACATAAATAATAAATCGCAATTAAAAAATTGGTAACAAGTCCAACAAAGTATGGTAACAAGTGCAAAAAAAAAGTAATATGTCCCACAAAGTAAGAACACATCTGCTCAGTCATATTGTTGCTGCTCGCAGGAGCCTCGGCAGAAGCAAAAGCTGTACACTAAACACTATTTGTTGAGCATAATCACTGTTTGAACAACAAGGAAGAGCTTTGCCGCCACACATCAGCAATTCTCGGGAGCTTTTAGAGACTTCTGGCTGCACCATCCTATAAACGCTTTCAAGAACCATTTTCCTTCAACCAGCCGAAGCTAACTGGACTTGGAGCTTCCATCTTTGACCTCAGGCTACTAGCCCAAATGCTTGCTTGATATAAAGATCGATTGTGTGTTGAAGGAGAGTATCGCCGGCTGGATGCACGTTTTTCATAAGCTTGAAGATCAAGCATGTCTCAATCGGTTTACCCCTCCTTCCTCCGCGCCCACAAGATTAGCCATACATTGCACACGGGACTTTATCTATTTGGGAAAAAGTGTCAGAGTCAACACTGAACGCCAAAAAATACTTTTCTCCAGACTACTAGAGAGCTGTAGTTGCTGATTGGTGAGATAACCATGTCTTCCATGCAGACTTCTTCTCCTTTCCCCTGAACTGGGATGTTGGTTCCGACCCAGTAAAACCATGAAAAAAGAGAAGTGCTTTGACTTTGTCAGGTTCTAGTTCTTCTTACACTTGGTTAGTACAATAAAATCGGAATCAATTTCCTCAGCCAAACGCCACCCACACCCGGATGTCAGGATATTGACTTTGTATGAAAGAAAATACTCCAACTGTCGTAACCATCACTTTTGTGAAGCCACGCTCTGCAGCATCACGCACATAAAAGCAAAGGCGTGTATCGGCTTCTCCGTGGTCAGTATCCTCCATTTTATTGTGTGTGTTCAAAGCAGTCACTGAACTTTCTGATGTAATATAAACCTCTTTTTCCTGTGCTAGACTCATTTCCATACATAGCAAGTGAGGAAAGGGAAAAATTATTTTTTGTTCTCATTATGGGCGTAAAAAACGCAGGTAAGTTCTTTGGAAGTTTACCATTCCTTGTCATTTTCCTCTTCTTCCCTATTCCTCCCTTTTTTTTCTGCAAGATTACTTCAGTAAAGCTTCAAGGTAAAAGTCCCAGACAATGTCAACTCTGTGGCAGTCTTGAAGTTGATTCATCAACCATGGTGAAAAGTCAAAGTGGCATAATCATGGGAAGTATTCTAGAACCAATAAATGAACCACTGCACTTACGTCATAAATCTTAACTTGAAAAAGAGGTGGGTTTTAATTTAATATTCTGAAAATATAGAGTAGTTGCAGACTTATTTGACAGTAGTAGGAGTTGCTCATGATCAGACAGTGAAAGGGGCCAACTATGATTTTAATGAGAAAATAGGTCCTGCAGATCACTCTCATGGACTGGCATGATATATAATTTTGTAATAAATATCCCTACAAAAGATTAAATACAATTCTAGTTTATTTAAATTTTAGTAGTCTTGTCTACTCTAAATTTTTAAAAGTTTCTGACTGAGGCCTGACAGGATGGGGTGATGGAGAATTGATTCAAGGTTTGCAATACTGTTTCACGTCTCCAATGAAATGTGTCAGGCCACTCTATTCTTCAAGGTTATGTTACAGAAATAAAATGAAAACCCCAAAACTATTGGTTTGAATGGCTATGGAATCACGTGTTGACTAATTTTACACTTATATGACTTACTATGTCTTTGTATGGAACCATATTCTAGTAGACATAAAGATAAAAAGGGTCTACACTAAATTCTAGGCTATGGTATGCTTCATAACTTGCTATTCACATGCACAGTATAAGCCCAAGTTGTGTAGGCAAACATTTATAAACATATTAATGCAATGAACAATATTTATCGCATGACAATGTAAATACAATGTACAATACACTACACTTATCACGTTCGCAACAGTAATATCGTATACAAGGCACGACATCCAACTTCCTTGGAAACTGGCACAGTGCTACCAACTACAAAAAAAAAAGTAATTCAAAAACCACTGAGCTTCACCAAGTTGACTACCTCCCAGTTCTTGTATTGGTGTTGCGCTTGCATTTCAAAATTTATATCTCGAATATTTTTCATCATCCTTTAACTTATTGTATATCAAATTAACGCTCTTTTTTATGCTCTTTCAAATGTCACTGAGTATAATTTTTCATAAAATAGACCATTTTCAATAAAAATTCACTTATCCATAAATATTTTTCATAAAGGCTTAAATCTCTTTACTTTTATAGTTGTGATTAAGGTTATTTGTCTTTATTTCTGCTACAATCAATTACATTGGAGCTTGAACTTCAATTAAACAAATCATTGTGATTGGGTCATCGGGTGTGAGGATAGCAAACTTTTAAAAAAGCGTTCAAAAAATCCAAAATGGAGGCGTATTTCAAAATGACGAACATAAAATGTCGGCACCCGACCCTAAAACGAATTGAATACCCAAGTACTTTAAGTGTGCCTAGTTTCATACTTGCGTCCGGCCGGTATCGATCCAGGCCTATTTTGAGGCTAAAGGACTAGACTATTCATATATTTTGAGCTTTTGCTGTTTAACGTTAATCAAAACGTATATTTTCTCCCTTCACCCTAAGATGATAACTTTATAATGGCCCCTTTCTATCTATCTATTTGTTTCACCAAACTACTCAAATAATAATCCCGTTGTTACTATTTTTAACCAAAGATAAATATTTAATTTACTGATACACAATCATACACAATTAATGGTTTCCATGGTGATGTAAATGTACTGCCCACACAGAAGGAAATGATGGAAATTATCTAGGAAAGTAGAGTTTTTGTTTGAATATACTATTTTTTCCGACATCCTGAAACTTTCAAATATGTGGTTGTTTGTTTAAATTGGCTGAAAGATTTATTAAATTGAAGTGTAAATCCATATAGATGATGGAAGGTAATAAATACAGAAAAGTAAATTATATAACTATATATTTATTTAGGTTTCTTCTTTATATAAAAAAAGAGTAAAATATACGTTTTATATCTAACTGCCCAATCTCATGTATTTTAGAAAGACTCACTTTGAGAGGTGCATACAAATATTAATGAATTGCTAATTTGTGAGTTTGTGTGCGCGCGGCTGTACATCAGGACCCGAAGGAAAGGTACTAAGAGACAAGACAGCGAGAAGAAGACAAACCCTGGGAAAGTCGGGAGCTTTCTTAATTGAAATAAGAGAGATACGCGTAATTCGATTTAGCTTTACTTGGGGGAAAAGGAAGGTTGGTTGGAAGGGGTAAAGGCAGCAGGGGGGGTTCCGTTTTCGGAACATCGTACCAGGGTCTTTTAATAAAAAACCTCCCCTGCTCCCTCTCCTATCTCTTCATATTTTTTCTCCTTCCTTTTATTTCACTTCCCACCTTTTTTCCCAGACACTAGAAAATAATAGGCGATGGGTACATTTGACTGAACGCTGAGCGGGCGTCACCCGTCAAATAGAGAAATTGGAATTAGTTGCTGGATAAAATGAGACGGTTGGTTGGTTGGTATGAAGACATTTCTATATTTAACCAAATTCGTGCGAGTGGTTTATTCGCCTTTGTCACGAATAAATGTTCAAAAAGGATATGCAAAAACAGTAATGGCATTATAAATATAGATAACACTAATATTGTCAACCCAAATCAACCAAAAGACAGTTGAATGCACGCAGATACCAACTAACAGGTCTCAAGCGACAGTTCACGATCCTCAAATGGATTGTATTTTATCCCTACAGAAATATAAAATGTAAATAAGCACCAAGGTGCTTAAGAGCGTTCATCATAGCAAGTCCAACACGGCCACCGGCTTGCATATGATTCAGTGTGTGAACGAACAAGGTATGGGAGTCAAAGGAAAAAGAGAAGACCAAGATGTGTCAGAAATGTGTGCAGTACATTCGTAGTTGAATGATTACTGGAAATTTTCCGCGGTGACAATGGGAGATAAAGCGACAAAGTTTCTTGTTAATAACTACAGTCTGTCACTACTATGACACGATGAAGATTTGTCCACAGTGTTTATCTAAGAAGACATTCTAAAATAGTCAAAAACAGACTTTTCATTAAAGTTTTTATCCTAATATTATTTAATACTTTAAAAATATTCAGTATTAGGAACTTCTATTAACTCTTTATCTCCATTAATGTTAGGACAGAAATGATTCACGTGCAATAGTATTTGTGTAAATTTACAATTCCTAGCCGACTGCATCACGGAGTTAATTGGCATGTTAATACATTATTGGTGATACTAACACAGCGTTTTTCAAATGGGGTTACGTGAGGTAAAATTAAGGGTTTCATGAAAAAATAAAATATGTTAGGTGGCTTTCAAGTATTACGTAAGCACATTTTTGGCCATTTTCAACCCCTCCCGCCTCCCTAATAAGCAAAAATACGCATATTTTTGACCCCCCTCACCCCTCTTGCTTACATAAGATTTATCAATTTTTTTAAATTTGTTCACAGGAATAACCCTTCATTTTTCATGTAATTTTGCCTATAGCCTGAACAGGTAGTAAGACGCGATGATAAAAAAAATTCACGCAATTTATACATTTCTGGTAATTATTAACATAAAGGTGTATATTAATATTGCGAAATAATTGAAAATTAAATATGGTATACAATAATTTAAATTATTGAACAGGTAAAATTAAAACAAGTTATAACATGATAAAAGTTTAAAGTTTGAATTTGCTTTTAATTGAAGCTATAAAAAATAGTATTATGGGCGAGAACATGAGTACTATATTTATAAAAAACAACAACCTAAACTCCATTTAATCCGATGATCAAGTTCCTTGAATCAACGTATCAACACTTTCATTTATTATGTTTCTATTTGGGGTGCAAAGGGTGGGTAGGTCAATCAAGATTTAGTTCACTTCTATAGGCTTCTCCACTTCTTCGTCTGGCCACTCAGCATCTTCATTGTTGTCCCAAGTCCAAGCGGCTCTCAATGCACGCTCCCTCCATTTTGCCCGTCTTTCTCTGTCTTACGTAAGCATTGTTCTGACCCCCTAACCCCTTGTTAGCAAAAATAAGCAAATCTTGAAACCCCCCCCCCCACCCTTTACACATTATAAGTCTTTAAAACATTGTAGGTACGTTTATACCTGGTGGACGAGACAATATTTGGGTCAGTCACTTTTACTGAACATCTTGTGTGTTTACTAAACTGCCTTTTTATTGTAGTCTAAAACCTGCAGAGAATCCGCACTCTTTGTTGGCTCAGATGTTCACAAACTCGCGGTGCGAGTGGCGCAACGAATATCCTGCGGCAGGCAGTCAAAGAAGGCTACGTTGCCATTCGCTAGCACTTACAGTAGCCCCATGATTTCTTTGGTGCTGACTGACAGCTGACGGCTTTGAAAAGTTACCAGACCAAATTGTTTATCCCTACGCCGAACCATATGATCTGCAAAGACATGTGTTTAGCAGCTGTCACTTCTGAGAGTCAAAATTTAGGTATATACCTAAATGTTGATTGTCAGAAGTCAGCTATGAGCTGTCAATCAGCACTAAAGAAGCCATGGGGCTACTGTACGTGCACGAAACCGGATTCTCGCTAGACTCTGTAACCAGGACGAAATACCGAAATCATAAGGCCTCGTGATGTAGTGGTCAGTGCACCTGGCTACGAAACAAGGTGTCCCGGGTTCAATTCCCGGCCGGTACCTTGGGTATTTTTCTCTCAAGAGAAATTATCTCAACAGGGTTTGTTAAATTAGTCTTAAGTTAGGTGTGAGACTCTCACTGGCCCATCCCTCCATTTTCAATGTCATCACATCATCTCATTGCTGGTATGACGTGTAGACAACCTCCAGAGTTGTATCCTGGGTAACGTTCTGTGCCACCAGAGGCTAAGACCCCGGCCAGGCTTGCGACCAGGTCGCGGCGACACACGGCTGCAAAAGCCGTCGCGTTTTCTAAGTCACTGGGAACAAATGATTCATTTTATGCTCTGCCGTCCGAAAAACTTGCCGTCGTGTTTTACAAAACGCCAGCTACAAAAGCCGCCCGAAATAATCTAAGTACATGGTGCCTTATGGCTCCATTTATGCAAACGCACCGCTTTTCTGCCGTCCGCTGTTTAAGCATCAGTGCTGGCAACCTTAGCTAGTAGATAGGACTAGTTCAGTTGTGTGGAAGTTTCCAAGCAATATTGTGTCGGTTGAATAAATTTTTTCTTTCTCATTTTTCTAAAAAAATGGATGATATAGATATTGAACGTTTTATAGATGAGGTTAAGAAAAATAAAGCAATTTGGGATTCATCATCGGAGGAATACAAAAACAGAAATCTAAAAAACAGTCAATGGATAGAAAAAAATGTGAAATAAAAGATAATCCTTGTACCAAATCTTGCCTAGTTTGAATCGTTACTTGCAATTTGACCACTAGCTCATCAAACGATGCTGCCGACATTCTAAAGTAATTTAAAAACTACTTTCAACCATCCTCCATATGTAAATCACAACCACCCACACCCTTCAACCCTTCAACACTTCAACCCTTCAACACTTTAACCATCATGTATATGCTAACCAAAGCCAAACAATGTCTTTCAACCCATTATCCTCACTTACAGGGTGACCTGGTGGTCTGGGGGTAAGGTGTCAGACTTCTGTGCTGGCGGCCGGGGTTCAATCCTCGGTCCCGGCACAAATTTATCTGATTTCCAAACCCTTCCTACACCTCTGACAAGACATCTTGTGGATGTGTGGAATGCCAGGCCGCCACCGTGGTTCGGATTCCACGTTAAACTGTAGGTCCTTCATTTCATCTCACAATCACCCTACCCTTACATATTAGCGTAAGTGCGTATAACCCGACCGGGTAGTAAGACGCGGTGCTAATAATAATAATAATAATAATAATAATAATAATCACTTACCCATCAACCTAGCCACCAACAAGCATTACATCACCAACACAACGAAGAGCAATTAACAACATCTGACATGAGAGCGAGTTAAGTGTGTTTAGTAACCCTGCTAGCAATTAGAAAAAATTTTCAGTCTTTAAAACTTGTATTTTTTTAATACACAATTTCAAGTAAATTTTACAGGGCATTGCTACTGTAAAAAATGTTGTTTATCCATGTCTCATCTTACCTCAATGCGACCGCCACTCTTTCTTCCACTGGAATCGAGTTATTCATTCTCTTTCTTTGCTTCTCAATGCCCTCTCTGACGTATGAGTAAAGTTCGTCAAATGAATCTACACTCATTCTAAAATACTGAAAAATCTATCTTCAGGCTTTCTGAGTTCATTAAATAAGGTATGAAACTGTCCATAAGTACGTCTCTGCATATTAATGGGGTGGACACCGTATTTTTTAGATGTACGTTTTTTCTTCATATAACTAGATACTACTATGGCTAGTAACACATTGGTCATAAAACGCGGCGACCAGGTCGCAAGCGTGGCCGGGACCAACAAAAAGCATTCCCCGCGACCTGGTCGCAGCATCCTGGTCGCGGCGACCAGGTCGCAAGCCTGGCCGTAGCCTAAGATGATCTACTTACAGGGGACTGAACTGGATGTCCCTCTCGGTCAGTAATGCCATACAATAAAAAGAAGAAGAAAAAGAAGTGTTGAAACCAACGTGGGGCGCCTCCAGACATGCTAGTACAATAATTGTCAACGATTAAACCGAATACAAGAATTTACTAATATAAGAAAATCTTACACTCTGCTAATTAAAATGTGTGTTGATGTTTTTTGTATTTTTTATCTACTAATAATAATAAACAAAGAATCTTATTTCATAGTTTTAATTTAATTAAAAGTAGAACCCTATCATATCTTTTCCTTGACAAGCACGTATACAAGGGCGGCTGCGTCTATTTATGGGAAATGAAAAAGGAAAAATGTAACTTTCAATTTAAAATCATTTGACCTTGAACCAAGAAAAATTTTCACCTGTGGTGCTTTTTTTTTCACGCTAGACATATTCAAGATGTTCCGTTATTTTGTATAAGATATAAAAGGGGACCGTGACTAAATTTAATTGGGAAACGCTGTACTAGCGCCTAATATGTCCACTATTGAAAACCAATTCAAAATCATTCGAAACACATAATACATTACAACTAGTTTTGAACCCACCGGGATCCAAACCAAAGCTTAACGCGGTGATTTGGATTTTCAATTGTATTGGGAAAAAAAGTCCACACAGCTCATAGTATTTTTTTTAATAGTAAATTTTTATACCGAATCGGGAAAAGAAAAGCTCGCCATTTTGATAAGTCGGAAAGAATGCGGTTGGTAACCCCAGTAGGTTTTGTTTTTAGCACCACGTCTTACTACACATTCAGATTATACGCTTATAAATATAAATACATACAGTTGCTATCCCTCTTAACTTATCCGACATGCGGTGTAGTTAGCATCGTTACCGTGGCGCGCCATGTTCCCTAGTTTGTTAGAGGCCGGGGGGAGGAATATCTGCTCCCTGTCTCGTTATCTTCAAATTATGGCAGCTCGGTGTAGTGTCGTGTCACGTGTCACTCCATCAGTGTTGCCACGACAAGCGCGGACAATTCTGCCAACCGTTCCGCAACACGTTTCCCTTCTTTTTTTTCTGCTCTCCTGGTGGCGCTGCTGGTGGGGGCAGGAAGAAACACTCAACATTATTAACCTAAAGAGAGAATTAATTGTGCTCTCACTGGCGCACGGCTGGTTTCCGCTGTTTGTCGCGGCCCGGTGGAGTCAGGTTGATACGGGAGGATTTACTACTTGGAGGAGGTTATTTTTATTGTTATATATTTATTGGAGTAACCAAATACCAACATTAACCTGAGTATTTTCTCAGGCGTTGGAGCGATACAGTCAACTCTCGATTCTACGACCCCGGGAATAGCGTCCCTCTCGAAGTAACGACCCTTTTTTGGGGAACCGTGAAAAATGTGGGAAAAAAGGTTGAAAAGTTTAAGGAAATTGACTGTAAAATATGTTTGTTGCATTTATTTAGGTCGCTGCGTTTTAATTATCTTTGTGAGCGCTGTATTACTAGTAACTGGGGTTGGTCAGGTATAAAAAATAGACACCACCTCATCAATGCCAGCCAATAGCACTTGACTCTGTCCACCCCCTCCCACAAACAAGACAATGTTTCCCCACGCGCGACTGCCGCCACATCACGCACCAGGCTTGCTTTTGCCATTGTTATTTCTATTCTCGATTTGGTTACTATTTTGAGTTGATTTTGTGAACAATTTTTGACGACCCATGCTATTGTTTAACATTGTTATTTTGATTTGGTTACGTTTTTGGTTGGATTTTGTGAACGATTTTTGATGACCCACGCTATTTGTTGTCTACAAAATGCAATTTTTTCGTATGAAGTTCAAGGGTGGAACAAAATCTGTTAAAATTCCAATAACGACCCCTTCGAAATAACGACCCTTTTCCAGGGAACCATGAAAGGTCGTAGAATCGAGAGTTGACTGTATGTTTAATGTTGCATGGATCTAATATTCAGTGCTGCCAATGACCAGATAAGTGTTGTAGCTAAATTAGTACCAGAAAGTCGCTAGATTGTCGAAAAATTCATACATTAATTTGAACTGAATGTAAGATACATCAGTGTACAGATAGATAGTTAAGAGCTATTTTATAGACTGAGGCAATGCATTTTGCATTCTTGCAGTACACTAATTTAAAAATAAAAAATTTACATAATTATTATTACTATTAGCACCACGTCTTACTACCCGTTCGGGTTATACGCACTTACGCTAATGTGTAATGGTAGGGTGATAGTGAGATGAAATGGAGGACCTACAGTTTAACGTGGAATCCGAACCACGGTGGAGGCCTGGCACTCCCCACATTCACAAGTTGTGATTAATACACGTCTTGTCAAAGGTGAAGTAAGGGTTTGGTATTCAGATAAATCTGTGCCGGGACCGAGGATTGAACCCCGGACTCCAGCACAGTAGCCAGACACCTTACCCCTAGACCAACAGGTCACCTTTAAATAATTAAAATTTAAAATAATGAACATGAACCTTACAGAAAATTGAGGGATATCTCCAGTTGCCAGATTAGTTGCTCGGTGCTAAAAATGAAAATTAGTCGTTTCAGACCCGTAAAAGTAGCTAGGTCTAGCGACAAAGTCGCTAAATTGGTAACACTGCTACTATGGCAAGATTCTGGTGGTAAGGAAGGAACTAACTTATAAATACTAGAATCTCCGCCAAAAGGACATGCACAGTGCATGAAAAGTATATGTAGAATCCTTGTCGGAGGAATAGTTACCTAATGTTACCCGAGATCAATCTGAAACATGTTTACATGTCTAACTAACGACCAACTCCAAGGGAGTAGAACCTGGTCCAACACTGACACGTACTAAACGTCAAGATCACCTAGTCTCTGGTTTGCCGGTGACAAGAAAGGGTGAGATTTGAATCCTGGCTGGATTAACTGAGGGTGGGCAAAACATCACTTAGAATCCACTTTCGAGTCATTTATTATCCACTTTCGAGCCACTTATAATCCACTTTCGAGCCACTTATAATCCACTTTCGAGCCATTTATAATCCACTTTCGAGCCACTTATAATCCACTTTCGAGCCATTTATAATCCACTTTCGAGCCATTTATAATCCACTTTCGAGCCACTTATAATCCACTTTCTAGCCACTTGAAATACTTTTTTATCCACACGCAAACCACTTTAAAGCCACTACAATCTTCTTTTTTCCCCCAAGAGGCTTATCTTACTACCTGTTCAGGTTAAATACGCATATGTACTAATTACGCTAATAAATTAAGGATGAGGAGGGTTTAATATAGAGGAAGTGTAACCGCATTTGCATGGAGGAAGAGTGGACAATTATTTAGGAAAACCACCCTAAGAACACCCGACCGGGATATGAACCCTATCTCCCTGTCATCGGCATTCCAGTCTATTGCGAGTGTGACGTCTTAGACCATTTGACCACCAAAGCAGGTTATGATCTTGTTATTGCTACAGTAGAGCAGGACACGAAGGTGATATCTTGTATTATTGTTGTGACCTTCTTTTTTAATTTTCATTGTTTTAGGGGTTTTTTACGTTTACAATTTAAATGGTCTATAATTTGCCTTTTTTCTACTTTGACTGTACCTTGATTATTTATTATTAGAAATTATAAAAGTTTAAATAAATTACATCTTATAATAAGTCTTTAAAATAATGTCTAAATGATTTCAGAATGTCAGTGAAATATTTGAATCTATTGCCTAATATGAGGAGCGTCCCATACGTCCCTGTATGGCACACATCAAACACGCCATGTTCACACATATAGTAGACCCAATAACAACACTAATCTCAAATTCATCAAAATTGATCAAAATCTGTTAATACACATCGTGGGGAAATATTTCCCAAGTTGGCGACGTGTCTCCCCAGACTTGGCATAACCTCCAACAAGCCTGGATGCGCTCCGTGCACCCCGTATCGCAATAAGCCGAGCTAGGGGTTGGTTAGCTACCACGAGAGGGTTGAGGGTTAAGGGTTGAAAACCACCATACATCATGCGCCCGGCATCGCGGGTGTGAGCTCAAGGGTTGCCAACAACAACAAAAAATAATAATAGGACGCCCGAAGGAACATGGGAAACGCTTCAAAATGGCGGGAGTTTTGGCACTTGCTACGCACGTGGGTATGTTTCTGCCCCTGTAGGGGTTGGACGAGGGTAGAGAGGGGCGTATAATTAATCACGGTACAACATAACTAATGATATCATTGCTTTTAGCAAGCCTCCTCCTCACTCCCCCTTCAACCCCTTTCTTTATTTTATACAACTCCCCTTTTTTATACAAAAGCGTGAGAGGAAAAAAAGTTTAAAATTTTCTGTATGAGAAGTATTTTTATAAGGGTGATTATAATGTCATCAAAGTATTTCATAATTACACACACAACACAGGACTAGAGGCCTAACCTGCATAGGTGGTCGTGTGGTCTAACACGTCACTCCCTTGTTTGGACTGGATTGCCGGTGTGGTGGTGAGATCGGGGCTCGACTCCCTGTCGAGTGGTTTTAGCACCTTGTCTTACTACCCGTTTGAGTTATACGCATATATACTAATTACACTAATTTTTAGGAATTAGAAAGGTATAATTTAAAGGAATTTTACCCGCCTTTGCGTGGAGGAAGAGTGGAAAACCAGTTAGGAAACCCGACTGGGATTGAACACCGACCTCCCTGTCTTTGGCAGTCTAGTCCAACACGAGAGGGGTGCGTTGTAGGTAACCGGACTACTCTGTCATTAAAAGGAATAGACAGGCTATGATTAGGTGACATTGTATGATAAGTCCTGCATGCACATTATGTCGACCATTAACTACATATATTTGTATAAATCGAGGTATAAAATACTCAAGTTAATATTATGAATCTTCAACTATTTATTACAAACATCGTTTTAGAATTTTATTAAGTTCTAAACAACTTGTTGTGTAATTGTTTTATTTATATTTTCTAAAAGAAGGAATTCAAGCGCGAATACCACACATACATTTTGGTTTTAGTTTGCAGATGTTGGTAGGTACCTCTGTGAAGACGAGCTATCAAACACTAGTTCATGCTTGGTTTATTTCACACAAAAGGCGCTCCTGGCGGTAAAGTAATGAACTCGTATCATCTATTTATTTTTCATAGTAAACAAGATTCATGTTGTTTGTTGATAGTAATCGGACGAAGCTATAAACAAAATACTCTATTTTATGTATATTACAGTACATTCACAAAAATGGACCTGCTTCCAGTGAAACTCAGGATATAAAGTGAGCCACAGAAAATGTTGGAATGATAATTAAAGACATAGATACCGGTGACCTGGTGGTCTAGGGGTAAGGTGTAAGACTTCTGTGCTGGCGGCCGGGGTTCAATCCTCGGTCCGGCACAGATTTATCTGATTACCAAACCCTTCCTTCACCTCTGACAAGACATCTTGTGAATGTGGGGAATGCCAGGCCTCCACCGTGGTTCGGATTCCCCGTTAAACTGTAGGTCCTTCATTTCATCTCACAATCACCCTACCATTACACATTAGCGTAAGTGCGTATAACCCGAATGGGTAGTAAGACGCGGTGCTAATAATAATAATATAATAATAATAATAATAATAATAATAATAATAATATAATAATAATAAAGACATAGATCAATATTAATTAAAAAGCCTATACTAAATTTGTAATTATTCTCGTATGTGTGTGTGTGTGTTTTCACACTGCATCTTATTATCTGTTTTGATCTGAATCTAAACATATTTTCACCAAAGTGGTAGGGATGGGAAAGTTATAGTTTCAGTCCAAATTTATCCACATTTGAGTTAAAGAAAAGTGTAAAACAATTTAGGAAAAAATACCCTCTATTAGACCCGGCCTGAATTCGAACGCTGACTAGATTAGACGGATGCCCTAGCTTACGTTGCGGGTGGTAATTATTAGGGATATTATTGGTAGTCTTAGTAGTAATAGTAGTATACAGCTAAACTTAATATTTTTTAGAAAAAAACTAATTACATAATATCTTGTAAATATAAAATCAATAATAATTAATTTTTGCTAACATTTCAACATTGATTTATTAATTTTAACTAGCTAGCGATCTATTTAATCAACGATAATAGTTTATCTCTAATAACACTAAATAGTATTATAGTGATTACCATAACTTAAAGAGTATTATTTTTATAAATAAAATCTGAAAGAGAGAATGTATAGGTATAATGAACGTTTGTAACAGTTGTACGGATGGAGAAATGTGCCCACCCTCCTCCCCACTCCACTCCTTGGGCTTTTGAACGCTGTCAGAAGGCGGTCGTTTAGACGGTTGGTGTATAAATACAATATTTATGCTCTCTGAGCAAAGAATGATGAACACAAGTGCACGGTGGCTGATGTCTAGTAGATTCTCATATTTTTTTTATCTCTTCTTTATCTCTCTCTTCTTCCTCTTTAGGCCCTCTGCGCGTTAAACCGAGCTCATTTGGAATGCTAAAGAGCTCGCCGCTCTTTTCTGGAGGCGTCTTCTAGAGACGAGGAAAAAAGATTCTTCATTCATTAACCACTTCCCTCAAGTCTGAAGGAGTTTTCTAGCAATGAAGAGAAAATAAATTTCATTCATTAACCACTTCCTTCAAGTCTGGAGGAGTCTTCTAGCGATGAGGAGAGAAGATATATCATTCATTAACCACTTCCCTCAAATCTGGAGGAGTTTTCTAGCAATGAAGAGAAAAGAAATTTCATTCATTAACCACTTCCTTCAAGTCTGGAGGAGTCTTCTAGCGATGAGGAGAGAAGAGATATCATTCATTAACCACTTCCCTCAAATCTGGAGGAGTTTTCTAGCAATGAAGAGAAAATAACTTTCATTCATTAACCACTTCCTTCAAGTCTGGAGGAGTCTTCTAGCGATGAGGAGAGAAGATATATCATTCATTAACCACTTCCCTCAAATCTGGAGGGTTTTCTAGCAATGAAGAGAAAAGAAATTTCATTCATTAACCACTTCCTTCAAGTCTGGAGGAGTCTTCTAGCGATGAGGAGAGAAGAGATATCATTCATTAACCACTTCCCTCAAATCTGGAGGAGTTTTCTAGCAATGAAGAGAAAATAACTTTCATTCATTAACCACTTCCTTCAAGTTTGGAGGAGTCTTCTAGCGATGAGGAGAGAAGAGATATCATTCATTAACCAATTCCCTCAAGTCTGGAGGAGTTTTCTAGCAATGAAGAGAAAAGAACTTTCATTCATTAACCACTTCCTTCAAGTCTGGAGGAGTCTTCTAGCGATGAAGAGAGAAGAGATTTCATTCATTAACCAATTCCCTCAAGTCTGGAGGAGTTTTCTAGCAATGAAGAGAAAAGAACTTTCATTCATTAACCACTTCCTTCAAGTCTGGAGGAGTCTTCTAGCGATGAAGAGAGAAGAGATTCCATTCATTAACCACTTCTCTCAAGTCTGGAGGAGTCTTCTAGCGATGAGGAGAGAAGAGCTTTCATTAACGCGAGAGTAATGCGTTAGATCTCCAATGATGGTTTTAATATTCGTATATTATGATGGTCGTGAAGGATGGGGAAATAAATTAAAATAAAACTATTTCCAATATTTGTACATATCTATCTTCTTATTTTATATATTTTTATTAATAAAATGAAGAGTACATCTATCATGAGTAAACAGAGGTCGGAAATTTATAAATTATTAGCCCCTGTGCACGAACATGTGAACCTTGAAACAGGAATTTAAAATTTTGGATTTTATTGACAGTTTTTACCCTTTAAATCTTTTTTACACTTTTTAACCTTTTTACTTACCCCTTTTATCCTCTTCATACAAATTTTATTAGATTTACACTATTTACTCTGTTTACCTTTTGTTTCCTTTTTGCAACTTTTAAACCTTTTTACACTAAATTATTTCCCTGGGGATTTAACTAGTAATTAATGTGAAAAGGTGTAAAAAGTGAAGGCAAAAAGGTCAAAAATAGTAAAAATGGTACTTGTAAGTCTTATCAAAAAGGACAATAAAACTAAAACGGCAAAAATTGAAAGAATGATCAGAAATGACTAAAAGTGCACAATAAAGCAAAAATGGTAAAGAGGGAAAAAAGGGTATATATGGAAAAAAAGCTACAAGTAAATCTAATAAAATATATATATATATATACTAATGTTAAAAGGGGTAAAAATTAAAATGGTAAAAAAACAGTGAAAAGTTAAAAAGAGTAAAAGTGGTAAAAAAGGTGAACAGGGTAGAATGAACTAAAAGGGTAAGAAGGATTAAATTATAAAGGTTTTAAAAGGGTAAAGACTAAAAAAATATACAAGGGTAGAAGAGGTAAGACGAGTAAACGGGGTGGAAAAAAGGTATATGGGGTATATGCGGTAAAAAAAATGTAAAATAATTCTAAACTTGATTTAATTACAATCCTTTATCAACTAATCACTTATACTGTGACACTACTTTCATATTTATTAGCACCAACAGGCAAGGATTCTACGTATTGTGTATAGAAAAGTTATAGCCTAATCTTCAAAATAAATGTCAGATTTTAAAACATGTTCAGATTATATCTATATTTTCACATTGTGTATTAGTCAGCCTACTTTCGAGCGTTGTATCACAATTTAAACAAATATTTGATTAATATATAAACATAAATTGAAATTTTGGATAATATTTCCTGTGTTTTATTTTATATACTAAAAATAACAAAGTCTTTTTATAGATTCCGCGTCTGAAGAACAGGTTCATGGCTAATTTCTGAAAATATATAGAAGTAAAAATAATTTTTTAAATGTTTCAAATGTTAAATAATGCCAAACAATAATAAATTTCTTTTTAGAATGAAATTGGACGACAGAAAATTATCGCTGCCAAGTTTCCTTCACTGGTAATACTCATGCAATTAATGAATATACGAGTACATTTATTTAATTTTGTACATTATATCCTGTTATTAATTTATTATTGTGACCTGGTGGTCTAGGGGTAAGGTGTCAGACTTCTGTGCTGGTGGCCTGGGTTCAATCCTCGGTCCCAGCACAGATTTATCTGATTTCCAAACCCTTCCTTCACCTCTGACAAGACATCTTGTGAATGTGGGGAATGCCAGGCCACCACCATGGTTCGGATTCCACGTTAAACTGTAGGTCCTCCATTTCATCTCACAATCACCCTACAATTACACATTAGCGTAAGTGCGTATAACCCAAACGGGTAGTATGACGCGGTGCTAATAATAATAATAATAATAATAATAATAATAATAATAATAATAATAATAATAAATATAATAATAATAATAATAATTTATTATTTGTCAGTTTGAGGAAGGAGGTGGTTGGAAACCCATCCTCCTCCTTGGATACTACCGTGGCCAATTCAAAATCAGTCAAGAATAAATTAATTTGTTGCTTGGGATCAAACCAAGATCCGCTTGGCCAATAGTCAGCCTCCAACAAAGTTGGCAATCCACAAACCTAGGCTAGGCCTAAAAAAAAACTACTTCCCGCGTGCCACCACTTTTTGAGGGGACCGCGAGCTACTGATGATTGCTCTGGATAAACTCAGCTCCCGGCTCACGCAAGGTACGAAGAGAAAAGAAAAGACCAAAATATACCAGAAATATACCAGTACATTCGTATTTGAATGATTACTCGAAATTTTCCGCGGTGACGATGGGGACAAAGTGACCAAGTTTCTTGTTAATAAGTACAGTAGTTCTCTATTATAGCATAATGAAGATTTGTGTTCAGTGGTTATCTGTGGAGCCATTCTAAAATGGTCAAAAACGGCCTTTTCATTGCAATTTTTTATCCTTTAATATTTCAATAATGGTCATCATTAGGAACTTCTATTAACTCTTAATCTCCATTAATGTTTAATCAGAAATGATCCACGTGTGATAATATTCGTGTAAATTTACTATTTCTAGCCGACTGGATCACAAAGTTCACAGTTGGTGAAAATATGTTAGTTGATTATAATATGACTAGCTTTTACCCGTCGCGGCTTCGCCCGCAATAATTGATAAAATCTTTTAATTTTTAACTAAATTGTTTTGGTCATAAATCAAACTTTATTTTTTTCTAATATCTATGCATTTTTTCAGTTATAGCTGTAAATAATTTTGCCGTATTTTAATTTTCACTTTTAAATAATTCATAATAAAAGAAACATATATTATTTAAGTTATCAATTATAAATTTTTTATTTTTTATTTTTACCTTCATAATTAGTAATACAAATAAATAAATGAAATAATATTTTTTTCGGAATATATATCTAAAAAAATCACATGTTTATTATTTATTAGTATGAAAATACGTCACACTAATTACTATTTACTTTAATTAAAAAATATTAAATCACAAATTCTTAAATAACATCATTTCAATCACATTATAATCATATATTTATTATTATATAAAATCAAAGGTTGGGAATAGTCCTATATGTTATTCCAGGACATACTCTACCAACGTACAAAGTTTCATTCGAATCCGTTCAGCAGTTTTGGCGTGATTGAGCAACAAACATCCAAACACACAAACTTTCGCATTTATAATATTAGTAAGATTACTATGTTTATGTTTATGTTTCATTTCAGATTTTGTTGCGTGTGCTATACACGTGTTTAAAACTGGCCTCTTTTACATTTCAGTTTTATATTCAGTCTTTTAGTTGCCCTTGGCCCAACCGATTGAGTTAAAAATTTATGTTTGACTAAGAAAACATAATCAGTAAAATATTATTTTTATAGGCTAACATCTTACAATGTTCTACTTTTGCTTTTTGTATTAAAAAGAAAATGCGTACAAACATTATATCTGATAGGAACAGTTTTGTTTTTTTCCAATGGTAGCTCAAGGCAAGGGCGGTATAATTCCCCCTGCTAGCTAGTGGTCTACAACTCACATAACCCACTAAGCAACTTCCTCAAGAAACTATCCCATTTCACTCCTTCCCCATTTTCTCAGCGAAAAAAAAATACAATAAAAATAAATAAAAGTGGTTTGTGGGGTGGACTGGTCTGATCACATCCCATGATCTTCCTCCACTTACCATTTCCCAGTTCAGAGAGACGGTCATAAGACCGAGCGAGTGACTAAGGGAATAGAAAGGGACGCCCCGGAGGAAGACGTCGACAAACATAAAGACATGACTTGAGGCCCTCGTATTTGCCGAGCACAACTCTTCCCGTCCAAACAGGAGCGTGCTCTACGCTGTGGTTTCTGGTCTAGACAGGAGGCGGGGGAGGATTAGAAGGGATTGGTATTTTCTCCGTTCTGTGGAGGAGGGGAGGGGGGTACTCGTACTTCTTGACTCAAGTTTTGTGTGAGAACTCGTACCCCCGTTTTGTTCGTCTCCGGCGGGGTCCATGGGGGGAGGGGGGGGGGACTCTTGAAACTCAAAACTTTGTTTTATCAGAACTGGAGGATAGTTTTAATATCGTTTCGGGGCTAAGCCGAGACAAGCTGAGAGTTGGCTCAGTGGAAGTTGTCGGCCCTACAAGAGACATATATCCCTACTAAGCCGAGACAAGCTGAGAGTTGGCTCAGTGGAAGTTGTCGGCCCTACAAGAGACATATATCCCTCCTAAACCGAGACAAGCTGAGAGTTTGCTCAGTGGAAGTTGTCGGCCCTACAAGAGACATATATCCCTCCTAAACCGAGACAAGCTGAGAGTTGGCTCAGTGGAAGTTGTCGGCCCTACAAATGACATATATCCTTCCTAAGCCGAGACAAGCTGAGAGTTTGCTCAGTGGAAGTTGTCGGCCCTACAAGAGACATACTTCCCTCCTAAACCGAGACAAGCTGAGAGTTGGATCAGTGGAAGTTGTCGACCCTACAAGAGACATACTTCCCTCCTAAACCGAGGCAAGCTGAGAGTTGGCTCAGTGGAAGTTGTAGGCCCTACAAGAGACATATATCCCTACTAAGCCGAGACAAGCTGAGAGTTGGCTCAGTGGAAGTTGTCGGCCCTACAAGAGACATACTTCCCTCCTAAACCGAGACAAGCTGAGAGTTGGATCAGTGGAAGTTGTCGGCCCTACAAGAGACATACTTCCCTCCTAAACCGAGACAAGCTGAGAGTTGGATCAGTGGAAGTTGTCGGCCCTACAAGAGACATATATCCCTAATAAACCGAGACAAGCTGAGAGTTTGCTCAGTGGAAGTTGTCGGCCCTACAAAAGACATATATCCCTCCTAAACTGAGACAAGCTGAGAGTTGGATCAGTGGAATTTGTCGGCCCTACAAGAGACATATATTCCTACTAAACCGAGACAAGCTGAGAGTTGGATCAATGGAAGTTGTCGGCCCTACAAGAGACATACTTCCCTCCTAAACTGAGACAAGCTGAGAGTTGGATCAGTGGAAGTTGTCGGCCCTACAAGAGACATACTTCCCTCCTAAACTGAGACAAGCTGAGAGTTGGATCAGTGGAAGTTGTCGGCCCTACAAGAGACATACTTTCCTCCTAAACTGAGACAAGCTGAGAGTTTGCTCAGTGGAAGTTGTCAGCCCTACAAGAGACATATATCCCTACTAAGCCGAGACAAGCTGAGAGTTGGATCAGTGGAAGTTGTCGGCCCTACAAGAGACATACTTCCCTCCTAAACTGAGACAAGCTGAGAGTTTGCTCAGTGGAAGTTGTCAGCCCTACAAGAGACATATATCCCTACTAAGCCGAGACAAGCTGAGAGTTGGATCAGTGGAAGTTGTCGGCCCTACAAGAGACATACTTCCCTCCTAAACCGACACAAGCTGAGAGTTGGATCAGTGGAAGTTGTCGGCCCTACAAGAGACATATATCCCTACTAAGCCGAGACAAGCTGAGAGTTTGCTCAGTGGAAGTTGTCGGCCCTACAAGAGACATATATCCCTACTAAGCCGAGACAAGCTGAGAGTTGGATCAGTGGAAGTTGTCAGCCCTACAAGAGACATATATCCCTACTAAGCCGAGACAAGCTGAGAGTTGGATCAGTGGAAGTTGTCGGCCCTACAAGAGACATACTTCCCTCCTAAACTGAGACAAGCTGAGAGTTGGATCAGTGGAAGTTGTCGGCCCTACAAGAGACATACTTCCCTCCTAAACTGAGACAAGCTGAGAGTTGGATCAGTGGAAGTTGTCGGCCCTACAAGAGACATACTTCCCTCCTAAACTGGGACAAGCTGAGAGTTTGCTCAGTGGAAGTTGTCAGCCCTACAAGAGACATATATCCCTACTAAGCCGAGACAAGCTGAGAGTTGGCTCAGTGGAAGTTGTCGGCCCTACAAGAGACATACTTCCCTCCTAAACTGAGACAAGCTGAGAGTTGGATCAGTGGAAGTTGTCGGCCCTACAAGAGACATACTTCCCTCCTAAACCGAGACAAGCTGAGAGTTGGATCAGTGGAAGTTGTCGGCCCTACAAGAGACATACTTCCCTCCTAAACCGAGACAAGCTTAGAGTTGGATCAGTGGAAGTTGTCGGCCCTACAAGAGACATATATCCCTCCTAAGCCGAGACAAGCTGAGAGTTGGATCAGAGGAAGTTGTCGGCCCTACAAGAGACATATATCCCTCCTAAACCGAGACAAGCTGAGAGTTGGCTCAGTGGAAGTTGTCGGCCCTACAAGAGACATACATCCCTCCTAAGCCGAAACACGCTGAGAGTTTACTCAGTAGAAGTTGTCGGCCCTACAAGAGACATATATCCCTACTAAACCGAGACAAGCTGAGAGTTGGCTCAGTGGAAGTTGTCGGCCCTACAAGAGACATATATCCCTCCTAAACCGAGTCAAGCTGAGAGTTGGCTCAGTGGAAGTTGTCGGCCCTACAAGAGACATATATCCCTCCTAAACTGAGACAAGCTGAGAGTTGGCTCAGTGGAAGTTGTCGGCCCTACAAGAGTCATATATCCCTCCTAAACCGACACAAGCTGAGAGTTGGCTCAGTGGAAGTTGTCGGCCCTACAAGAGACATATATCCCTCCTAAACTGAGACAAGCTGAGAGTTGGCTCAGTGGAAGTTGTCGGCCCTACAAGAGACATAAATCCCTCCTAAACCGAGACAAGCTGAGAGTTGGCTCAGTGGAAGTTGTCGGCCCTACAAGAGACATATATCCCTCCTAAACCGACACAAGCTGAGAGTTGGCTCAGTGGAAGTTGTCGGCCCTACAAGGGACATATATCCCTCCTAAACCGACACAAGCTGAGAGTTGGCTCAGTGGAAGTTGTCGGCCCTACAAGGGACATATATCCCTCCTAAGCCGAGATGATCTGAGAGTTGGCTCAGTTGTGGGGAGTGGGGGGCATGGTCCCTGGTACGGAGTGTGGACTAATTACTGAGAGACTATGCACTCGCTCAAATCATTGCGATGTGAACGCTGATACTCACAGTTGGACCAAACTGTTCACTAAGACCACAAGCTCTTTGTTGTCGGGAGTGAGCCGAGGGGTGAATAAATACCCAACAAGTTATCAGCACGAGTCGAGGCATCGATCCTGCCGGAGGCATTAACCCACTTGTGCGCTCGTTTCAACGGTCGTCCGACTGCCTTTACACCTCTCCATGTCTTCATATGTTTATATCCGTCTGCTTGTACACCTGTCTCTTCAGTTCTCCTTCTAGATCTTCCCTTGTTCTCTTCTTCTTAGACTAACCCGTCATCGTCTTCTCTGCTTTCACCCGTTATTTGATATCTCGATATTGAACCAACAGCGATGCAATAAAATAAAAACTCAGAAATGTTCACTAAAATGAAAGTGCAGTTTAGACCCAAGTAATGTATGAAGTTAGTATTTTACAATTGATATTTATTATAATAATTTAAGAGACTGTGAGTATTTTATATAAATAGGCTTCACCTTTAAAAAAAGTTTTTATTTTCTGTGCCCCATGTCTTCCTAACTGACCGGGCTGGACACGTGTTCATACTAGTGGTGTAGGGATCTCGAAGGTAGAATTATAGATTGTTTCATATAATTAATATTTGTTTTCTATATCTATATCTATACTAATATTATAAAGAGGAAATATTTGATTTTTTGTTTTTTGTTTATAATGGATAATCTCAAAAACTACTGGACCGATTTTAAAAATTCTTTCAGCAATATAAAGCTACATTATCAGCGAGTTGCATAGGCTATATTTTATTTTGAAAATTAAATTTATTCCTCATAAAAATGTCGATAGTATGTTATATATAGTCGTTGAAAAAAAAAGTTGTTGAAGGGAAAGAGGGGTTGATGAAGGGGGCGGGGGGTAGGGGTGAGGAAAGAGGTATGAGATTAAAATAGGAGGGAGGATAAAAAGAGGGAGGGGGCTATACAGTGATGGTTGGACTGTATTTAAAAAAAAATAAGTAGAAAAAAGTTTTGTCTTTATATTGACATTATGGATGATTTGAAACTTTGTTTAACAGGATTCTTTACAATATTTTTTTACGGGGAAGGGGGCTAGTAATTAATAACATCATTGGTAAGTGGTAAGTCCACTGGAAATAGTTCATATTGTATGGAATAATTACTCGTAATATAACTACTAGGTGAATAGGTAGGGGAAGAACAAAATTGGTTGAAGCCATTAGCATCACTAGTAGGAGCAGGGCTAGGATAAACGCTCATTAAACCGTTTATAAAATGATTACGGTGGTAAATGGTTACTCTAGTAATACGCTGAGCTGAAGATTTCGGGGATATCGGGCTTTGATTCCAGGCTGGATGTACTCAGGGTGGTTTTTAGTGAATGGTTATAAACTCTCCCTAAAAGCAAATTCATGTACACTTCCTCTTAATTATACTATACTCAACTCTAACACACTAACCTTATTAGTACACGCGTATAGCCTGGACGGGTTGTACGACGCGGTGATAAAAATAAACCAGTCGTTGTACTCAGGAGTAAAACCACCCAGGTCCACTTTCTCATTTTTCCAAGTGATGGGGTTTGATGTAAATCCCGGCGTAAGTTCACACGTTTGTGATTTTAGTGCAAATCTATTGATCAATTCCATTTTTAAAGACCTCAACCTATTTTTGATGAACAAAAAACTTTATCATAATGTTTATACATTCGACCCGATTATCGTACAGTTTTAATAGTCTATGTTACGAACGAAACCTTTTATTAAACTTAAACTCTACAATAATTGTACACTTTTCTAAACATAAATATTATATAAAATTCTAAAATTAGAGCGGCATGATTGACCTTGGTGGTTTTGGGTAAAGTGCTCGCCTCAAGACCCGATGTTAGTCGCTTAAAACCCAGCCGGGGCCGAAGGATTTTTCTTGAGCGATAACAATCTGTAGCAAACTTTCTTCGGAGGGAAAGTAAATCTGTTGGTCTCATGACGATTGTGGTATGGAAAAGAGCCCTGAAAGATATGTGAAAATACCTTTTACGGCAAAATTGGTAGGTTATTTAGCTCTTGCTAATAGAAATTCCCATGTGCTAAGATAATCAGTTGGTTCAGAAAGTCCACGTTAAACACCTCAACTAAATATAAAAATATAACGGGATGCCATTTTGTATCTTATTCTTAGGAGTAAATTCACTTTATATATGTGTAAAAGCTTACCTCTTTCCTCCAAACTTGTTTTATTTATAACTCTTTTGAAGTAGCAATTTTGTGTTTATAAAAATCTATTCTTGAATGAAAGTTTTCTCTATGAATATTATATCCAGGGCATACTCCTCCATTAACGATAATACGATTTTTTCTCATGAGATGGAACATTTGCCTCCCCCAACCTCCGCCCTCTCACCCCCTTGGCGAGACTTTGAAACCTAGCTCAACTTTCTATTTATTAAAGAATATTTAGAGTAATGCAAGCTCGCGCCAAAACATAATTTCACATTTTCTTAAACGTGTGTTTCCCTCAGCAGCGACCGAGTTGGGGTGTAAACCATTAATGAGGTTGCCCGCACCCAAAGGAAAAGAGGTGATGGGGTGTTTTTAAAACCATAATTTACGCGTAATTTTTTTATGATAGCATTTAACATTTGCTTCCTAAATAAAGGTATATTTACGGACATCAGTTATCAACCATTTCTATATCAATACAACATACACAGCTTCAGTGCGAGAAATTTAAATATTTTATTAATATAACAAATACATGCACAAGACCGATTTATTTTAAGCACCTTCTAAGATCAAACCTTTGTCTTTTGTACCAGAAGTTTTTCTACCTAACCACTACGCCACTGAACCACACGAAAATGAAAAATATTAAATATACAATCTTAAACATTCATCTGGATATCTAAATAAAGCTATTTGGTAATTCCAGCTGACAATCGCTTCGGTTGAATAAAAAGGAATTAATGTTAAAGGTGACCTTTGGTTTAGGGGTAAGGTGTCAGACTTCTGTGCTGGAGTCCGGGGTTCAATCCTCGGTCCCGGCACAGATTTATCGATTACCAAACCCTTCCTTCACCTCTGACAAGACATCTTGTGAATGTGTGGAATGCCAGTCCTCCACCGTGGTTCGGATATCCACGTTAAACTGTAGGTCCTCCATTTCATCTCCCAATCACCCTACCATTACACATTATAACCCGAATGGGCAGTAATAATAATAATTAATGTTTAACTCATATAGTCAAATATATCGATGACGAGGAGGTTAGGGCTGGGATCCCGCTCAGCTGAACTGAGGGGGCTTATTCCTAAACAAAGTATTATCCGAATGGGTAGTAAGATGCACCACTAAAAAAAATCCTAAACTGCTTCCACTCTGCCTCAACGCAAATTCGGGTCACTTTACTCTAAAATCTTCTTTCCTAATACATGCTTCGATGGCCGCATGTTCTAAGGCGTCACTGACGCAACATACTAGACTGCTGATGAGGAGATCTCGGGTTTCGAATCCCGGTTGATTGATCATAGGTTTATTCCCTAAATTGTTTTCCCCAGTTACAATAAATTGATGTAATTAGTACATGACCCGCCTCAGTGGCGTAGTTGGCTAACGCGCTAGTCGTGTTGAGCTCGACTGTTGAGGTGGGGAGATTGAGGTTCGAATCTCGGTTTGGGTGAATTGGGGGGGGTGTTCCTAAATGGTTTTCCACTCTCCATCCACGCAAATGGGGTTCACTTCCTCTAATTAAACCTTCCCAATTCCAAATCCATTAGCGTAATTAGTACTTAAAGCGTATAACCCAAACGGGTAGTTAAGACCCGGTGCTAAATAATAAATAAATAAATTAGTACATGCATAAAACACGAACGGGTAGTAATAATTTGGAAAGCACACAGGCTAATGTATTTATATACCTAATTAAATATGTTTTTGGAATATGAGATACCACCATTCATTATACATATAATCACCTTAACAAATATGTATGTTAAAAATTGTTAAAAAAACTCGTGGACATGGTAATCGAACCAGGAACATCAGTATTCTACCACGGAAAGTTAATAGTAATAGAAGACAAGGCTAGTTCCACTTCCTGTGAAAGATGCTCCTGGTGGTGTTATGAATATTCAAAGTGCTGGTATGACTCGACCACCTGCTCTCCAGTCTCAAGTTAAGGGTCCAAATAAATGGTAGAGGGGGATGGAAAAAAAATGGGGATCATCTTAAAACATAAGATATTGGTGGTACGTCCCTTCCCTGGCAGGGTGTCTCAAATACACCCTTTGAATTATTTACTTCCTTATGGCTTGTACGTGCCCAAGAAATATGGAGGTTTTCATTTTTTTCGACATAAATGTTATTATCATGACATTGAGAGGGAGCTGGGATGGTCCCATATTTGGTCATTTATTTAATATCATGGTTTTAAGATATTCGCTCTTTTCTTCAAAATAAATATTTGTTTAAAACGTTCACATCATATAACTCTTATCAAAATACAAATATACCTTATCAGTGGCCACATGGCCACATGGTCCAAGCCATCAGTCAAAAAGAACTGAATTATACGTGACTGCATACTGAGGGTTCTACATTCTCGCTTATATTCAAATGTGGGTCCATTTCATTAAATATTTTATTTTTCTTGTCTTAACTTTGAATGCCAGGCCGCCACCGTGGTTCGGATTCCACGTTAAACTGTAGGTCCTCCATTTCATCTCACAATCACCCTACCATTACACATTAGCGTAAGGGCGTATAACCCGAACGGGTAGTAAGACGTGGTGTAATAATAATAATAATAATAATAATAATAATCTTGTCTTAACCACTATTAGTGATAATATGCTTATATCTTGGATGGGTAGTAAAATATATTGCACAAAATTCAAATATAATTTGATAAATGAAACGCTAAACGTGAATCGAACTAGATACTTTTATCTCATTGCACAACCACTCTAATAATAGGGCGTCTCGTATTCATGCGCGTTCATTCATATGAGGTGAGAAACTACATACATACATACTACATACATACATACATACATACATACTACATCTACACATACATACATACATACATACATACATACATACATACATACATACATACATACATACATACATACATACATATGTACATACATACATACATACATACATACATACATACATACATACATACATCATCATGCATACATACATACATACATACATACATACATACATAATACATACATACATACATACATACATACATACATACATACATACATACATACATACATAATACATCATACATACATACATACATACATACATACATAGATACATACATACATAGAACATACATACATACATACATGCATACATACATACATACATACTCACATGCATACACACATACATACATATATACATACAATATACATATATACATATTTAATAAGTATATACATACATATTAAATAAGTATATACATACATATTTACATAAGTATTATATATATACATATTTACATAAGTATATACATACATATTTACATAAGTATATACACACATATTTACATAAGTATATACATATATATACATATATACAAATATATATACATATATACATACATACCTAATCACGCTATTCCCTTATGGTGTAGGCGATAGGCTGTTAATATAGATTAAAAAACTTCGTACTTAATCCATTCTCGCTAACTTTCTCCACACTTCCCTATCCTTGCACTCTTCCTTCGTTTCAACAACATCCATACACCAAGTCATTCATGCTCTTTTATTCTTAAGACATTTAATGTTTCTCATTTCCTCATCTAAAACATTTAGCCAAGTCTTATATGGTCTACCCCTTCCTTTTGATCCATACACTTTACCTTCATATATTTGTTTCGTCAATCGATCCATACTCATCCTCTCAATAGGCCCAAACCACCGTAAGAAACATATTTCTCATTGACCTTTTGGATTCCCTTTCAAACCACATTCCTTCAGCACCCATTCATTACTGATTATGTCCATACAAGCTTTTCCACACACATTTCTTATACATCTCGTTCCAACCGCACTCACCTTGCTCTGTGTTTCTCCTAACAAACCCACGCTTCACATCCATAAAACAACGTTGGCGTTAACACAATTTATATACTGCCATATTGGCCTCTTTTGATACTGCCCCATTCTTTGCAGTAAACCACATACATCCAACTACTCTCTGAGATGCATTCAGCCATCTGTTGATTTCACCATCTATCCTTCAATTTTTACAGATCATTCTGCCCAGATACACAAAATTATTCACTTGTTCTAACAGTTTTCCATATATACTAAGTTGACATAATGTCCTGACCCATCCTTATACAAAAACCAATCCCTTAATTTTGGAGACACTAAACCGAAGATCATTCTGCCTTTTGACACACTCAAATGATTAAATGCATTCTGCAAGTCACTTTCCTTTTCAGCCATTATTACGGCATCATCTGCTATAACAGCACTCTCACATTCACATAGTCCAATCGTACACCAACCGCATCCTTACAAGCATCCCTCATATACTTATCCATGAAAAGATTAAACAACCATGGAGACATAACACAACCTTGTCCAACACCTTGTTCAATATAAAACCATTCGCTAAAAGCTCCGTCCCCCCTAACACACGCTATACTTCCATCATACACCACCTTAATTGCATTTACCAACCATGCATCCACACCATACTCTCTAAAAACATTCCATAACATACTCCTATTCACCCGATCGTACGCTTTCTCTAGACCAACAAATGAACAATAAAATTTTCTTTCTTACCGCTATACATTTCTAAATCACGTGTTGCAATTCAAATATCTGGTCCACGCAATTTCTATCTGGCATGAAACTAAATTGCACAAATCTCTCCCGCAGTTCTTTCACGCACTCTATCAACTAAAACTCTCCCAAAAACTTTGCCTGGAATACTCAACAAACTAATTACCCTATAAATCTTACATCCACTCTTACTTCCTTTGTCATTTATACAAAGGAACAATGTTTGGAATTCTCCCTGTCATTAGGAACGTTCGCAATCCCAGCACACACATTGAACAACTCACACAATTTGGCAAGTAATGCCGTGCCACTATACTTAAGCATTTCACTTGTGATCCCATCTAGACTAGCCGATTTGTAATTCTTTAACATTTTCATAGCCTTAAACACCTCAGCCTGGTTAATTATTTCACTTACTATAACATTTTCCCTATTTTCTGATACTTTCTCCACTTTTTCACCAAACAATTGCTTAAAATACTTTCTCAATTGCTCTCTTAAACCATTTTCATCCAAGATCATCTCACCACGTTCATTCTGAATTCTATAGCTCTTTACTTGCACTCCTTGTTTCGTTTTATTTATCAACTTCCAGAACAACTTCTTATTACCTTCAAAATCATTCTGCTTTTTTTTATTCTTCTTTTAATCTCATTTGCTCTATACTCTGCTTTACTACTTTCTTTGCATCAATCTTTTTTCGCTTTGTATATGTCCCACCTCTTATGTTCTGTTTCACTCTTCACAGCAAATTATTCGTTTGTATGCTTCTTTATTTGCTCTCACAGCTTCTTTTACCGGTTCATTCCCCCATGCATTTCTTTTTAAGTTTCCCATCACCGCAGATCCAAACGCAACTTTCTCGCACTTAGCTACAACCTCTTTTATTCTCTTCCAAGCTTTTTCAACAGCATTGACATTTATTTCGACATTCCATTCATACTCCTGTAAAGTTAAATTATCGCTCAGAAATCTTTCATATTACGCTCCCACAATTTATCCTGCAACTTTTACACTCTCACTCTTACTTGCTTAATACTCTTGCGCTGCTTTCTCACAAGATTCCTACCTAATTAAACTACTGAAATCACTAGAAAGTGATCCGTTCCACATTCAGCTCCACACACAGCCCTAGTATTCCTTACTAAACTTATCAGTCTCTCATCATACACCACAAAATCAATCACCCCTTTGTCATGTATACAAGTAATATACCACGTGTATCTAAAACATTGCATCAAACTTTGACAGGATATTCCTTGGGTGAAAAATACCCCGGGAAAATATACTACACCTCAAGCAAAACATTTTTAGGCTGGATTCAATCTTTGTATATATTATTTAACGTTGAATAATAACAATTGCTGTTACACACCACCTACAGTAAAGCATTCTAATTAAATCACGTTAAGTACACCAATTTGACTTAAGATTACAAAACTTGGAGTAAAAATTAAAAAGATTCGTTGAGAAATTGTTAGCTTCCCCGTTTAAGATAATACACAAGTTTCTCAAACAAGTGTAATACCTGCAGGTACAGCAAATGCAGTGTAATCCACTGCATAATTTAACAATTTTTACCACCGTGTATATCACTACATTTGTAAACATAGAGTTGTATTTACAATGGAGAAACATCCGATTATTTCTTTCTTCATAACGTTCTCCAACTGTGTTGCTATTTTATTACATTAGTGAGTATGTATTATTAAACAGCTCGCACTTGGTGAAGATTTTTTTTTCATTAACTCATGTAAGTATTGAAGTAATTAAGTAAATTACAAATTTAGTTATGCATGTTTTAGTTCTAGCTTCAAAAGCAGATTCATAGCAAGTGTTCAAAATGGCGGCCCCTAACGTCATTGCAATAATTGAGGTGGTGTATCAATGACTGGTGTACTCTTTCGAAAACACGTGGTATTTCTTGAACCTTATCACATGCAGCAATTATCCTGGCTAACAGTTCCTCCTTGGATTCAACGGCTGTCTAGTTCACCAAAGATTTGACAAAGCCCCACAGAAAGAAGTCAACGGATTATGGTCAGGAAAGTGTGATGGCCACGCAACAGGCCCATCTATTCCTATCCATCGGGAAGGAAATGCAGTGTTGAGGTAGTACGCACAGATCTTGTGAAACTAGTTGGGGCACCGTCATGTTGTAGCCACATGCATTGTCGAACGGAACATTCTCTAAGAACTGTGGCAATGCAAATGTCAGAAATTGGCAGTAGATGTGGCCAGTCAAGGGTTGTGGCACCAGGTAAGGGCCAATGAGATGGTTACCCACAATTTCCGCCCAGATGTTGACATAAAATATATGCTGGTTGCCCATGATGACAGTTGTATAAGGGTTCACGTCATTCCAAATGTAATTATTTGTAATATTAAAATAGCCGTCTCTGGTGAATGTTGCCCTGTCGGAAAACAAGACTATATCGGATAAATCAGGAACCATTCCGCACTGCTGCAGAAACCAGTCGGATAAGTCATGTCAAGGAGCATAATCTACTGGCCCCAATGCCTGCACCTTTCACATGTATGGATGCAGCAGCTGATCATGCATGGCCATACTGTGGAATGGGACACATTCGTTCGGTGCGCAATGGCACGTGTGCTTGTTGACGCGTTATCGTCCACAGAATTCAGTACCTTCTTCTTCGACAATCGGAGTGCGAACATTCCTCACGTGACCAGATCCCCTTCGTAGCTGAAATGCACCGGTTTCACGAAGTCGCCGAGTGACATCGATGAAGGCCCAGTAATAAGGTTGACGTCGCTCAGGATATTTATCTGTCATTTTGCGTTTGCCATTTGACTAGTAATGCGCGCAACATACAGTGAAGTCATGTGGCCTGATGCAGTCTGCTCGTGGAGGGAGGGGAAGATAGTTATAATCAGAGTGGGGGCGAAGCAATAAAGCTATACTGGCTTCCCTACCTGGCAGGAATTAACACTCGTTTTGAAATCCAACATACATGATTATTTTGGAAACGGGGAAAACAATACAGTTTCTCCAAGATAACTTTTTTGTTAGTGTTTACTCCATGTTTTGTAATCTTAAATCAAAATTGATAATACTTACTCTGACACATTTTATTGTAGAAAAAAGTGTTACAACCTCCCCCTTCCCCCTTTTACATGATGGGGGCTGGTAACTGGTAACAGCACATTTAGTTTATTAATGATCAACGTTTCAATAAACTATACAAAGATTAGTTGTATTACCCTTAGCAGTTTTGATCTTTCAAATAACAGTCGTTTTTAGCTTTATTTTTAAGGGTGTATACCGCCCTTAATATTTAAGATGAACCCTAGGTTGCTGATGTGAATTATTCTATTTTCACCCAAGGAATAGCCTGTCAAAGTTTGATTCAATGTTTTAGATACACGTTGTATTTGTGCTTAAAACATATGTTTGACCCAAATAACCCTTTTTCTAAACACATACTCCCTAATTACTTCCATTCTCATTCACCCTATCATCACCATACCTTCCTAACAATCTTTCTGAACTCTCTATTTGGTACCCATCCATCCATTTCTATCTCCTAACAAAATAATTCCTTCACCTGGTTCACTTACATTCAATACTTCATTGAGCTCATTCCAAAATTCCACTCTCCATTCTTTTCTTCACCCTCCTTTGGAGCATAACCAGCAACCAACATAATTCTATGAATGCCTATTTTCATACATACCCATAGAAGTATAGATGACACCAACTCGTATCTTCTAACAAACAGCTTAGCTGTTGGACTAAAGATTAAACCTACTCCCTGACTTCCCGTTAGCTAATACACATATCCATCTTAAGCTGGTATTTAAGAGGGCTTTGAATGGCTGTCATACCAAATCTAACAAATATAAGCTGTACAAACTATTTCTCATCCATTTTTAATCTACTACAAAATTCTCTACCCAAACAAAATTAAACTTTTATTTTGATTCATTTACATAATATAGCAATAAAAGCAGATTTACATTTTGGTTTGATAAAATCTCACGCTGTAATTATTATGTAATACTTCTCATAGCGTTTATAATTTATTTACAAATGTCAAAATGAAATCCTCTAAAATAATAATAACATCAAACATGTACCTTATCAAATAGAATAAAACTCACAACTATATACAAGGAATTAATTGGATAAAGTTAAATTACAAACTACATTGTTTGGTTACCGCACGTTCTATAATGAAGATTTATAATAATAAAAAAGTTAATTTAAACCTTTGAGAGGTTAATAGCAGATTTTGAGAACTTCTCTTATTTCAGAAATAGTATACAATGCACAGCAATATAAAATAATGCATTGCCGAGACAAAAACTAAAATTATGTGGAAGTATGATATAAGAAAGCAAATTAAATTTGATTATAAAAAGCACTTTAGTAGAGTTTAATAACATTATCTAAACACAGAGGAAATAGCATGAGATATACTGAAATATTGTTTTATAACAGTTTAAATTAAATACCAAACAAATTGAAGAAGAGTTTAAAAACAGCATTTTATTACTAGTAAATTTTAAGCCGAGATTATCCCATTGTTATATATTTCATAATTTTATTTTAACATTTATGACAAAAAAAAATTGTATACATCAAAATTATAAACTAAATAAACATGAGGGCTGTATACATATCCTTCAGTGGCCAGAAATGTTTATTCAACTTAAATCTTTAAATATATTCATTCTTGCCCTAGGAACAATTTTTTAGTTGCTATTCAGTAATGTATTAGTGTAATTAATGCTAGGCATGATCTTGGTCCTATTCACAAACATAAATCAAATACTCGTTAACAAATGAACACCTGCACATGGGGGAGTCACATCCGGGCGAATCCGGAAAACTGGGCGCTGCCAACTGGGCTCCAGGACAACTGGGTGCGGCCAACTGGGCGCGGCCAACTGGGCTCCAGGACAACTGGGTGCCAGGACAACTGGGCGCAGCCAACTGGGCTCCAGGACAACTGGGCGCAGCCAACCGGCTCCAGAACAACTGGGTGCGGCCAACTAGGCTCCAGGACAGCTGGGTGCGGCCAACTGGGCTCCAGGACAACTGGGTGCGGCCAACTGGGCTCCAGGACAACTGGGCGCCAAAAGTAACCCCACTTTTATTCTTGTTTAAAAAATCACTTTTTTGCAATACATTTTTTCTTTTTAATTAAAAAGTGATGAGTAAAAACAAAAAGCTCACCCCACTTGTTTTTTTTTTAAATCACTTTTTTGCAATGCATATTTCTTTTTGATTAGAACGTGATGAGTAAAAACAAAAAAGAGTGTTTTTAAGTGTGTTCGTTTAATCTTTTGGCCACTTCTTCTCCTCTTGTATTTAATCTAGCCTTTCAATTATTGTTTTTTCCTCCACATCTCCAAAATTTGATCTGTCCATCGACATCGACCTACATTTATAAAAAACATATAGAAACCCATTGTCTACGTACTTTTGTTTGTCACGTTGTGACAAAAAATTTTGTTCCATTTCGTCCAAACCACTCTGGTTGACGAAACCTAATGAAATGAAGAAGCAAAAAGTAATGGTAATTGGTCGAGTGGTCGAATTCTAAGAATACGCAAATAAAAGCTCGTAACACCTGCACCGCATATCTATGAACTGGATAAGAGAAAAGTAATAATAATGGGGGGGGGGGGGGGGAATTTCTAAGAATAAACAAACCAAATCTAGTCGCACCTGCACCAGAAATAAATAATCGCTTGAAGGTATTAAATATTGGCGATATTATTTTAATTTTTACATAGGGATGCACATAAATGCTACTTATTATTCTTCTTTAATGGTTTATTTTGCGCACAATTCTTATTTTTCATTTATTGTGGAGTTTTTTTAGAAAGTTTATCATATCTGATGTTGCGCTGAAAAATATGATTAATTAAAAAAAGTTCATTTTTAGTTTTTATCTATCACTTTTTAATTTTATTTAAAAAATATGAAAAAATTGTGTATTTTTTAAAAATTGCATAAGTTAATAAAAAAAAGTTTTATTTTAGCGCCCAGTTGGTCATGCCTGGTTGGCGGCGCACAGTTGTCCTAGACCGACATCCGGGATCTTTTGCATTAGCTCTAATTTAAACGTACTGAATTCGATTCCATGTCCTGGTTTATAACATATATTACAAGTATTTTAAACTAATTGATGGAAAATTATAAATACGAGACCTAGTCAGTAAATAATAAGCTTCAACTAAAAGCCATGTCAATCATGGACAGCACCTAACTTAGGTAGGTAATACAGCTTGAACCAGACATCTTAAGAGCCCATCTCTCCCCCAGATAACACCTAGCTTATGCAGGTAATACAGCTTGAACCAGACATCTTAAGAGCCCATCTCACCCCCAGATAACACCTAACTTATGCAGGTAATACAGCTTGAACCAGACATCTTAAGAGCCCATCTCACCCCCAGATAACACCTAGCTTATGCAGGTAATACAGCTTGAACCAGACATCTTAAGAGCCCATCTCACCCCCAGATAACACCTAACTTATGCAGGTAATACAGCTTGAACCAGACATCTTAAGAGCCCATCTCACCCCCAGATAACACCTACTTATGCAGGTAATACAGCTTGAACCAGACATCTTAAGAGCCCATCTCTCCCCCAGATAACACCTAGCTTATGCAGGTAATACAGCTTGAACCAGACATCTTAAGAGCCCATCTCACCCCCAGATAACACCTAACTTATGCAGGTAATACAGCTTGAACCAGACATCTTAAGAGCCCATCTCACCCCCAGATAACACCTAGCTTATGCAAGTAATACAGCTTGAACCAGACATCTTAAGAGCCCATCTCACCCCCAGATAACACTTAACTTAGGTAGGTAATACAGCTCTAGCCAGACATCGCATCGTGGAGATTATTTCTGCTATAATTGTAAGGAAACAATTGAATTCAAACCAGTGAAACAGTTTCACCACATTAAAAAAAATACAACAATTTAGAAAATTGAGTATTTAAATATTAAAATATATTTCACTTATCCTAATTTTTCAAGTGAAGAAGTTATACTTTGATAAGTTTATATAATTCAAGCTTTATAGTGTATCTAATATCCCGGTTGATCGATCGAGAGAGGGGCTGCTTCCTGCCTACCGGTGTTGCAGGCGTTAACAAATCCCATGCTATATAACAAATGATTCGTAATTTCAAAATACTATGGTTCATGACAAAATAAAAATTAAAGGAAGCCTTAAATTTAAAGTGTTATCATTTAAAACAAAACATGTAAAGGTGAGATTACTTCAGTTTCGACAACATTTCACGTGAAATGTCTCAGTTTTGGTATCATAGCGTTTGGTAAGAAGCCGGATTGATCGAGGACCTGTTGCCAGGAGGCGGGAATAGGTTCTCATGCCGCTGCTACAAGTAGATATTTAATTATTTCATTAATAAGGATCTTAGTTATAATAATATTGCTAGTTTATAAAATAATTTTAACTTATCTTAATAATAAAAAGAGGATTGTCAAGAAAAATGACGTTTTTATTAAAACATCTGTAATTTTATTACAAAATAAATGATACGGTGCACCGCACCGACTTTTTCTCACTTTTATCTTACTTACTTAATCTCTGTCACTAGGAACTCTAAGGGTTATTACCTCACTCACCAAAGTACGCCACCTATCCCTATCTTGAGCTAGTTCTATCCTATCTATCTCCTTACACCCTATGTTTCTCAGGTCTATCCAAATGTTATCCTCCCGTCTGCGTCTGGGTCTACCCAGTGGTCTTTTCCCGTTGGGTTTGCCAGTCAATAACTTGAACAAGGTTCTAGAATCTCCCGTTAACACCCACCTGCCCCTGCCCACAGTATCCTGCGAGGTTGCATTACTCTAACAATGTCTGGTGATGAGTACATGGTATTCAGCTCATCACTATGTAGCCTCCTCCACCCCCACTATCTTTATACATTTTTGGATCCAAATATTTTCCTAAGCACCTTGTTTTCGAACATCCTAGATTTATTTTCGTCATTTAAGGTAAGAGGCCACGTTACACACCCATAGAAGAGAACCGGTAAAATTATTATTTTGTATATTCTGAGTTTTACATTTTTGACACTAGGCGATACGCCAACAACTTACTGACCGAGTTATTACAAGCATTTCCCGACTGTATTCTTTTCCTGATCTCCAATCTAGTATTGCTATCGCTAGTTAAAATAGTTTCTAAATATTTGAATTCATTTACCCTATTCAACGATATGTTGCTTGCTGTAATATCTAAATTATCGTCCTCCATCTGTGTTCTCTGTGATATCTCATATAATTAGTCTTTTCATTGTTCACTTCTAAACTTATTTCCTTACCAGACTCTAGTAAAATGTCTGCATTTCTTACAACAGCTTCCTTACTATTACCTAACAAAGCTAAATATCTGCGTACTCTGGAGCTGCATTGTACCATTTAATGTCAACCCTTCCCTACCCTCTTGCATTACCCTAAATACGAGGTTAAAGAGTAATGTAGTGAGTGCATCTCCTTGTTTCAACCCATTATGCATTTTGAAATCATCTTATAGGTGATATTCAACCCGTACCCTGCCACGCTTATATCTCAAACATACCTCAATTAGTTTGACCAGTTTCTTTTGGGGTATTCCAAACTTAACTAAAATTTCATATATTTTTTACCTTTTAACTGAATCATAGGCGTTTTTATAATCTATTTATAATAGTTGATGTACCATCATGGTTAATTCTCACTCTTTTTTTTATTATTATTTGCCGCATTGTAAAAATCTGATCCTTTGTTGATCTATTTCATCGAAATCCACACTTATGATCTCAAATTATTTCCTCTGCATATGGTGTAAATCTAATTATGTTAGATAAAATTTTATAACATTTTGGTAGCAGTGAGATACCTCTATAGTTATTACGATAGACCTGTTTTATCTCCCTTTTTGAAAATGGGTATAATTATACTTTCCTCCATTCTTGTTGCATTACATCATGTTTCCACATGCAACATAAAAGATGATGAATTTCTATTAGTAAAATTTCACTCCCTCCCTCTACTAACTCTGGTGTACTGAATTTATACCTGGAGCTTTATAATGCTTTAGCTCCTTAATATCTTCCTTGACTTGATTAATACTTGCACTGGGACTAGTGGCTTGGCAATATGGATTTCGATAGCCTCACCAAAATCGGATCCTTCATGAACATTCAAAATTTGACTGAAGAAGTCGTTCCATCTACTCAAAACATCTCACAGATTACTTTCTCTTCTTTAAATAAATTGGCCCTAGCCTGATAACAGTTCCCTGATATTCTTATGTTCGCTATTTGGTTCGATCTCACTAACTTTATCCTTTAAATACTCTCTCTTGTGTTTCTAAATGTGGCACTGGCCTTCCGTTTTGCAACGATAAATGTGTTTAAACTTAATTCCTAGGATTTTCTATCGAGTGAAATTTTGCTTACTTTCTTTCCTCTAATAATTTCTAACATTTGATGTCAAACCATGGCTCCTTCTTATTCTTTATACAGAGACCTACAAACTACACTTGGCTGCATCTCTAATATTATTCATGACCCTTTCCCGCTGTTTCTCTGGATGTGTGTTTTCCTCACTTTCCTGTGGGCGTTCTAGAGTAAGCAAACCTATTTGACATTTATATTTGATATGTATTCCTACATTTTCTAAGATTTTATATTAAAATATACATTTACTAAAAACTTGTAAGATTTGTGAAACTATATAATAGATCTAAACATTGTTGTAGAAACACTACACCAAATATCACAAATGAAATAATATACACTGTTACTTACTTACTCTGTGGCATTAGGAATTATATTACATTCACCACCTTAGATTGCTTAGATGACAGCTCAAAAAGTTACTAAAAATAGTCCCTAATGTATCCCTACGCCAACAGCTGACATCTGTCACGTTGGATACATGTAACGAAAACATATGGTAATGTATGAATATGATAGCTAACCACAGTAGCTTAGGCCAATATTATTTATAGTCATTTGAGGTCGGGCACAAAGATTATTTATCGTTTTAATCCACTTTGAAAATATATATTATTCACAACATTTTCACAAAAGTTCTAACGAATATAGTTTTAAAACGGGACCGGCGAATTTAAACCACGTGATTGAACATGACGGAAACAAGTTTTTTTACAATGATGCACCCACGCAGTGAATACAAATATTCTATTCGGTTAAATATTTAGAAATACGATAAAATAATCATAGAGTAATACATTATATATTTTAAAAAAATTACAAGTATTTTCTTTTTTCCAAGTAAATAAGTTGCCTGTATTAAAAGGATTAATGTATGCACTATATTACACATCACAGATAACATTCCAAAATGAAGAATAAGTACTATTAATTATGTTTAAAAAATTGTTTCAAAATGGGTAAAAATAAATAATTAAAAGTAATGAAATAGTGTTAGAAAACTTAAGTTTATGTTATTTTAAATGTAAAATATAACATGTAACCAAAAAAACTTAACATTTATAACAAAACAGTGATCATTACAAGTGTTGGCAACCCAAAACGTAAACATATGATTTTTGAACTGTTATCCAGGTAAAAACCTATCGTGAACGGACTCAAGGGGTGACCTGGTGGTCTAGGGGTAAGGTGTCGGACTTCTGTGTTGGGAGTCCGGGGTCAATCCTCGGTCCGTGCACGATTTATCTGATTGCCAAACCCTTCCTTCTCCTCTGACAAGACGTGTATTAATCACAACTTGTGAATGTGGGGAATGCCAGGCCTCCACCGTGGTTCGGATCCCACGTTAAGTTGTAGGTCCTCCATTTCATCTCACAATCACCCTGTCATAACACATTAGTATAAGTGCGTGTAACCCGAACGGGTAGTAAGATGCGGTGCTATAATAATAATAATAATAATAATAATAATAATAATAATAATATAATAATAAAAAACAACAAACTCTAGGAACACTTTTACAGAAAAATTGAGAAAAGAGAAATATTATTGTTCACCAAAGAGCATAAGAATAAAATTCATTTTCAGACCTAAATAATTTAAAAAAAGTATGCATATATTTGCTTATAGCTATTAAATTATTGGTTTTATAAAAATATATTTCAAATAAATAATTTATATCTTTAATAGGACTACAACTTTAAAAAATATTTCTCATATAACCCTTTAGTAAACTCCTCTTAATTTTAGCACCAGCAAGACACACAGACAGACGGCGTTGATAAAACAACTTTTTAGGGTTCCGGAGGTCATGAAACGTCGACATCCATCAACACCGTGGTTAGATTTTTTTTTTTACGGTCGCAAATATATATTGGCGTGTGGCTTGAAAACTATTGTTTAAAAAAAAATATTTCCAAGTAAAACATTTTTATTATAAATAAACATACATATTTGCAATGATAAGTAATTTCATATCTCAAAGACTTATGGAGATATAATTAAACATTAGAATTTAGGCATCAGTACCAACCCTTAAATTCATTTTGATGAAAAATTGAGAGTAGCCATTTTGTTTGAAATATTGATCAAAGCTTATAAACGAAATGTAATCAAAATCGTTAGAGTCAATTTTGATAGAATAGATTTTGTTTATCTTTTTGCCCTTAGGGAAATTAACCTTAATTTTAGGTTAGATATCCAATTCCAAAAACCTCTCGGGGCAACCTATAAAATCTCTAGATATTAACTTTTATCTCAATCGGTAAAACAGTTTAAGCTATATAGACTAAGGTACAGACGGACATACAGACGGCATTTTGAAAACCACTTTTTCGGATTCGGGGGAATCATGAAACGTTAAAATTCATTAAAATCTCGAGTTGTATTTTTGTGACGATCACAATATTTTTTATACCTGCAAGGTAACGAGAAAATAAAAATGGGTATTTTGAACAAATAGTTCTTCATCAAAGTAAACTTAGTAATTTAATCACTGTAAAATTGTATTTGAGACCACTTGCTTTGCTGCACATTAGAGCTATGTTATTATTATTATTTACACCGCGTCTTACTACCCGTTCGGTTTGTACGCACTTACGCTAATGATGTAAGTAGGGTGATTGTGAGATGAAATGAAGGACCTACAGTTTAACGTGGAATCCGAACCACGGTGGAGGCCTGGCATTCCACACATATTCACAAGTTGTGATTAATACATGTCTTGTCAGAGGTGAAGGAAGGGTTTGGTAATCAGATAAATCTGTGCCGGGACCGAGGATTGAACCCCGGCCGCCAGCACAGAAGTTGACACCTTACCTCTAGACTACCAGGTCACCTAATTAGAGCTATGTTAGAATAGTTATTGGTTGGCTCATATAGGAGATTGGACGAGGAAGACAATAGTCGGTCATTCTTTACAGCATCAAGATATTGTTTCAATATCTCTGATTATTTTCTATGCGTGCGGGGGGGGGGGGGGTACAGGAAGACCCCCCCTCATCGCCCCACCCCTTCTTGGATCCGTCACTGTAAGAAACACAGTTCTAGACTTTCCCAAACAAAAAAGTTATTTCTTAAACAGGATCACAACAAAATAGTTTTAAGATTAATTGAAGGCTATTCCCACATCAATTACAGTAGAATGAGGATATGCCCATCAAGTAGGCGATGCCCTTAAGAGCGTGTTTTTTTTTTGTTTTGTGTCGAGAGATGAGAAGAGGAAAACGCGTGGGGTGGAAGTTCCGCTTAGTGAAAGCACACACCCATTCTTTGTTTGTTTTTTTATTCGCTAGCGTTGCAAGCCTGAAGTTGTTTGCTCAAAGATAAAGAAGAATGTTAAAAAGAACAAGGACTTGTTCTAGTTTTATATATAAAAAAAATTTTGGGGGGGAAACTAATTTCCTTGCTTTTGTTTAAATCTTCTGGATGAAACAAGTTGGTTGGGGTGGAAAGTATTCACTAGGAGAATACGAGACGAGGAAATGGACTCAAGGAAGAGAGAGAAAGAGGGGGAGGTATAGAGAGGAAAAGATAAGTAGCGGACAAGGGGAGCAGCAAGAACATCGCTTCACTTACAGGTGGATAAAACACACCGACAGGAAGATATGGACAATAAAAGAGAGCAAAAAACAAGAGGAAGAGAGAATAGAATACGTGAGATGTAGAAGTGTTGGTAAAGGCAATGAACACCAGAATGGTACAGTAATAAAGTGTGGAGAGGAGAGAGAGAGAAAGTGTAAGAGAGCAGGGACAGAGTAAGTAATAGAAAGTGGAACTCTCTCCAAAGTGCACCAGTATCTGTTTGCCCAAGGGATGGAAAATCTCTCTCTCTTTCTCTCTGTGTTGGTTTGTCCTGGTACGCCAGCGTCCTCCCACCATCCTTTGAGAGGTAGCCTCGCCGACAGAGGTACATTACTCTCTCTCACACTCTCTCTCTCTCTCCCTCTCTCCTACCTCTGCGCTGTTTCAATAATTTCATCCCAACGTTTCATAGATGTGGTTTGTTATTTAAAAATATATTTCAGTAAAGAATTGTTGTAGAAAGGTATCAACATGTCTCTAGGGAATTTAAAACCTTATATTTACAGTTTTATAAATTTAAAAAATAATAACTAATTGGTGAAATTAGTTTATTTTCAAGGACATTTCATGAGAAATTTTGCAGTTCTGCGGTCAAAGTAAATGTTTAGAAATATAACTCTAGCCTTTCTCTGACAAATAATGTTAGTTTTTAATCTAGTCACAACCTAATATTTTAATATAATTGTAAATTGTTTGAGTCCTTTTGAAGCTTCAGAACTCACATGAGAAATATTGCAATGAACAGGTATTTCCCTTCGGTATATGGCACCCTTAACTTGAACCAATAAACTGGGCTATCCACAGACAGTGAGGTGTGAAATGTGATCATACCTATCCGATTTGAAGTTAAGTGTTGTGATATAATGTTTGATGGCTACAACTTGTAACATGATCCCTACATGTCTACATGTATCCCTAGATACAGGGACAAAATAATAATAATATGTCCTTGGTTTGATGGAGTCATGTGGCCGCAGAATGCTCATCTCTGTAACTTGACTTGAACAGCTAATTATTTATTTGATAGTTTACAACGATATTAACATATTAATCCCATTAAATGGTACTTTGACCAATATAATTCACAACATAACGCTCCCCCTAAACGCTTACCACCTTTTAAACTTCACATTCACTTGTATTTATTAATGTTAATGTTTAATCTGTTTTAACCTTCTGTGACTGGCAACATTGCATTTTCACAACAGCTGTAATTTTTTTTCATTTCTTTGGAAATTAAAGGTAATTAATTAGGTCAGATCCCCTTCAAGTATTCCTCATTTAGTTCCTGCTGCGTAGTATGATGTCATCAAACTTCAAAAAAATGTTTATTTTCGTAGATACGGGAGTTTTAACTGGTGCAATGTAGGAATGTTGTGAATACGCATTGGCGCTAGTCTTGATGTCATACGTCTGGATCGTTGTCACCGTATGTATCAAATAAAGTATCACTGTAATAATGTTGAAGTAAGAAATCAGTGATTTTTAATACAATAAAATATAAAATATTTTTTTAATTTTATTTTTCTAATAATAAGCTATGTTTTTGTAACAGTTTAAAGTTATTGTAATTTTTTGAAACAAAAGTTTACAAAAATACAATATTATTGAACTATTTATTTAATAATATTGCTTAAATAATAATATTATTATGTATTAAAGTATGTGTTTTTTATTATTATTTAGAACATTATAAGATGTTGAAAAATATATCGGTGCCAATCTTCATGTTATTTTTTACTGCCTGTACCCAAAAGTTTGATTTTTTTATAACGATAGTACATAATAATAATGTTTTTTAATTTGTATGAATGTCCAATCATCCAAATTTTCAACTATCTGAAGTATCTCTGTCACGAATTAATTCGGATAATAGGCGCTCTACTGTATTTTATAGAATTATGCCATAGCATTAGCTCGCAAATGATCACTCAGTTCCTATTAATCTGTACAAATATTGTTTTTAACTCCCCCCGTACCGGTGGAAACGAGGACAAAGGCGTCAGTTAATTCTAGTGAATATTTCTGATGACTAGAAGGTTTGGTTTCGAACCCCAGTTGGCGTACTGAGGCTTTTCTTCCCTTGATGGACTTTTCCAATTCCCCACAAGCAAATTAGGATACATTTTCTATCAATTCCTTCTCCCTAATCCGTATACCTTCAGTGTACCCGGGCGGGTAATAGGACTAGAGGGATATAACAACCTGCAGCACTATCAATATTATATAATGATTGTTTTACATCTACTGGAAGAAAATTAAAAATAAATGACTTCTCTTGAATAAAAGAAGCAATAACACGATTCACCCATTACAGCCTCCATTTAGAATTATCTCGCACAGCCGCACAATACGATTGGAACATTTGGTTCGGTGCGCTACATTCAAATATCCAAAAATTGTATTCTTTTATCTTCTAGAAACCACATTGTTTATACATCGACCAAATAATTAATTCAATCATACCTTACACAAACCTTAAAATTTAAATATTTTTTTTCTAAGTTTTGAGACTAGATTTCTTTATTAGAAAAGTAGAAAAATTTCTACCTTTGAGATTTAGTAGCTTAACGTTCATTTCCTTGTAACCTACCCCTCATTCTGCACCCCCTCCCAGTAACTAAAAAACAAAACAGTTTCGTTTTTAAATGTCAGACTGGTATTTTCTTTTTGTCGCATCTACCCTTTGTGCAGTTAATTAAGACTAATTAAAATGAAATATAAATACTTGTTATAAATGCTAATGAAACCACACGACTTTATCAGAAGGGAACAAACAGCTCTGTGTGGATCTTTGTTTTATTTTGAGATCAAGTTGAACGTGTCTGAAAGCAACAAAACACTCTTACCTAGAGGATTTGGGGTGGAATTTACCCCTAAATCCGCGAGTAGATTTTAATTTTGAAGTAATCATAATACCCCTTTAATTAACTAGATGTATTGTTGAATTATATTTTAAAGTACAATTTAATTCCCTCTTTGTTATGGTTTCACTTCTTTGTCGATGGAAAATAAATAAAACGGCTATCTTTGTAAAGTTAAAATTAGGTCATAAAACCATGAATTTTTGTTTCAATATTTATTCAACCGTAAACGTGCGTTTATATGTATTAAATAATTTACAGTATTTTGCTCACAGATATAGTCGCTAAACATTTGTAAGAGGGAGGGAGGAAGGGTGGCTGTCCAGAACAGAATAAACAGTGTATTCACACATATTTGTATACTCTCTCATAGACACAGACACACACACCCTCTCACACATACACTCTCTCTCTCACACACATACACACTCACCAACACAATCAAACCCACACACATACACACACTCTCCAACACAATCAAACCCACACACACATACACACACTCTCCAACACAATCAAACCCACACACACACACACACATTATAGATGACTTATGAGTGAATATATTTGTCAAGCAGTTTTTCAAATATTTTCTTTAGTAAACACAAACCGCTTAATTGCTTGTGACTGGTAGGAACTGCTTAATTGATGGTGAGGGAGAGTTTAGGTTTTGAATCATGTGAGGTCGCATTCAGGGTGGTTTTCCACATTGATTTACTAACCTGGTTTTCCTACCCTCTCTCCATGTTAATGTGAATGCACTTCCTTTAAAAACCTAATAATCAAACCCCTTGAATTAAGCCATTATTAACTTCCCGTGTAGAAGCTAAAAGTTAAATAAAATGACAAGGTGACCAATGTGCCGTCTACGTCACACCGGGTTGTTTGGTTGGAAGGTGTGCCGCTAGACGGCGCGGCTCTCACTCTGAGGAGAGGTCAGGGAGTAAAAGATTGGGCAGTGAAGCCGAAGTTGAGGAACAGAACGGACGTTAAAATGTGAAGTAAAAGACTGTTCGAGATAGAGGGTTAGATGGAGGTATCTGTTAAGGGGAACCGTGTATGTCTGACCTCGAGAGAGAAGAGTAATAAAGTAACTGTGAAACAGAATACTGTTGTTTATCATTTGTTCGATTAACGAGTGAGACGCTCCCCTTTTCGTATTATACCAATGGGTACACCAACTATACAAACTAAAACTTTCCCACAAGAAACCAAGCCAGGGTTTCGTTGCAAATTCCAACCTAAAGCAACCCCAAGACGAGGAAGTGCATACGGATATATTTTCTCTGCCCTCCCCCATCTAGTTTGTTACAAGTGACGGATAGGGAATGGTAGATGTATGTTTTTAAAGGAAGGTTTTTTTTTTCAGGATCTTTGGATGAATATGTTCCCCCCGCCCCCCTGTTCCACCCAGCTACACAAGAAGCTTGATCTACGCCGTTCCAAACACCTGTGCCGACTGATTTGCATGGCGGGCGACGCTTCACTACCGACAGAGGCTGTGGTATCTTCAAGGATGAAGGGAGACTTGGATATTTCCGTCACTGACTCACAGGTCTAGACGCAGATAGCGCCACCGTCACAAGCCAGTTCCAATTATCATAGGAAACAAAAGTATTATTGGATCTACGTCCACATAATTATAGGAGCTGCATCTGTCACTTTTAATAGAAGATATTATCAACACATAAAACAAAGATAAAAATATAATAAAACGTTATTCATGTTGACTGTTAAAAGGTTTGTATTTTCAAAGTCTCTTTCTATGATAGGGTTTCCTCTTCCCCAAGTTCTCCCACCTTCTACGTACTGCTATTATTTTTACTTTTTGTCAAAAATGTGTAATTTTTACCATGCACCGTCAACTAATTAAGATTATTTAGTCTATGACGTAAGAGTGAAGTATTACGATGAATAAATCGTTTGGCCGATAAAAAAAAATGCTACAAATATTTATCTTGTAAAGAAAGCTGTGTATTTTTCACTTATATTAAGGTAGGATGGAAATAACGCAGGATTGTGTTAATATTGTTTGCAGTTTTTATAGCAAAAGTGTTGTTTGACCAAAATAAAAAATGTTGATTCAGTGGCTGTATTTAGTATAATCATCATTTCTTGAATATTTGTCACGAGATGACCAACTGACATTTGAGAGGACATTTTCCTCATTTTAGAAAAATCACTCTCAGTACACCCGACAGAGACTAGAACCTTGATACCCTGTCATCGGAAGTCTAGTGACTAGTCTATTGCAAGAGCGACGCATTAGACTATGCGGCCACCGAAGAGGGTAGAAAGTCCTGTTCAAAGTCCACTAAGCTCGTTAAGGATATTCGAGAACTGTTGATATTACCGCGTGTATAAAATTAAATTAAAAGTTTTTTATAAAACCATTTTAAAAAAAACTGCCCTTAACTGTCGCTCACTTCCAACCCCACTTTAATCTCCTGTAAAACTTAAATGAACTTTTTTTTTTAAGTTTATAAAATCAAACAAAAGGAAAAATCGAATTTTTTCCCAGTTGTTCCATGACGTCTCTTTCTTAGCTCCCCCCTCTAACTCCCCCTTCCTCCCTAAGCCTCCCTATGGAGCAATTGAAGAGCCCCCCCTCCCTTTTCCCTTCCTACCGGTACCATCTCTGGAAGCCTTATTCGGACGTGACCAGACTCCCACCCCGCAATACTTCATAAAGTAATTTCCACGAGTCTTCTTTCTTTTTTTTATACTTGACTCTTCTTTCTTTCTTTCTTTCTTTTAACATCGCCTGATGCATTTCTAAACATAAAATTTGTTACACAGAAACTAATCATCGTCTTGAAGGGAAGTGTCGTGTTGAATAACTAGTTATTTCGGTCGTTTTGAAAAAAAAAAAGTTGGCTAATTTGGCTTTGATGAATGAGAAAGTGTGTGTGTGTTTGTGTGTTTGTGGACTCTCGCCCTTAGCTCAAGCGAGAAAAGTAATTTAAAACTTGAAATCGTGTAAAATATTATTTAGCACCACGTCTTACTACCCGTTCGGGTTATACGCTTTAAGCACTAATTACGTTAATGGATTAGGAATTGGGGAGGTTAAATTAGAGGAAGTGAACCCACATTTGCGTGGAGGGAGAGTGGAAAACCATTTAGGAAAAACCACCCCCAGTTCACTCGACCGAGATTCGAGCCTCGATCTCCCCGTCCTCAGCAGTCGAGCTCAACACGACAAGCGCGTTAGCCAACTACGCCACCGAGGCGGGTGAAATCGTGTAAAAGACATAGCACATACACTTTGAACAATTGTGTCATTTACTGCACACAAACACAGTGACCGGTACTAGGCGCATCCTACCAACGGTTCTGGTTTACTTGGATGACAGCTCCAAAAGTTACTATAAATAGTCCCTAATGTATCCCTACGCCAACAGCTAATCGTAATGCAAACAGATGGTAATATATGAATGTTATAGTTAACCACAGTAATTTAGGTAAATATTATTTATATTTATTTGAGGTCAGGGACAAAGCTTATTAACTATCGTTTTATTCCCCTTTAAAAAAATATTATTCACAGCACTTTCACAAAAGGTCTAACGAACATAGCTTCAAATTGGTGACCGAAGAATCTAAATCATGTGATTGGTCATAACGCAAACAAGCTATTTGCACGCAGTGGATACACATAGCTTATTCAGATAATATTTCGAAATACAATGAAATAATTTACTATACCTGTATGTAAAAAATAACAAGTATTTTCTCTTTTACAAGTACATACGATGCCTGTATTAAAAGGTGTTAATGTATGTACTATATTACACATTATAGTTAACATTCCAAAATAAATAGTAAATACTTTTAATTATTCTGAAAATTGAAAAATGACGTCTGGCCAAGGAAATTGAATCCGGACCTTTGGCTTAGTACGTCCATCATAGACTCTGCCTTAAAATATGAGTGAAGAATGACCCTGAGCTCGGGACGAATCCTGGATAGCTCAGTGGTAAGAGAATTGGCTTACTAAGCCAAAGGTCCCGGGTTCGATTCCCGTATCCAGGTGTCATTTTTCAACTTTCAGAAAATATCTAAATGGAGTAATCCTCACTAAAATGCATAAATAATAGCTTCGGCTATTTGATACTTTTAATTATGTTTATAATATTGTTTCAGATCGAATAAAGATAAATTATTAAAAGTAATGAAATAGTGTGAGAAAACTTAAGTATAACTTAAATATAAATTATATCATGTAATTAGAAAATATGTCATAACAAAACCATGATCTTTGACAAGTGTTGGCAGTCCAACACCTGAACATATTAATTTTAAACTTACATTCAGGTAAAAATAAACTATGGTGAATATACTATACACTGATTATAAAAGGTAGAACATGGTATAATTGAGATTAAATTTACCCACATTTGCATCAAGGAGATGGGTAAATCATTTAAAGATAACAACTCAGAAAACTTGACCGGGATTGAAACCCCGATCCATTTGTTCACTATATTGTCCCTAAGAGACAGAATCCCCTACCGAACTGTTGTACAAAGCGCACTGGTGGTCACATGGTCTAGGTGTCAGGCTCACAATAGGCAATATTGCAAGTGAAGTGGAGCTGGAATCAGGGTTGGTTATACGCTCTCTACTTTTCACAGCGGTTTTCTCTCTCTCTCTCTCTCTCCCCCACTAATGTAGGTGAACTTCATCTACCTCACTATCCCTGAAATTAAAGCATTAATAATCATTGTGGTAAAATTACTGATCAAATAATTATTTTTAAAACAAATACAACTAGTTCAGGATAGGAGCAGATATCATTCAAAGTTATTAGTGTTAGGAACCTGTGAGTCGAGTTAGGCTCAGCGTTGAGATATATGTATCTAGTCATATTTTAGTTCGAGATAGTGTTCGAACCAGGGACCTTTACACTAGTGTTAATTGGACATGGCGCATCTAGAGGAATTCTGTTGCCCTTAAATGTAGCAAGCCTATTCTCACTGCGTTCCGTTATGGTGCAGCTTATAAGATAGGCCATAGTATAATCAGTCAAGGTAAGACTGATACCTTGCTTGGTTCCACTGTAGTGTAGCTTATATAAGATAGGCCATAGTATAATCAGTCAAGGTAAGACTGATACCTTGCTTGGTTCCACTGTAGTGTAGCTTATATAAGATAGGCCATAGTATAATCAGTCAAGGTAAGACAGATACCTTGCTTGGTTCCACTGTAGTGTAGCTTATATAAGATAGGCCATAGTATAATCAGTCAAGGTAAGACTGATACCTTGCTTGGTTCCACTGTAGTGTAGCTTATATAAGATAGGCCATAGTATAATCAGTCAAGGTAAGACAGATACCTTGCTTGGTTCCACTGTAGTGTAGCTTATATAAGATAGGCCATAGTATAATCAGTCAAGGTAAGACAGATACCTTGCTTGGTTCCACTGTAGTGTAGCTTATATAAGATAGGCCATAGTATAATCAGTCAAGGTAAGACTGATACCTTGCTTGGTTCCACTGTAGTGTAGCTTATATAAGATAGGCCATAGTATAATCAGTCAAGGTAAGACAGATACCTTGCTTGGTTCCACTGTAGTGTAGCTTATATAAGATAGGCCATAGTATAATCAGTCAAGGTAAGACAGATACCTTGCTTGGTTCCACTGTAGTGTAGCTTATATAAGATAAGCCATAGTATAATCAGTCAAGGTAAGACAGGTACTTCTTATAGTAAACGGAGTGTAAGCTGTATGACTAGATCGAAGGTAAATCTAATCTATCAACAGGGTTTCCACGCACCGAGAAAACAAAGAGAATAACTAAAAATAAAAATAAACATTTGCATATTTGGATCATACAACTGTCAACTTTAAATAGTCTTCACTGTGAGACGGGGAGATCGAGGTTCGAATCTCGGTCGGGTGAACTGGGGGGAGGTTTTTCCTAAATGATTTTCTACTCTCCCTCCACGCAAATGCGGGTTCACTTCCTCTAATTCACCCTCCCCAATTCCTAATACATTAGCGTAATTAGTACTTAAAGCGCATAACCCGAACTGGCAGTAAGAAACGGTGCTAATTATTATTATTATTATTATTATTATTATTATATTATCTTCACTGTGCGAAGAAGAAGCAAAGCGAAAGACTGGGCTCGCTGTTGCGAATAAAAAGAAAACTAACGACCGGGTAGTATGTTGTTTTTTCATAGTTTGAAATTAAGCTAGATTATAGGTCGTGTACACGTTAAATAACTTATTGTGAAGTTATATTCGAAATCAACTGTAACTGCAGACCCAGGTGTTAGCGAGAACACTTCGTGCCAAGCCTCTGTACAAATAATAGAAATACAACACTATATCATATAAAAACCTGATTCGGTGGCAGCATGGTCTAAGACACTGCTATAGCAGTAGACAAGACCACTGATTATGGGGAGACCGAGGTTAAAATCTTGAGGTTTTTTACAAAAATTGTCCCGGCACAGATTTATTTGATTTCCAAACCCTTCCTTCACCTCTGACAAGATATCTTGTGAATGTGGGGAATGCCAGGCCTCCACCGTGGTTCGGATTCCACGTTAAACTGTAGGTCCTTCATTTCATCTCACAATCACCCTACCATTACACATTAGCGTAAGTGCGTATAACCCGAACGGGTAGTAAGACGCGGTGCTAATAATAATAATAATAATAATAATAATAATAATAATAATAATAATAATACAAAAATTGTTTTCCACTTTCTCTTGTAACCCCCCTTTCATATGATTTGATAGGTTCAATAAATAAAAGGTAGGTAAGTTACAAGAGAGTTTATTTTATTCTACAAACAACTAGCAGATATACAAGAGCGAGGCACTCTAGGAAAGTCGAGTGACTGGCCGATAAGGGCCGAAGTAAACAATAAATAAAGGGGCAAGACCCCAAGTCGTTAAGAGAAAACAGAATGATTAACACCAACGTAGTCATAATTAAATTGACCCTCGCAGAAGGCGACTAACCTAGCAGGAAAGTTAAATACAAGTAATAGGTATAGGTCTACACGACCTGGCGATGCCGACACTATATTGACATAATAATGAAGTTTTATAACAGACTGCCATTGTAAGGCGCGACAGAGAAAATGATTTACCTAAACCTAACCTGTTACAATAGATCCCAATCAAATTAGTTCAATCTAATTATTATTATTGTAATAACCAATGAGCTGGGTGCACGGGCTCGCGCCCCCGAGTTGAGTAACAATTTAAAAGGAATCACAATCGTAACAAATCTTTAACTTTTAGCAAGCAGAACAACTATTTTAAAATAAGTTACACGTTAAACAGAAATAATTAGCGCCCCAAGATGGCGACATGCTAAAGTTCCATTAGCGCCCCAAGATGGCGCCATGCTAAAGTTCCAACCCGTCCGTGAGGCGGACACAACGTTAAGTACAAAGAAAAAAGCTAGCGCATAAACCATAATGGCTGACAGGCAAATCCTGCAGTCTCAGAGAAATATAGCTATTAGTAATCATGATTTATATTTAAAGTTGAAACTTAAATTTTGAACAATTTAACCCAAACATAATTTAGAAAACGTCGAACAACGACCTACGTCTAAATCTAAGACAAGTGTCTCACCTAATCGAGTGCAGAGAAATGAGTGACATCACTACACAGTCCAGCCGTTATATACTGTACAAAGTCAATCACGTGTTCACAAACGGCGGGAATCACACTGGGACGAAGGGAGAGGGGTGTACGTTGCTTCGACAGAAATCTCGATTATTCTCGTGATAATTTCAAATCACGCGCCGGTGGATGAGTCTTGTTTCACTCGAACACAACCGTCGGCGCATACGGGTTAGCGCATCTTGATGTTCAATTGTCCGAGTCTTGCTCTAATCGGGCCTCGAGCCACGGGCGGTCAGTAAGCCGCGTGATGTTGAGTGGAGTTGAGTGCGCGTGTTTCATGAAGTCGAGATCCAGCCCAGTCAAAGGGGACCAGATCAGGTGAGCCAGATCGTCCATGTTTGCATTATGTCTGTGACAACGTCACACTCTCTCTTTCCACGCAAATTCGGATACATTTCCTCTAAATATAAGCTTTATAATCTCTAAGACCATAGGCGTAACAGTACATAGGCGTACAACTCGAACGGTTAGTAAAACGCGGGGCTAAAAATACATCATTTAAAAGGTTTCAACATTTGAAAATATTATAAATGAATAATTTTTAGAGTATCAGTGACGTATCCTTCTGAAGTTCATCAGCTGGTGAACAAAATGGTGGCATTATCTCGGGTGGTAATCCTTTCTAGACGAGCGTGTGGGCGTTCGGTACGTTATTCCGGCGTCCCTTACCTCGTCATGTCGAGACGCCTAGGGCACCAGCAAACCTACCTCCCCCTCCTTCACCTCATTCCTAGCGTCCTTAGGGAAACCTCTCCTAGCGTCGGGACGTGCGTCGCATCGACAAATCCTCTACGCGCGGCGCGTGGGTAGGGACACATGCACGGGGGAGGAGGGGAGATATGTAGCGAAGGTAGAACGTGTCGGGGGGGAGGGGCTTCTAGGTATGTCTTTAAACTATTTTATCCCTCCCTCCACCGTGTCTTACTGCCCATCCAAGGTGTACGCTTTTTTATTTACGCTCTTTTCTTCCACCGCATCTCACTACGCGTTTAACAACCTTCTGTGGCCGCATGGTCACTTTAGAACTAGACTGGGCTACCAATGATGGGGAGATCGGGGTTTGAATACTAGTTGGTTATACTGATGCTTCTCAGAAAATGATTTACCCGCTAATGCGGCTACAATTCCTATAAATTCAACATTTCAAATATCTTACATATTAGTTAATTTGTTTGAGATAATTAAGTGCACCTTCTTAATTGACTGATTATATAAGCACACGACTTACAAGCTAACTTATATCTAGAACAGACACAACATCCAGCCCTCTGGCCGTTAATTCATCACTGTGAAAGGGAACACTCACAGCGTCTTACCACCCATCCAGGCTATTTAATGTTTTAACTATACTAATAAAGTGGGTATGAGAAATTTATAATTGGAATCTAATGTACCAGCATTTGTGAGGAGTGCGAAACTGTTTATTAAAAAACCACCCTCAGTACACTCGGCTGTTATCCGAACCGTGACCTCATCACGTGACATGCCAAACTAGACGAGCCTGATGATTAGACCACATGACCACCGATGCAGGTTTCAGATAGTGGTTACATTAATTATTGAAATTATTGAAATCTGATGACAGATATTTTTATCCATGTTCCCCAATTTGATTAAGTATTCCGCTTCAAGGACGTTTGAAAGTTCTGTTTTTTAGCTTCTCATGTCTCATTGGCAACCTATTTTATTTTTACTGGTGAAAAACGGTGCATTGGTAGAATAGGGGGAGGGGGGGAGGGAGTTTCATTCCATTCCATTCACGTCCCTTTCAACTCTACTCCACTTTCCCATTCTCCTCATCCCTCCATATACTTTCATTCTGTTTACGGACAAATCTCCAGGCCACGCAGATCGCGACAGAAAAAAAAAAAAGAAGATTGGGTTGAAAGGGTTTTTAAAAACAATGGTAATCATTTTAGATTGTCAGAATATAAAATACCACCTTTTCCTGTGCGTTACTTTTCTTTTCTCTGGGAGCTGGTTGTACACTCACGCGCATAAAAACTTAGAATAAGGTTTTATCTTAGATATTGTGTTAGTGATTATAAACCGTGGTACTTCACTCTCCGAGACTCTACACAGTTAGTAACTTTTCCTAGACATCTTCATCGGGGTGTGAACCAGGGCCACCTAAGAATATTGTTCTTCTTTCTTTCTCCTACTTCTTATCCCTTTCACGCGGGCAAGTCACAAGAACTTGGCGTATTTGTGTTGGCGGATATGTTTTACAGCCTGACAATTATTACTACCCCCGACACTTGCCCGGATAAACAGAGTGAACTTTTACGAGCGAGCACGGAAGAACTTACCAATTTTGCAGGAAAACTTATTTTAGCCTACTAATAAGTTTCCTTACCACGCCACAATCGACATGGTACCGACGGCTTTACTTCGAAGGAAGTTGTGCTACTGATTTTATTGCTCAAGAAAAATCCGTTTACCCCGACTGAGTTTGAACCCAAGAACATCGAATCCCGAGGCGAGCGCCTCACCCTAAGACCATCGAGGTCAACTCAACCAAGGACTTTTGTTGACCTCTCTTATTTCCCAACCACGGCCAAATATAGTCCAATTTTCATAGAAAAAAACAAACCTATTTAATTTCGATCAACATTAATAACAGTTTACTATATTGTTATTTTGTATGTATTGATAATATCTAACATATATGACAAAAGCAGATCACATGACTTGACGTATAAATACATGAAAGTAAATCTATTAATTGTTATAACTGGTAGATAAGGCCTTAACTATGAAAATTAGACCATAGTTGGGCATTCGCGAGGCGACACTTTATTACTAATTTGCTTTTAAAAATAATGCTATTTTTTGAAAGTTTCAATGTCCACTCCCTTTTGGATTATCTCTCTGATTCTCCGCTCCATACTGTATTTGTGGTTGAATGTTAGCTAAGTTTCGTTTACAAAATGATTTGTTTTTTTTTCCAAATTCCTAGGTAATGGGGTGTAGTATTATGGAAAGGAAAAGGTGGGGGGGGGGGGGGGGTTGAATGTCGTTTTCAAAAGTAAGCCTCAACATGTCGGCTAGAGATAAAGTATAACATGAAATGTGAATGTCAAACCATTGATTTAAATTTTCGAACGAGTTGTGGTTTGCCTGTGAAACCTCTCCCTTGAACAACCCCCACCCCCTCCTCTTTCTCCCGTTTTTCATCTGTTCTCTACACCCCAACATCCCTAAAATGCACTTTATCCCCCTCTCTCTGGATGGTTCTCTAATCCTATCCCTGTCTAACTTTCAGCTAAAGTCCAAATCCCAGTGTGAATTTGCAAGGGTTGAAGAGGGGACGGAGGAGGGGGTGTAATGTTGAATTACTGTGGACAGGACACGGGGAAATCTGATTTGGCATTGGTTTTGTACCAACCTCAGTCCCTTCTCTTCTCCCCTTTGGCCATACTACCCCTTACGAACAACTGGGGTAGATATTTCAGAGGGGATGAGGTGTTGTAGTGGGGGGTGGGGGGGTTGGGTGGTGCCAACTCTTCCAACCCTCTCATGAACTCTAGGGGTGTTGACATGAGGAATTCAACCTCCGTCGTTGTGGTGGTTGCTTGTATTGGGACAGGGTGGTTTGGTTTGGTCGAAGGGTGGTTTTACTGTCGATGGATGGAGGGGGTGAGGGGTTTGGAAGGTGGTGCGACCTTCCCTAGATCAATACAACCCCTTGTAACCAGCCCACTCATCAGTGGTTTATGTCATAACGTCATGGACTGATTGTAATAATCAGCGTAGAACGGTGGAAGGAGACAAGATTCAAACTACTCAACTACCCAGACAGTGGGGTCAAACTACTCAACTATCCATACATTGGGGTAAAACTACTCAACTATCCATACATTGGGGTCAAACTACTCAACTATCCAGACAATGGGGTCAAACTACTCAACTATCCAGACAGTGGGGTCAAAATACTCAACTATCCAGACAGTGGGGTCAAACTACTCAACTATCCAGACAGTGGGGTCAAACTACTCAACTACCCAGACAGTGGAGTCAAACTACTCAACTATCCAGACAGTGGGGTCAAAATACTCAACTATCCAAACAGTGGGGTCAAACTACTCAACTACCCAGACAGTGGGGTCAAACTACTCAACTATCCAGACAGTGGGGTCAAACTACTCAACTACCCAGACAGTGGGGTCAAACTACTCAACTATCAAGACAGTGGGGTCAAACTACTCAACTACCCAGACAGTGGGGTCAAACTACTCAACTATCCAGACAATGGGGTCAAACTACTCAACTATCCAGACAGTGGGGTCAAACTACTCAACTACCCAGACAGTGGGGTCAAAATACTCAACTATCCAGACAGTGTGGTCAAACTACTCAACTATCCAGACAGTGGGGTCAAACTACTCAACTATCCAGACAGTGGGTTCAAACTACTCATCTATCCAGACAGTGTGGTCAAACTACTCAACTATCCAGACAGTGTGGTCAAACTACTCAACTATCCAGACAGTGGGGTCAAACTACTCAACTATCCAGACAGTGGGGTCAAACTACTCAACTATCCAGACAGTGGGGTCAAACTACTCAACTATCCAGACAGTGTGGTCAAACTACTCAACTATCCAGACAGTGGGGTCAAACTACTCAACTATCCATACATTGGGGTCAAACTACTCAACTATCCAGACAGTGTGGTCAAACTACTCAACTATCAGATGGTGAGGTCCAACTACTCACCTACATAGATAGTCAGGGAGATTGAACAGACTAGATGAACTTGACATTTATTCCACGTGTCCACCCATGTGGTACCCAAACTAATCAAATGATTAAGTAGTTCCACCATCTGTACCCAGTGGGTACACAGTACTCTACAGTGATAGTAGGACGTATTGTATTATATATGAGGGTGACCTGGTGGTCTAGGGGTAAGGTGTCGGACTTCTGTGCTGGGGTCCGGGGTTCAATACTCGGTCCTGGCACAGATTTATCTGATTGCCAAACCCTTCCTTCACCTCTGAAAAGAAGTGTATTAATCACAACTTGTGAATGTGGGGAATGCCAGGCCTCCACCGTGGTTCGGATCCCACGTTAAACTGTAGGTCCTCCATTTCACTTCACAATCAATCACCCTACATTACACATTAGCGTAAGTGCGTATAATCCGAACGGGTAGTAAGACGTGGTGCTAATGATATAATAATAATAATAATAATATATATGCTTCATGCAACGTTTGAGTTCCAAGGTATTGTGTGTCGACTGGGCTGTTTGTTTTTTGTTCCTGTGGTGGCTAGAGCTATACGGCATGGACTTTTTTTTATCTAAGAATGGTATGTCAGCCTTTTTAAATGTAAGATTGAGTGGTCTGGCAATTACTCCTTATCCCACCTCATTCCCACGATATATTCCTAGATACGCTACTGTTTGGTATTTGTCTTAGTAGTGGACATTTGTTCAAAGTAACAAGACTATTTCATTTAAATATAAACCTACTATTTGTGGTTTTGAACCAGCTCCCCATACTCAGCATGTTGTCTCTCCTGAACGTCGAAACCAAGCAGGACTAGTTCCAACTATAGTATCGATATGACCCTCACCCCCGTCCCTCATTTAACCCTCCCACTCTCTTTGTTTGTCTTAAGGGGGGATATAAAGGGGACGCGGGGAAAATCCAGTATTTTTGCAGTTTTTATGGATACACATTTTTGACCAAAATAAATAAAATATTTCTTCAGTACAAACATATAATTTAATTTTCATCACATGGTGACCTTGAAATTTCTTGAATATTTTTCAAGGGTGTCCTGGAATTTAATGACAACATTTTATCTCCATTTAAAAAGTGGATCATCTAATGCCGCTATGCTCATGACAGATATTCAAGAACTGTTGATACCAACATGTGAAGAAAGTTAAACTCTATCCTTGTACTGGGGCAATATTTTATTTATTTTAGCAACAAAAAAAAATGTTTTGCCATAAAAACTGCGAGAACATTTACCTTTTCTCGCGTCCCCTACATCCCACCTCGGGTTTCCTGTTCATCACTTGTCCGATACTCGCCAGAGGGGAGGGAGGGAGGCTTAATATGGTCGGCAAATTACAGCTTGACAACTTCACGCAGCCCAGTCACGGCGTTTAAAGGAATATGGCGTGAATTCTTTGAAACATGTCTACTCATTAAACCGATATTAACACGAAAGATTCAAAGATAAATTAAACACAACTTAGAATTACACAAAATACTGTATCTAGTTCACTCGTATCGTGGATATATACATACATATTTTTTATTTCCGCGTCTTACTACCTGCTCAGGTTACACGAATATATATTACAACTTATGCTGATGAGTTAGGGATAAGAAAGGTCGAATTAAGAATAAGTGTATCCGCATTTACATAGAGGGAGAGTTGAAAATCATGTAACAAAATCTAGCCCAGACATCTGCCCGGGATTCTAACCTTGATCTCCCTGTCATCGGCGGTCTAATCTATTGCGAGAGTGACGACTTAGACCACGCAGCCACCTAAGCAAGTATCGTGAATATTGTATTGGAATACAGACAAGTATAGAGGATTAACAATCTATTAACGCTATATATATATATTGGCACAATTTCTTGATCCCTTGAAAAAAAGAATGGCGGTTAAATAAAACGGTGAATAATTTACCGTGACCTCGTGCATCAAACGTGAGGGTACAGGTTCCATACCAGATTAATACGTGGAAGTGACTATAAAAATTAATGTAACTCAAACGGGTATTAAGACGCGATGAAAATTTTTTTTAAATAGATAGTTACTATATTCTCAAATTTAGCCAGTTGTATTTTCTTATAATAATAAAAGTAAGTTTTTGTCTGTTTGCGATGCCCAGCTAAATCTACGGCACGCAGAGATCTGAAATTTCAGAGATAACTGTGATAAAAAATATGCCGCATCCTCCTCGGAAAAAAAAAGTATAGAAAATAGACTGTAATTCTAAACCATTTTGGGAGGGGGTGGGGGGCTTTTATAATTCTTATACCACAGTGGGTAACGGGCAACGTCGTGTGGGATTGTTAGTATCTAATAAAGTAACATATGAAGTAGATGTGTTTTAAATACATACTGTGCTTTAAAATGTGCGTATTGTGAGAAAGTATAAGCTATTCCCCATTTTTTGTATAATTTTTATATTTCTATGTCAAGTCATGTGATCTGCAGCTGTCACTTTTGATAACTATTATAGTAAAATGTTTTCAATGTTGTCCGCAAAAAAGCAATATTTGTATTGTCAACGGTGGTCCAAACGTCCCTTCATAATCAAATTAAGGTATTATCTAACATTACTCTTTATTATAACGCTCTCAGTTTTACATGGCCGACAACTCTAATCCTCTATTATCATCATCTTAAACACAATAGTTTATGTAGCAAGTCCCGACGCGTAAGTCCCTAAAACTGACCAGCGACGAGCAAGTTTCCCTCCTAGCCGGGCTAAGTGGAATCCCCATAACCAGTTTGTAAGCCCCATGGAAATTCCCTCAGAAATAGCTGTCCATCCTAGTTTTATACCTCCTCCCTTCCTCTGTTCTCCCAATTCCCTGATCCACTGTTCTGGCCCTGATCCCACTAGCATTATGTAATTTATATATCAGCCCCTCACCCCCCATCCCTCTGTGTTCATCTACACATGCACGCAACATTGATTTGTAAACCTGCCGCTAGATGGCAGTGGAGAGTAACTAAACTTGCGTCCGTCCCCCCCATAACCGCTAGGAGCGCTGCCAGTCTAACGCTAATTGTTATGTCCCTACGTGGAGATAAGCTCGTATTATAATCCGTGTTTTGTTCGCCAGAAGCGTGGCGGGCGTTTCACTACATGTATAAAAATCTCGTTTTTTTTAATTACATAAAAAAAGGAAAGGTTTTGAATAAAAAGCTATGTGAAAGTATGGTAATACTCAGGCCGGAAATAAAGTGTAAAAAATAGCGGGTAGATAGACCATGCGCCTTGTTTAGATAGTATGTAAACACAAGCGTACACACTATTCAAATGCACGCTATGTCCTACACTAGAAAAACTGATAGATAAAATTATTATTAAGAGTGTAAAACCGTGAAATGCTGATATTGGAAATACAATGGATTATTTAATAATAAGCAATAGCTTTTCTTCTTTTTTTTAAAAAAACAACAACTATTTTATTGCAAATACTAAAACGTTTTAGTTCTTGTTTGTTTGTTTGTTGTGTCATGTTAATAATAAACCTTTCAATTATAAGTTTTATTTATCACTGAAATAATAAAACACACAAAATAAATAAAGTTGAAAACATGCAATGCAATTAAGTTATAAAAATATTTAAAAACTAATCTGAATACATTTTCTATATTGAATTAAATATGTGATCAGGATATATATGTGTGCCTCTGAGTTTAATACGAGTGTGGTCCCAGGTGCTGATAAACCGCTAATGTGGAAGTCTAGGAAAACCACAATAATGACGGGAATAATTTATTTGGTGTTGTTTAGTACAGTTAACTGTGTTTTGTAAACGCCTGCACATCCCGCAATTTGCCCAGCGTCACTGTTGGTTGGGTCGTCTGACTCTCACGGCGCCTCGACTAAATAGCTAAGCGTTCACTGCTTAACGTTAAATCAGCTCAAGCCTTACTAACTTACAAATGGAAGTACAGTTTATTTGAGAGATAAGGCGTCACATCTTAGAAGTTCAACGGCTACCAGATATATTTTAATGTATTTATTTACCACATAGTATGTTTTAAGGAGCGATTCATTTTTAACAACCCTAAAATTTTCATTTCATACATTTATTTGAGGTATTTAATCGAAATTTCAGCAAACCTTAAACAAAAAAGTAAATCTTATAAAATTAGATTCATAATAGTATTTTATAAAATAAATATTTAGCACCGCGTCTTACTACCCGTTCGGGTTATACGCTTTAAGTGATAATTACGCTAATGGATTAGGAAATGGGAAGGTTGAATTAGAGGAAGTGAACCCGCATTTGCGTGGGGGAGAGTGTAAAACCATTTAGGAAAAAAAAAACAGTTCACCCCACCGAGATTCGAACCTCGATCTCCCCATCCTCAGCAGTAGAGCTTAACACGACAAGCGAGTTAACCAACTACGCCGCCGAGGCGGGTTTTATAAAATAAAATATTTCTTTTATTTAGCTTTATTTATTTATCCTAAGACACATTTTTCTTATTGACGGAGGCGTTACTTGAACTACCCGTCGAGTCACCCATGAACAGAAATAAAACCAAATACTTGGAATATATTCAGGAATATTTTAATTTGTTGCCTAGCTCCTAAAATCACGGCAATTAAGAAAATATAAAATTTTAATTTTAATATAATATTTTTATTATTAATTTTTATTTTAAAAATATTTAGTAATATTGCTAAACTGTTTATATATTTCTGTGATGATTTTAGTTGAACAACATTTTTTCAATCAAATAAATAATTATAGAAAAAATTACATGAATAAATAAATTACAACTAATTGGACAAGTTAGTTGATCATGACGAAATTATGAAGATCTGTTGCGCAGAGGAGTTCATCTCTAGATACACCTACTGCAGAGCTACAGTGCTAGTTCTACGTTGTGTGAAACTTGAACAATAAGCTTTTTGTTCACTCACTTAGAGGTCAGGCCAAATGATGTGTAATTATTTAAACTAGTATCACTGTTAATAGTTACCTCAACGTTTACTTATTCATTTAAATTATCCATAAGATAGATGACTCCATAAGCAGTTGAATATTTTATTAAGGTTTTGCGGGCGAAAAAAATATTACTGATCTTTTTTTTATATTATTTTTCTTCTATCTTTTTCCCTCTTCCTATTTAAAGGGGATCATTGTTGCTACTTATCAGTAGAAAAACATCAGCATTGCTACATTATTAATTGACTAAAACAATCACAAATTATCTTAAAATTTTCAGTTGTGATCCTATCAAAACCTGACTTTGATTTTTGATTTTTAGAGGAAGGCTAGATATTTTATGTCTATAAACTTTAATTTAATTTTCTAAGTACGAATTTTCACGTAAAATGTTTTTGAAAATTAGCAAATTTTTAGATTTTCTTACATATTTTTTAAACTTTAAACTTAATCTTATCTGGTTAGAAGTATTTCAATACATTTCACTTACAATTTTACGTGAACAAAGTTTAAAATATCAAATCATTTGTTAATTAAATAATATTTATAAACGTGTACAACAACTCCAGCGCCCTCACACGTAACACCCTTTTAACTAAGAGAAAAAACACACTTTTTAGAGATGTAAACTGGATATAAATAAAAATAAAATATATTTATTAAACCGATTGCTCACGTTATGACCAAGCCTATAATTATGGCAGTCAAATTAGCAATAATTGTATCACTCATATATTAAAAAGATTACCTTTTATCAATTAAATTTACCTAATCTATTAAGTAATTTTAACACGACTTATTAAACCACAAAATGTTATTTAAATATAATACACATCTTATCTGCGTAAAGGCGGAGACAATAATCCAAGTTAATTTAGAGATGGAGTACGGGGCTCTTAGCAAAATGTAATGAAACACCCATTAACCCCCAAAAAATAAAATAATGGGAAAGTAGGATATTTTGTGTGGTAGTTAAGGTACTTTATTACATCACCTACAATAAAAAAAACAAGAGAATAGCGGCTGAGTACGTCTGTTTGTGTGTACGTATGTCTGTTTGTGTGTGTGTGAGAGTAACGATGCTGTGGCTCATAACGGGCGTCTCGGTGACAGAGTCGGCTAGACGAGTCAGCCATTAAACCAAGGGCTACACCCCCCATCCCCTCCCTAACCCCCTTTTCTCGACTCATCACGGGGCATGGCTGTACGTGCGTGAGGTGAGGCAGACGTGTCAGGGTATTAACGAGAACCGTAAAGTTCCCTTCCCCCTTCCACTCTGACTCCCCTCCCCTTCCCTAAGGAGAGTCATGGTAGAGAGAGGGGTGGGGAGGGGGCGGGAGTTATTACACCAGAGGGAACAACAGGGTAACTTCTCTTTTAAGGGAACTTTGTGAAGGGATGGATGTCACGGCCGAATATATTATTATACAAGCCGGAGAACAGGATGTTTGGATGTATATGTTTCGATTATCATTTTGGTTGGGGACCGGGGCCTTAAATTGAATGTTCCGTGTTTGTATCCCTGTCAGGGAACTATTTATCCAGCGCACGTTACCCTCTATGAGTTCTTGAATATTGGTCTTGAACGTTGTGGGGTATTTGAACAGAAAATGTGTAATAAAGAGAAAGTGTCCTGGTCAAATGACGCAATGCCCGTAACATCTATTCAAAAACTATTTAGATTAAGATGAGTAAAAAACTAAACCTTAACACATCTACTTAAAGAATATACTTGTTTATTATAGACAAACTTTTTATTTGTCATCAAAATCTGCAAAATACGGGCCATAGCACACGCTCCATATCTTCCATTTTATTTTTAAGGGAGTGTTGACAGAAATTCCTTTAAAAATTTGTTACACTGAATTGTATTTAATTCATTATAACAAAAGTACATTTTGATTTTTTAAAGTAATTTTTTGTTTATTTCTAACCTTTCTCTTAAAAATAATCCTTCTTATATTTCCTAGTTAATCAGATGTTAAATCAACTTTTCTGTATGGAGTATATTTTGCGTCTATTTTATAATAATTATAGCTGTTTGAGGTTGTGATTGGTTACAACAATAAATAAACTCAAGTTTAAAAACCAAGCTCGATCTATCATGTGTAAAGTATTTTTTTCTTTTATATCGTTTTTTCTTTTATTGTCCAAGGAACCTAAGTCCGGAAGGCGACAAACATTTCAAAACCATTTATTTATCTCTTCTTTCTTTTGTTCCTCCTGTATCATGTCATCTTGGGACAAGAAGAAGACAGAAACATTTTGACAAGTTGAGTAACATTTCAACCCCTCTTCTCCTTTCTGTCGTCCTCTAACATTCTAGCGCATGTTCCCAGGATGAGGGGGTGGACCCATGACAGTGACTAGCATGGGGAGCCCCCAGCTGGTGTGGATCTGGGACAATTCTTGGAGTCTGGGGAGGATTCATCCACTACTTATCATCCTGTCAATGGGAGGGTTACACACACTTATTACTCATCATTTCTTTTCCTGACGTGCGAATTCCTGTTCTTATTAATTTTAATCCAAGCAGTGAGGGATTACCCCACTTTTATTGCTTATCAATCAGGCAGTGAAGGATTCCTCCATTCTTATTATTTATCATCCGGGCAATGAGGAATTCCCCCACTCTTATTGCTTATATCCAGGTAGTGAGGAATTCCCCCACTCTTATAACTTATCCACTCTTATTACTTATCATCCAGACAAGGAGGGATTCCCCCACTCTTATTATTGCTTATTATCCAGACAAGGAGGGATTCCCCACTCTTATTGCTTATCATCCAGGCAGTGAGGAATTCCCCCACTCTTATTACTTATCCACTCTTATACTTATCATCCAGACAAGGAGGGATTCCCCCACTCTTATTATTGCTTATTATCCAGACAAGGAGGGATTCCCCCACTCTTATTGCTTATGATCCGGGCAGTGAGGGATTCCTGCATTCTTATTACTTATCATCCAGACAAGGAGGGATTCCCCCACTCTTATTGCTTATGATCCAGACAAGGAGGGATTCCCCACTCTCATTGCTTATGATCCGGCAGTGAGGATTCCTGCATTCTTATTACTTATCATCCAGACAAGGAGGGATTCCCCCACTCTTATTACTTATCATCCAGTTAGTGAGGGATTCCCCCACTCTTATTGCTTATCATCCAGGCACTGAACGATACCTTTCATCCCCCCGTGAAAGACTTGAAAGGGAGGTGGGAGGATTCATGTCTTGTGATTCCTAATTTTTGTTTTGATTGGACGCGCACTTTTGATTGCAGATATCTTGCTTCACTTTTGTTTTCCAACTCATCTTAGCGTGTCAGAACGGCTAACCACAGACTTGAGGCTCCCGGGTTTGATTCATGGTGAGGTATAAAATTAAGACTTTCACTAGCTACATTTTAAGAGAATCAAAATATCCTGCTCATTTCCATTGATTTCTAGGATCTTGTCATGGCTGAGAGCGCTAAGACTCGTGAGGTTACAGGGGATTAGGTTCGGATCTCGGTTGTGTGTTTAATAGTGGAGGTATATATGTTAGTATCCACAAAACCATCAGTGACTTAAATTATTTAACATTAGCTAACATGACGAGGAGTAAGGATTTTAAGGAAATACATCCTACATTCGCCTGGAGGGAGCATGGTAAATCACATTGTAGATAATCGATCTAGCGTGTAGCTGGTTAGGGTCGAGCCATGGTCTCAGTAATCTGAGCAAAGAGAAGTATCCCTTCATCTAATTTTTCCATTGGCTCTTTGGGAGTTGACAGAAAGAATCTCTCTATGCACAGTCAGTCCCTAGGAACGAACTGTCCGTGTGTAGGGTCCAAGTCCCTGTCTGGCTGTAGGGATGAGGGGAGCATGGTATCTTCATATTAGTCATGGATACGGCGCGTACTAGTACAGTCTGTTTATATTCCACGAGAACTTCCAGCTACTCAGAGGATCAACCACACAAGTACCTCAGAGGCTGTTACTAAGTCACTCTCGACTACCAATAATGGATAGCTCAGGGTTCTAATACCAGTTAGGTGTACTGAGGGTGGTTTTATTAAATGTTATCCCAACCCTTCAAGCAAATGTGGGTACATTTGATCTAAGTTATACCTTCCTCATCCCTAACAGATTTGTGTAAATTTGCATATAGCCCGAATGGGTGGTCAGACATGGTTCACAGAAAAAGAAATAAATAATATTATTTAAGGTTGGAAAAACTGTTGTGAAAGTATAATAATTGACAAAATGGACTACTTACATGATCAATTAATATACAACTCTCTACGGTGACCGCGTGTTCTAACGCGCTGCTTTCGTGTTGGACTAGACTGCTGAAAACTGGGAAGTTGGGGTTCGATCCTGTCAGGTACATTAGGGTCGTTTTCCTAAATGGTTTTCTACTCTCCTTCCACGCAAATGGTGGCGCACTTCTTTTCAATTAAACCTTTCTAATCCTTAACTAATTATCGTAATTAGAACTTAGGTGTACAGCCCGACCGGGTAGTAACATCCAGTGCTAAAATAATAATTAACACACATTTTTAATATATTGGCACAGTTTAATAAATATAATTAAATACATCTCAACTCAATATAATTTTATTTACAAGACTCAGCTTATTATTCCTTAAACGTTTTTCTACGTGCAACTCGTCTTAGTACCCATCTGGCTACCCACATATTTACACTAATTGTGTAGTTAGGGAAGGTAAAATTGAGATTAAATGTGCCTGCATTTACGCGAAGGGATAGTGGTAAACCATTTAATAAAATAAACCCTCATTGCACACAATCAGCATTTGAACCTTGGCCTCCCTATCGCTGGAAAATAAGACCAGATTAGGCCGATGACCTCGTCAGCGTGTCCACCTGTGTGGTGTCATGAACCATCAATTCAAAAACTTTTTTTTTGCGCTTCTACATGCATTGTTGACATTTTCAAGGTGGCCTCAAGGAATTGTCGGGGAACTTTGTGATCGATCAGGGAAAATTGTATGTGTCGATACTTTGGGAAGATCGAATCCTATTTAAACAATCTCTTTATTTATGTCAGTACATATTTATTTTCAGGTACATTTCAAAAATAATTATTTTAGCAAATTGAATACTTTAAATTTCTTTGGAATATTATTAATATAATATTTCTATCAATTTTAGTCAAAAAAATCTGCAATCTAACTCTGCCCACCCCATTCCATTTAAATTATTTGACTCCAAACAAGCACGATGTATTTTTTTTTTTTTTTCGAATGTAAGCTACTATTACCTCGTCACATACTTTTAACCACTTAACTTCAACTGTGAAGCAAAATTGGCAGTTATGTTTCCCGCCACACAGACGTGTTAAGAGGTATAGCTACCGCTCGCGGCGATTTCAGAACAAAAAACTTATGGTTAGGAGAAAGGAGGGACGGGGACTGGAATGGGGGTAGAGGGGTGCTACCAAAACGCCCTCAAGCGTTCGGTAGTAAGTGGGGCTACGTGTTCAAAAGATATTCAAATATCTCAACCCAGTTTCTCGATTATTTTTTTTTAGAAAAATAAAATCGTATTAACTGACACTTCATAAATAAAGAGGTTTATAGAAAATTGTATTTGATTATTTATTCAAGCTCTCTTAGCTAAATATATATAAATTCTCTTTAAAAAATTAATCCTACTTTATGTCAGAAATCAATACTTTTTGTTTAGAACATATATGTTGTTTAATACAAGGCTAAAATAGTTTCCACCATATGGTAATCATTCGGCATAAGCGGGATTATTTTTAAAAAAAATCCCAATCTCAAACAAGATTACAAATATAATTAGTTAAAAATGATGGGTCCTACGAGAGGAAATTCGGAAAACCTTCTATAAAAAACAAAATTTTTGCTGTTAACATTGAGAATATTTTACTATAACATTATTGTTGTTTTATTTGCATTGATAATATCTATCAAAAGTGAAAGCTTTGGATCACATGACTTTACGTATGAATACGTAAAGAATATAGGCTATCTAGTAACTTTTCTAGCCATCATTTAATATGCCCATTTATATAAGGTAAATTAACGGTTATCTTCCATCTCGTGTTTTTAGAGCTTCCATGGGTTATAGATCGTTTTTCTATTAACCCCATTAATCCAGTTTTGAACAGCATATTTTTTACCCTTTTTATTTTCTCAATGATAACACTTCCGACAAATTGGAATCGTGCGAAAGATTGTTCGCCTCAGAGTAACTTCATCTGACTTGATGTGTGTGCGTAATCCTCGCGTTATACGCACTGCGTGTAGTAAATGGATTTTCAAAGGCGTGGACGTCTTCGAGCGGAGCACGATCAGGGATGTACAAAACACGGGTTAGTGGACACGTGGACTAAACATCAGGCTTGTATATCTTGGTGCTCATGATGACAGAGAGGTCGGGACACGAATCCTTGCTGTGTGGAATGTGGGTGATTTTTCCTTAAATTTTGGCTACTCTAGCTCCAGGTAAATGCGGATACATTTCTTTAAAATTCTATCATCCTCACCTCTATTCCACTATGCGTATAACCCGGATGGAAAATATGGTATGATGTAGTAAAAAGAATGGATGTACAAGCTATTGAAGACACAATTTTTAATCAAATTAGCATTGGAAGAGCCTTTTGCAAAATACAAACGTATTCTATTGCGGTTAACATTGATTATTTTACACATATTGATATCACATCAGATTACATTACTTGACGTATGAATACGTAAAAATATATTTTGTTGTTTTTATAGCTGCCAGAAAGGAAGGTTCTTTCTACGAAAATTGGACTGTAGATAGTGTGCCAATAGTTAAAATATGTGCGTTAATTATGTTTTTAAATAAATCATTCAAACTTAACTAGAGCCAACAAATTGCCTGTAAACATTTTTTATGTTCAATTTGAATTTTATATATTCATATATAGTTTAACTATATATTATATTTTTAGTTTGTAAGTCAAATGGAAAATAGCACCCCTCTAAAAATATTGAAAGGTACACCAAAAAAATCTCCATATTATTGTACATGCGCTCGGGGACTCTTAGAACAGGGCAAAGTTTTGAAGGATATTGTACTTCAGTAAACAAGCACTTACAACCGAAGGGTAGGAACCCCTAATTTAAATTGGCCTTCTCTTCCCCTCTTTCTATAAACAACAATGAAATAAAGTTTTCTACACCCTCTTAATTACCCCCTCTCCCCCCACTCTCATTTCTTGTACCGTAAATCCACTAAAGTTCCACCACCACCACCTACCATCCACCCTTTTTTCCTGAAATAAAAACCACCCCAGCAGATGCAACGGCTCGGAAACAGTTGCCAGAAAGAGAGAGATAGAGACCGCATCACACACACTCCCTCTCTCTCTCTTTCTCCCAGGACCTCATAGCCTGGCACATGCCGCCCCCACAGTCTGGACGCCGCCTCCAACAATGCCTTCACCACGCCAGGGAGATTAAACAAAGATGAACAAAAAAAAATGTCAAAATAACATTTTATATAGTCGCATGTGAAGGGGCATGCTTCGTTCCACTATGGAGTAGGGTCATGGTGTAATCAATCAAGGTAAGACTGCTACCTTACTTGGTTCCAATATGGTTGGCTACTGAAGGAAGGTTTGAATCTCTTCCAGATGTGTTGAGTTGTGTATTTCATAAACGGTTCCCCACGCTTCCCCATGAAAATTAGGGTACATTTCCTTCTATTTATATCTCTATCGTTTCTACCACGTTAGTGATAATATGTGGGTAACCCAGATGGGTACAAATCAGTCCCGAATTCTCTCGCTTGGATTATGAGACAGCCTGGTATTAGTCAACATGTCGAGGGTACAGTTCCATAGTTTCTGGTATTAAACAACATGTCGATGGTACAATGCTATAGTTTCTGGTACTAGACAACATGTCAAGGGTACAGTGCTATAGTTTCTGGTATTGACAACATGTCAAGGGTACAGTGCCATAGTTTCTGGTATTATACAACATGCCAAGGATACTGTACCATAGTTTCTGGTATTATACAACATGCCAAGGATACTGTACCATAGTTTCTGGTATTAGACAACATGTCAAGGGTACAATGCCATAGTTTCTGGTATTATACAACATTCCAAGGGTACAGTGCCATAGTTTCTGGTACTAGACAACATGTCAAGGGTACACTGCCATAGTTTCTGGTACTAGACAACATGTCAAGGTACAGTGCCATAGTTTCTGGTACTAGACAACATGTCAAGGGTACAATGCCATAGTTTCTGGTACTAGACAACATGTCAAGGGTACAATGCTATAGTTTCTGGTACTAGACAACATGTCAAGGGTACAGTGCCATAGTTTCTGGTAGTAGACAACATGTTAAGAGTACATGCCATAGTTTCTGGTACTAGACAACATGTCAAGGGTACAGTTCCATAGTTTCTAGTACTAGAAAACATGTCAAGGGTACAGTGCCATAGTTTCTGGTACTAGACAACATGCCAAGGATACGTACCATAGTTTCTGGTATTATACAACATGCCAAGGATACAGTACCATAGTTTCTGGTATTAGACAACATGCCAAGGATACTGTACCATAGTTTCTGGTATTAGACAACATGTCAAGGGTACAGTGCCATAGTTTCTGGTACTAGACAACATGTCAAGGGTACAATGCCATAGTTTCTGGTACTAGACAACATGTCAAGGGTACAGTGCCATAGTTTCTGGTACTAGACAACATGTCAAGGGTACAATGCCATAGTTTCTGGTATTATACAACATGCAAGGTACAGTGCTATAGATTCTCGGTCTAGACCATGAAGTACAGGCCTGGTATTAGACAACATGTCGAGAGACAGTGCTATAGTTGCTACTTGGCTGGTATTAGACAACATGCCAGAGCACAGTGCTATAGTTTCTGTATTAGACAACATGCCAAGGGCACAGTGCTATAGATTTCTTGTAAGTCTATGAGAACATGCCTGGTATTAGACAACATGTCAAGGTACATGCTATAGTTTCTGGTACTAGACAACATGTCAAGGGTACAGTGCTATAGATTCTCGCTAAGTCTATGAGACAGCCTGGTATTAGACAACATGTCAAGGGTACAGTGCTATAGTTTCTGGTAATATACAACATGTCAAGGGTGCAGTGCTATAGATTCTCGCTAAGTCTATGAGACAGCCTGGTATTAGACAACATGTTAAGAGTACATTGACATAGTTTCTGGTATTAGACAACATGCCAAGGGTACAGTGCCATAGATTCTCGCTAAGTCTATGAGACAGCCTGGTACTAGACAACATGTCAAGGGTACAGTACCATAGTTTCTGGTAACATACAACATGTCAAGGGTACAGTGCTATAGATTCTCGCTAGGCCTATGAGACAGCTTGTATTAGACAACATGTCAAGGGTTCACATTGATTACTCTTTTAATCTATTTACAGCAGGCGTCCTATTTGTATGCCACCGGTATTCATGATGATGTTGGGGGACCGCTCTATGAGGGGGAATATAGGGGTTGCTATCGTCTTCCACCTCGCACTGTATTTAACTCAATTACTGTCCTCTTCCCTCCGACTTATATTGTCCCTTTTAGAGAAGTATTTTCCTTATTGACGTTTGGACTGTCATGCTCAAGCAAGCTATTTCTTCGCCGGGTATTCCACTTTCCTTGACAGCCTTACTGGAATAATAATTATATTAATATCGATTTGATACCTTTTAACGTTTCGCTTGATAAAAATATATTTTCAGTCATTAAAGCAATCTTAATGTATACTTAATAAGTGTATGCTACCTTTTTTCCCTCTAATATTCAGGGTAAAATGTATGCGTGATGTGAAATTGTAGTCCACACCCTGAACAGTTTATGTGAAACAAGGTTCTACACTTTGTACATAATTATTATAATATATTTATGGTTAAGACTTCGAAAGACCTAAGGTTATAATATAATGGGGAAAGGATAGTATACAAACGAAATTAATAAAAAGTTAAAATTATTAACAGGTTAAAATTAAAAATATTTTAATATTGAGAAACAAATCCAAGTTAAGCATTAAAATATATGAGATAAAAATAAAAATATTAAAAATATTCATGACATAACATAATTATCAAGTCAAATGGTGACCAACATTCAGAAAAATAAATACATGAAGCCATATTAAAATAATTAATATCAGAAATGAATTGAGGACAACAAACAATTGATTGACTAGAGGAATATTACAAATATTATTCCTCTAGTTAATCAATACTAATTTATCCATATAGTTTAATTATGTTTAACTATTTGTGTTTCTGGTTATATTTTTACTTGTTAACATGTTGTTACCTTGACTCACATTTTTAATGTGTTATTTTAATTGTGTTTCATATCTTAAATCATATATGTATTAATCAAAGAACTATCCATTTAATTAATATATATATAGATATATCAGAGTAAAAGTTTGTAATTTCACAAAAATTCTTTCTCATTATACGTTATTACACCAAATATTTCATATTGAATTCTATAAAGATAGTAGTAATTATTATTATTATATATATTATTATTATTATTTTAATACAGTTGTCAACTTAAATTTAAGAGACGAGTATAATAATAATAATAATAATAATAATTCATTTTCAATTCAATTTGTTTTATGGTAGTGCTGGCCAACAGTTGTGAGACCTATAACAGGCCAGCACTGAAAAGTACACAAGTACTCTTAAAATTACATAAATTACATAAGAAAATAAAATAAACCATCATAGCTAGATATTTATACTTTGAATAGCTACGAAAAAATAGAAATTAATAATGATAATAATAAAAGTAACAATAATAAAAATAGCTAAAGAGTAGTAAATATAATATTAATATTATTTAGTGATGAAGCCATTTAATTTATTTGAGGTATTTAACGTCCACTTTCTGAACTGACTGATTATAATCAGCACATGACTTATACACTAACTTAAATCTAGAACAGACACAACACCCAACCCCGGCCGTTAATTCTTCACTGTGAAAGGATAAACCCACATTTCACCAATGATAAATTGTTCATAATTAAGTGGGGATCCTTAGCTCAGCAGAGAAACATGCTATCGACTGAGCTGAGGTGTCGGATTCATAATAATCATTTCGTTCTTTCTTTATTAAAGTGCTAGCCAATATTTGAGAACTCTTAACAGGCTAGCACTGAAGGTACATAAGAACATAATGGTTTAAAAATTAAAAACCAATAAATTATCATGTTTTATACAGGTGATTAAATAAACAAATTTAATAGATAAAACATAATAAGGAGAAAAGTTAGGAAAAAAATGATTCGTTAATAATCATTATTTTTAGGGAACAGTTCAAAACACAATAAACAAACAGATGGTTAGTAATGATAAGAGTGTTCTTTAAATAACTCTTTAATTTTTGTTCTTCTTTTATGGTAAAAATCATATTCTGGAAATCTAGAGTTAACGCTGTTTATACAACGGCAACCCGCCTCGGTGGCCTAGTTGGCTAACGCGCTTGTTGTGTTGAGCTTGACTGCTGAGGACAGGGAGATCGAGGTTCGAATCTCGGTCGGGTGAACTGGGGGTGGTTTTCCTAAATGGTTTTCCACGCAAATGCGGGTTCACTTCCTCTAATTCAACCTTCCCAAAACCTAATCCATTAGCGTAATTAGAACTTAAAGCGTATAACCCGAACGGGTAGTAAGACGCGGTGCTTAATATTATTATATTATTATTATTATTATTATTATTATTATTATTATTATTATACAACGGCTGAGAATACTGAGTTTGTAAGAGTTAACGATATAACCTATTTTAGGATTTCTAGAAGAAAAATAGGGCAAAACAATTCACACATGTTCGAAAGAGGATTGGAAAGAAATTTTACTATTAAAATCGTTAAAAACAAAAATGGCATCTCAATATAGTCTTCGTGTGAAGAGAGTTTGAAGCCCTAAAAGGTTTCGAATTCTATCATATCATTGTATCATCGCAAGCATTGACAAATTTTGGTTGAACGTTTTGAGAGAGTCAGTTAAAATGATGGAATTCCACACCACACTAGCATATTCCAGTTTGTATCTGACCAAAGCAAAATACAAACTTATAATACAGTCAACTTTAGAGAATGAAGAGCTGATAAACCAAGTAATTTAAGAAAGTGAGAAACTATAATATGATCAAAAGGATAGTTGAAGTGGAGCTTTTGTCATAAGATATCCACTAGGTCATTGATATGAACACAGTGTTAACTAAAATCAATATCAATTTTATAATTGAAAAATAAGGGATGGTGTTCATGGTGAAAGATATAGCTTTAGCTTTATATGTATTTATAGACATTCCATTTTCGGTAGACCATCATAATATACCATTTATATCTAATTACAAATCTAAACAATAATAATAATAAGGTAATATTAAGGTTGTGTATTACCTAAATATTTATTTCGGATTAAATTTCTAGATTAATCATTTTTTTTAAGTATACATATCTTAATATTCAAATGCCCCTTAAAAAATCATCATTATAGAACAGAGAGTATATTTATTATAAAGGTAACAACATTTCAATTGGTGATTTTTCTGGTGGCTCGTAAATTCGTTAAACATAAAAACACGTGCTCTTATATCAAACAAAAAGCCATCACTAAGATATTACGTACCCAGTACAGTAATAATATTATAAGCTAGTTTTCAAGTCCGGAAACTTTGTTCTTGGTTTAAATCAAAACTTACTCGATTTACTCTCTACTCCAATACTTTATAATCATCCCAGTTACATTCAATTTATCTCTAACCCCCTCATAACTACCCCTGCCTTTAAAACACATTTACAGCTTGATCACTCTTCTAGCGATCCCACTAAAAAGCCCCCTTTCACCCCCACCCCCTTTTAGTGATAAATAACATGAATCCTCTTGCGTCTGTTATTTTAATAGATTAAAAAAAAGGCAAGAAGAGAAAATAGACTTTCACAAGTTGTAATAATCTAAGACAGATGAATGTGATTTTAGAGAGTGACAATAGGAGTTGTAAAATAGGGCTTTAGGGGGAAGGAGGTGCTACTACCCCCTCTCCTTTCTAGCAAGTTATATTTTGTGAGGTTTCGGAGGGGGCCGAGGGTGTGTTGTCAGTTTAACAACAGCTGTGGGGAGAATAAGGGCCGGAGGAGGGGTAGTAAGGGATGGTAATAACGAAGATGAGTTGGTATGCAAATTGGTTCCGACATCATCCTCCCTCTCTGTCTGTGTGAGCTTCTGTCACTCATTCATTACTGACACGGAGTTTAGGGGAGGAAGGAGTTAACTAGGCTATTATAATCAACGATCCTCCTCTCTTCTTTTCTCTGTTGTTCATTGAACATAACGTGAGACCAGCTCCGTCGTGCGGGCGGAGGAACAAGCTATCCGCTGGTTGGGTGGGATGGAGTGGGTTGGTGGTTCGCGTGATACATACCTCGAACCTTGATACACACCTCGAACCGTGATACACACCTTGAAATGTTGATACACACCTTGAACCTTGATACACACCTTGAACCATGATACACACCTTGAACCTTGATACATACCTTGAACCTTGATACACACCTTGAACCTTGATACACACCTCGAACCGTGATACACACCTCGAAATGTTGATACACACCTTGAACTGTGATACACACCTCGAACCTTGATACATACCTTGAACCTTGATACACACCTCAAACCGTGAAACACACCTTGAACCTTGATACACACCTCGAACCGTGATACACACCTCGAAATGTTGATACACACCTTGAACCTTGATACACACCTCGAACCTTGATACACACCTTGAACCTTGATACACACCTCGAACCGTGATACACACCTTGAACCTTGATACACACCTCAAACCGTGATACACACCTTGAACCTTGATACATACCTTGAACCGTGATACACACCTCGAACCTTGATACACACTTTGAACCTTTATACATACCTCGAACCTTGATACACACATTGAACCTTGATACACACCTTGAACCATGATACACACCTCGAAATGTTGATACACACCTTGAACCTTGATACACACCTTGAACCATGATGCACAACTCGAAATGTTGATACACACCTTGAACCTTTATACACACCTTGAACCATGATACACACCTCGAACCGTGATACACACCTTGAACCGTGGTACACACCTTGAACTGTGATACACACCTTGAACCGTGATACACACCTCGAAATGTTGATACACACCTTGAACTGTGATACACACCTCGAACCTTGATACATACCTTGAACCATGATACACACCTTGAACCTTGATACACACTTTGAACCTTGATATATACCTCGAACCTTGATACATACCACGAACCTTGATACACACCTTGAACCATGATACACACCTTGAACCTTGATACACACCTTGAACCGTGATACACACCTTGAACATTGATACATACCTTGAACCGTGATACACACCTCGAACCTTGATACACACCTCGAACCTTGATACACACCTTGAACCGTGGTACACACCTTGAACCGTGATACACACCTCGAAATGTTGATACACACCTTGAACTGTGATACACACCTCGAAATGTTGATACACACCTTGAACCGTGATACACACCTTGAACCTTGATACACACCTTGAACCATGATACACACCTCGAAATGTTGATACACACCTTGAACTGTGATACACACCTCGAAATGTTGATACACACCTTGAACCGTGATACACACCTTGAACCGTGATACACACCTTGAACCGTGGTACACACCTTGAACTGTGATACACACCTTGAACCGTGATACACACCTCGAAATGTTGATACACACCTTGAACTGTGATACACACCTCGAACCTTGATACATACCTTGAACCGTGATACACACCTTGAACCTTGATACACACTTTGAACCTTGATATATACCTCGAACCTTGATACATACCACGAACCTTGATACACACCTTGAACCATGATACACACCTTGAACCTTGATACACACCTTGAACCGTGATACACACCTTGAACATTGATACATACCTTGAACCGTGATACACACCTCGAACCTTGATACACACTTTGAACCTTGATACATACCTCGAACCTTGATACATACCTCGAACCTTGATACACACCTTGAACCTTGATACATACCTTGAACCGTGATACACACCTCGAACCTTGATACACACTTTGAACCTTGATACACACCTCGAACCGTGATACACACCTCGAACCGTGATACACACCTCGAAATGTTGATACACACCTTGAACCTTGATACACACTTTGAACCTTGATACACACCTCGAACCGTGCTACACACCTCGAAATGTTGATACACACCTTGAACCTTGATACACACCTCGAACCTTGATACGCGATTCCTTACGTTCGAGTAGACCGGAGAACTCTGGCGATAGAGCAGTGGTGTACACTACAACATTCATACTAACTGACAGAATTGTTACTAGCTCAGGTCATGTGATCTGCAGCTGTCACTTTTAATATATATTAGCAAGACATAGCAAATAATAATATAGTAAAACGTTATCAATTTGGACCATTAAACAATATGTATGTGTTTTTAAAAAGTCCCTTTGTATGAAAATCAGACTGTACTGACCCCAAGGTCCAGGCTTCGAACACCTTTCCAGAACACATTCTTCTAACATTCTATTGCCTAATAGCCAATTAGATGTCGCGTGAATAAACCGATAATATTAATTTGTTATACCTAAGTGCATTCATTATACAGAGGCATTATTTTAAGACTTAATTAGTTTTTCTTTATGCATATAAATAAATTACCATTTCGCTCAAAGACCCGAATACTAGGTTAATATATTAAAAAAATTATATTTTTATAATTTTGTAGCATTTCCTGAAAAACCATCTACGTTTTAGTTAATCTTTCTCAAAGTTAGCTAAACTATCCAACCTTAGTTTCATCAGACAGTTTCAAGCGACTCAAAGAGAAAATACGTATAATTTAATTAATACCTATGTAAGAAAAAATCTCTCCCAATTTTTTTTATTTAAACGCATAGTTTCGATCATAAGTTGGCTGCTATGCACTTTAAATTAAAGAGCGAGTCAAGAAACAGTTGAGCATTGTTTTATTTGTACCCGCCTCGGTGGCGTAGTTGGCTAACGCGCTAGTCGTGTTGAGCTCGACTGCTGAGGACGGGGAGATCGAGGCTCGAATCTCGGTCGGGTGAACTGGGGTGGTTTTTCCTAAATGATTTTCCACTATCCCTCCACGCAAATGCGGGTTCACTTCCTTTAATTAAACCTTCCCAATTCCTAATCCATTAGCGTAATGAGTACTTAAAGCGTATAACCCGAACGGGTAGTAAGACGCGGTGTTAAATATTATTATTTTATTTGTAAAAATAATTTGACCGTATTGTATACAGTATAAATAACACTATAAACAAATTAAATTAATTTATTGATGGCAAGATTTTAAACCTTTTTTAAAATATTGGTTGTTAACAACCAAACGTAATTCAAAAGGAACTTTCAATCAAATTTATGTAAATTGCTGTTGTTGTTTTTTTCGTATTGTAGTCAAAAATAAGAGCAACAAAGAAAACCAGCAGGACAACTTAACCTGAAGTATCCGCCATAAAAGTGTTCAAACCAACTCGTCACAAGATAACGAAAGGTTCGCGATGGACGTCTTTATTGTTTCTCCGTTTCTTGGGTTGGATTAGTCTCACCGTCGCTGTTGCAATCCGTAGTCTCGAAGCTTCTAATTAATAGTAGAAATAAAGTGATGGATGAAGGAAAATAAAGACGCAATTAATTTGTCGGCGAAAAACTTCAAGGAAAGAGAGTTTGTAAGCGGAGTTTTGCTGTTTTTATTACTATTAGTATTATTTTCATTCTTTACTTACAACGGTCTACTAACGACGTGCTCGTTTGAAATGGAAGAGGTGTGGAGGAGGGGGAGGTCATAAAGGGGGAACAGGGTAAGTAAGATTTCTGAGAGGGTTTAAAATGGGGGTAGATTACATTTTCTGATCTTGTGGTCTCGGGAAGAGGAATATCAGAAGTAAAACCATGTCAATTAAGTCGGATACAACTTAATGTGAAAACATTTGTATTTTGGGTGGTTAATCTTAGTAGTAGAGAATATCAAATAAAATAAGAGCAGTCTTTGTGTGCAAACAGACTAATGCGTCCAGTCTCTTTTACACAGATTTCCGCGTGACGGTAAGGTTGGGGCTCAAATCTCGGCTGGCATATCGCAGTAATTATTTAATTGGTTCACCACTCTTCGTCCACGCAAATACGTGTATATTTCCTAAATCAGCGATTCTTAGCCGGGGCCCCACAAAATATATTTTGGGGGGCCTAGAAAAAATAATTACAATGTTATTTTCTCAATACTGAAGTCAATTATCTTAAATTTTACCTTTTGGAAGAAATATTACGATGCTCGTAAGCATGTAAGTACAGTAGACTCTTTGAGTTTCCGGGGTGGTGGAGGGGAGGGGAAGCACGGATAATAGAAATTACGGATAATACAAATAATCCTTATATATTTACCATCGCATTTCAAAACTTTCTGCCAATTGTTTCTATTTATTATGTGTAAGGGAATTTCCACAATGGTAAATATTAAAACGAAGCAGCGAAATCGACTCCTGTATGCGAATACATTTTGTAATAAAATTGAAACAAGAATAGACAAATTAGTGGAAAGTGTTCAACAGTAGAGGTCCCCTTAAATACATTTAGGTAAGTTAATTTCTGTTTTTTTTATTTGTTTGTTATTGTAATCGTAAATAAAGCCAAGATTTTAGAATAAATCTTAATGATTAATTGTTAATAAAAACGAGGGGGCCACGAAAATATTTTATGATATTTAGGGGGCCACGAGTAATAAAAGGTTAAGAACTACTTCTCTAATTTTTACCTTCCTTGTTAGTGTAAATATGCAGATATGTTGGACGTGTGTTAAGCCAGAGTGAAAGTTAAGGAATGGGTGTTAAATAATATTATGAAAGTAACGGTAATACCAGTAATATTAGTTAATATTCACTATGTCGGTAATATCAGTAATACTAGCAATACCAGCAATGTCAGTAATGCCAGTAAAATAGCAATGTCATAATCAACAATATCAGTAATATGAGTTATTTCAGTAATATCATCTATGTTAGTAATAACATCAATATAAATAGTGTCAGTAATATTATAATCAGCAATATCAGTAATATCGGTTGGCTAGTGTCAATATATCATCAATATCTATAATATTTCATTAATATCCGCAATATCAATAATATAAGCAATATCAATATTATCATTTTGCTAATGTCAGTAATATTAGCAATATAAGTAGCCTAATGACAGTAATATCAACAATATAATCAATATCAGTAATATCAGTACATTATAACTTATGTCTCTATCCGAAAGCGGATATCGCATTATTTATTTCAAACCTGTCATTAATCGAAATCATGTAAAGTAATGTGTTTTTGGACGAATCAACCGAAATATAAAATCCCCAAACCAATAATAGTTTGTAAACAATTATCGTAGTAAACTCCCTACGTAATTAGTGTTGCGTTATTGAGCTGTGAGTATTGTGTCAGCAGCTAGCCTCGTGCCATTTCAGGTTGAGTAAATAACGCCTATTTATGATCAAGTTCCCTCGGGATGCAGTATTACCGAGCCGTCATACTGTCGAGGGAATTTATATAATATACATTGGGTTATTTGACATATCTTTCGTGTTAAGCTCGACTGCTGAGGACGGGGAGATCGAGGTTCGAATCTCGGTCGGGTGAACTGGGGGTGATTTTTCCTAAATGGTTTTCCACTCTCCCTCCACGCAAATGTGGGTTCACTTTCTCTAATTCAACCTTCCCAATTCTTAATCCATTAGCGTAATTAGTACTTAAAGCGTATAAACCGAAGGGTAGTGAGGCGCGGTGGTAATTAAATATATATTATTATTATTATTATTATTATTACATATCTTTAATGGTCACAATTTCAATTTGCTGACTGTACCGCATGCGGTGGACACGTGGACTAAATGTCTGTCTCTTATAGTAGATTTTGACAGTGATTGTAAGGTCGAGTTTCATATTACAGTCGAGTGTTCTGAGTAGGGATTTGAAAAAAGTATCAATATTTTACTAATATTGATATTTTCCTTTCGATACTAGTATTTTCTGATACTTTTACTGATATTAGTACTCACACTCTGGTATCGAAAGAAACAACATTTTTGTATCTTCCCTTATATTTGGATTATATTTTTATATGGTTAAAGAAGGTTAAAAAATAGTTTGAAAAAATATATATTAATCATAGTTAGCTTTTAAATAACTTTCCATAAGGTACATTTTAATAGACGTTTTGAAAGCTGGTATGGTAAAACCTATTATATCCATCATACAATACTATATTCATACCTTCCAAGTTCCAACATATAAAATAGACGCGATAGATCTAAATATAATATAATATGGTTGATCATTATAATTTTCAGTGTTTAAATAAATATTAAAATACAATTATTATTACTATACAAAAGGGTGACCTGCCGGTCTAAGGGTAAGGATTCAGACCTCTATGCTGGGGGCCGGGGTTCAATCCTCGGTCCCGACACAGATTTATCTGATTCCCAAACCCTTCCTTCACCTCTGACAAGACGTGTATTAATCACAACTTACGAATGTGCGGAATGCCAGGCCACCTCCGTGGTTCGGATCCCACGTTAAACTGTAGGTCCTTCATTTCATCTCACAATCACCTACATTACACATTAGCGTAAGTGCGTACAACCCGAACGGGTAGTAAGACGCGGTGCTAATAATAATAATAATCATAATCATCATGCAAAAGTTCAAATGATTACTTGATAAAGAAACATTTTTTTCCAAATTAAAATTTCTATACCGATACTTACTGTTATCGATATTTTTCTTCGGATACTTTAAATGAGTACAGTATCGATACTTTTCTTTTGATAACACATACCTAGTTCTGAGAGTGCATTTTCCTCAATGTTTTTTCACTCTCCCTCCACTCAAATATGTGTACATTTCCTCTAAATTCAAGCTCTGATCCCCCTATACTATCATCGTGATTAAAATATGTACGACCTAAATGGACGGGGGGAGGAGGATAGTATTTTAAATTTAATTTAGTCGACTTAAATTGTATTCGCTCGAAAAGGTATTTAGTATACTCTTTATAAACATGTCCTACAACCAGTAGGACAGCGACATATGTTCAACTCTCAACTCTAACAGTACAAATATCCGGGCAAAAAGAGACACACTCATGTAAAGGTTACATTATTATCTACTCTACCTGGGACTAAACCAAAGCTACATATATGAGAAGACGGTCATCCCGGCCTTGTGGGTATGAACCACGTATTCAAAGACCAATAAAACAATAATTAAAACTCTTAAAATAATAAATTTATAATTTATTGAAGAAGAAGACAATGATACTCTGTTGCATTTCCCAGCTAAGTATAAGTTTGGCTACATTTACATTATCCTGACCCTTCTCTTCCCCTCCCAATCTCTCCCACCTATTACCCCCTCCACCTCCTAACACCACTTTTTTTTTTTGCGTGAAGGTATCAAATACTTATATTTGATCACTGGCGCAGATAAATAGACAAACTTTACAGAAACATTTTCAACTGGTGGACATTTGAACACCTCGAGTGTAGTAACTGCCGACACATTCAACAGAGGGCAGTACGGTCGTTACACCGGGACAACTCAACCAACAAATTGGCTTCCCACCCCCCTCCAACTCCCAACCTTCACCTTTGCAACAGCTTTGGTTTTATTTGTCCGTAAGTGTAAACCTATCATGGCGTAGAGCTATAAATATGGCGAAAGGGAAACTTTAGTTATTTCACAGTACTAAGTTTCTACGTTTTAAATACCATCCCTCTTTTTTATTGGTGGAAAGCGGTGGAGGGAACCATTATCCTTTTCCGATGTAAACGAATTTACTGATCATATAACTCCTGCGTAAACTTGTGATAGATTGCTTGGCATAGTGCAATCTTCGTTAGAAGGGCCTTTTAGAAAATACAAACCTATTTTAATTCTGTCGACGTTGACATTGCAGACAGGACAACCCCTAGCAGTTAGAAGACGTGGGGGTCTAAGCCAAATTTGTGGGGCCTCCAGTAATTTGACCTCCCACTCCCCAAATAAAAAAATTAATTCAAAAGCTTAATTTTAGTTTAGTGTTATTACAGTATTTACACCTATAGCCTATACCAATTTTCAGCCATATAAGGTATTAGGAAACGCCTATAAAGGTAAATAATAAGTAATAGTTTATGCTAAAAGTCGTAAAGGCTGATTTCTCCCCAACCCTCCATTTTATTTTCTTCCTCAACGAAATTGATCTGTATAGAGCTACAAAGAACAACTATGCAAAGTTTGAATTAAATCTATTTGTGAATTCAAAAGTTATCGTGAGAAATATCCACCACAGATCAGATGAATTCAAATGAATGGAGTCAAAACGGATGACTCGCTTCTCTCATTCATTCAATCAAACCACATGATTATGTTTTTAATGGTTTTTACATTCTGACAATATTTACTAGATTGCTTATACAGGGTGTCTAATTATCATACGAGCTCGCAAATAAAAATTTCCCATCCAACTTGTTTTTTCCCCTCCAAATCGAGGGGCCGTGTGTTGCTGCATCATTTGCACACCCCTAAGGGTGGCCATGCTGCAGATCACATGACTTGACGTATGAATACTTAAGAGTTGATCTAATAGCTTCTATAGTTGTCAGATAAGGAAATGTAAATGAACTGTATTTATAAATACTTTTTTTCATCAATAAATTATTATTATTAGCACCGCGTCTTACTACCTGTTCGGGTTATACGCAATTACGCTAATGTGTAATGGTAGGGTGATTATGAGATGAAATGAAGGACCTACAGTTTAACGTGGAATCCGAACCACGGTGGAGGCCTGGCATTCCCCACATTCACAAGTTGTGATTAATACACGTCTTGTCATAGGTGAAGGAAGGCTTGGAAATCAGATAAATCTGTGCCAGGACCGAGGATTGAACCTCGGCGGCCAGCACAGAAGTCTGACACCTTACCCTTAGACCACCAGGTCACCTTCATCAATAAAAGGCACATTCATTATTTTTCATAAATTAATGTTATTATTCTGATTAATCGTTGAGATAGAGCTAAAGAAGCATAACATATTTGCAGCCGTGAACTGTCCCTCTGTTTGTTAATAAGGCTGTCCCGACCACTTGACCACTTACATCAGAACTAAACTTTGTGTGGATCTTTATTAGACAGTTAGCCGCACTTTCATCTTGTCTGCTTTGGGGAGGTCTTTTTTCTAGAAAAAAAAACCTTTGGATATTATGAGGTGATTTTTTTTTTTACAGTAAACGTTTTCCCTACTCTCCATCTACACAAATGCGGGTGCATTTTTCTAAATTATTCTCTCTCCATTAGTGGTAGAAAACTATGAATAGGTCTGAGTGTAGATGAAAAGCTTTTGGTAAATTTTTAATCGAAATATTTTCAGTTAAATTTTCCGCAGTGGTGGCTTGTGGCCTATTAAGTAGGTGAAGGGGTAGAGTTGGGGGGGGGGGCAGCAACTATATCCTGCTACATATATGAAATATTGTGTTGGGAGACGAGTAGGGGAGCAATATTTGTTAACAAATACTCAGACCTAACTTAAATTTAGTTTAACTAAACCCGATTCGGTTGCCGCATGGTCTAAGGCGTCACTCTCGCAATAGACTGGACTGCCGATGATGGTGAGATTGGGTTTTGAATCCCGGTTGGGTGTACTCTGGGTGGTTTATCCTGAATGGTTTTACGATCCCCTTATAAGTGAATGTGGGTACAAATTGGCTCCTCTTAATTCAACCTTCCTCATCCTTTAATACATTAACGTAATTAGTACATATTATGCGCGTAACCCAAACGGGTAGTAAGACGTGGTGTTATATAAAAAATAATATTACAGCTGATAAACTTAACACAAACTCTAAACAAATTATGGCAATTAGAGATGAAAAATTTCCGGTAAAATTTTCAGATTATTGAACACCAGGGGAAGGGAATGTTTTATGATATTTAAGTATTAACATATATTGTATACAGCAGACCCGGAATTAGTGACACATTCAACCACCGAGCGTTGTAGTAGACACATGAGTGTAAGAAGAGAAATGTAATAACTGTTATCGCCTTATTGTAACTCATTTGATAATGAATCTGTGTCTAACGTCCTCGGGGGGAAATTAAACTGAACTTTAACACTCTGGATATCTTGAGTTCGTCTTCTTCGTTACATTTAAATAGCGATATATCTCTACAGAAATAAAAACTAATAGAAAATTTCCCGGAAAAAAATAAAATCAAAGGAAAATGCTCATGTATATTTTCCAAACGGTAACATTTTCCGTTCCACACCTTTAGACTCATAAGACGCTGGGATGAAGAATATTTGATGGTCTATTAACATTATGAACCCAATTTGAATCAATCGAGTGATATTCTCGTTTACAGAATCACTGTCTTATATCACTGGACACAACACACGCACTTATATCTCCAGAGGCTCACACGCACTTGAAAGGGCAGAATACCTCCCTCCCCCCCCCTAACCCCTGGTAACTCTCACACGTAGCTCCTAGGGGTAGAAGACAATGAATTATGTGTTCATGCTAAGCTGGCAAGTAATGCCCTCACTCTATCATAGCGCTCTCATGCTGTGTGTGTATGTGTATATGTGTGTGTGTGTGTGTGGAGATATTCAAGTCCGACCACCTACCCTCAATCTTTCTTATATCCCCCTCCAACCCCCTCTTCACATAACAAGGATTCAGGGGAAGAAGGGGATATGTCACTCCGCGGGGGTCATCTGGTTAACAAGAGCTATCAACATAAGAGGCACCTGCCTCGGTGGCGTAGTTAACTAACGCGCTAGTTTCGTGTTGAGCTAGGCTGCGGAGGACTGGGAGATTGAGGTTAGAATCTCGGTCGGGTGAACTGAGGGTGGTTTTGTATAAATGTTCTACCACTCTCTCTACATGCAAATGTAGGTACGTTTCTTCTCAAATTAATGTATACGGGACCCGAACGGGTACTAACTCACGGTGATCAGAATATATATGTATGGATATATTTATATAAAGGAATAACTAATTACCCAATACCCTCCCCACCCGCGCCACATTTTACAAACCAACTTGGAGAAAACACATATTCCCACCGATCCACTGATTATCCTGTGTTTATTCCCTTCCTCTGAGCGTCAAAATTAAGGGTCTGGGATCTGGTTGTTGTATTCGCCATATAGCTAAGTTACTACGAATCCCTGATATCCCGCACAAGCAAGATGACATAAGATATTTACTCAATCCTAAATTGCGTAGTTTGTTTGTTGTTAATTGTGTTCAGGATGTGGAGCCTCTACTTGGTTGATCGTGACACTCCTATACAACCACCAACATCAAAGTTGGACCATTGCGTGTATTCATACGCCAATACACGCGTTATGAAGTTGTCACTTTTAGAAGGTGGTCAACATTCAGTGTTAAATATCTTCTGAAAGTTTCTTACTATGGCTATAATAAGACTTAGACTCAGCCGCCTTAGTGGGCACGTGGGTTGGACCTGATTTGGTTTTGACGAGGAAGTCAGGGCTTGAATCCCGGTCGGGTGTACTGAGGGGAGGTTTCATCATTTATATTCTATCTACCTACACTTATATACGGTACACTTTTAACGAAGCTGCCGGATCATCTTTGATAATGTGGCAAAGTTTGGAAACAATGGAGCTGGTGTCGAACCCAGGTCTTCAGTTGATGTAAAGAATGAGTCTAACACAGTCAATCAACACAGTCAATCCACAAGGTCAGTCTCGTACAGAGTATAACACGGTCAGTAACGTACAGTGATTCTATCCCAGTCAATCAACACGGTCAGTCACGTACAGTGATTCTAGCCCAGTCATTCAACATGGTCAGTCACGTACAGTAATTCTAGCCCAGTCAATCAACATGGTCAGTCACATACAGTGATTCTAGCCCAGTCAATCAACACGGTCAGTCACATACAGTGATTCTAGTCCAGTCAATCAACACGGTCAGTCACATACAGTGATTCTATCCCAGTCAATCAACATGGTCAGTCACATACAATGATTCTAGCCCAGTCAATCAACATGGTCAGTCACGTACAGTAATTCTAGTCCAGTCAATCAACATGATCAGTCACATACAGTGATTCTAGCCCAGTCAATCAACAGTCATTCACGTACAGTGAGTCAAAAACAGTCAATCAACACGGTCAGTCACATACAATGATTCCAGCCCAGTCAATCAACAGTCATTCACATACAGTGAATCTAACACAGTCAATCAACACAGTAAATCACGTCCAGTGAGTCTAACACAGTCAATCAACAGAGTCAGTTACGTCCAGTGAATCTAACATAGTCAATCAACACAGTAAATCACGTCCAGTGCGTCTAACATAGTCAATCAACACAGTAAATCACGTCCAGTGAGTCTAACATAGTCAATCAACACAGTAAATCACGTCCAGTGAGTCTAACATAGTCAATCAACAGAGTCAGTTACGTCCAGTGAGTCTAACACAGTCAATCAACACAGTAAATCACCTCCAGTGAGTCTAGCACATTCAATCAACAGAGTCAGTTACGTCCAGTGAATCTAACATAGTCAATCAACACAGTAAATCACGTCCAGTGAGTCTAACATAGTCAATCAACACAGTAAATCACGTCCAGTGAGTCTAGCACATTCAATCAACACAGTAAATCACGTCCAGTGAGTCTAACATAGTCAATCAACACAGTAAATCACGTCCAGTGAATCTAACACAGTCAATCAACACAGTAAATCACGTCCAGTGAGTCTAGCACATTCAATCAACAGAGTCAGTTACGTCTAGTGAGTCTAACATAGTCAATCAACACAGTAAATCACGTCCAGTGAGTCTAGCACATTCAATCAACAGAGTCAGTTACGTCCAGTGAATCTAACACAGTCAATCAACACAGTAAATCACGTCCAGTGAGTCTAGCACATTCAATCAACAGAGTCAGTTACGTCCAGTGAATCTAACACAGTCAATCAACACAGTAAATCACGTCCAGTGAGTCTAGCACATTCAATCAACAGAGTCAGTTACGTCCAGTGAATCTAACACAGTCAATCAACACAGTAAATCACGTCCAGTGAGTCTAGCACATTCAATCAACAGAGTCAGTTACGTCCAGTGAATCTAACACAGTCAATCAACACAGTAAATCACGTCCAGTGAGTCTAGCACATTCAATCAACAGAGTCAGTTACGTCTAGTGAGTCTAACACAGTCAATCAACACGGTCAGTCAGTCAGCAATCCACCTCTAGTGGCGTAGTTAGCTAACACACTAGTTTAGTGTTGAGATGGACTACTGAGGACGGGGAGACCAACGTTCGAATCTCGCTTGGTTGAACTTGGTTCTCTAAATGGGTTTCCGCTCTCCCTCAACTCAAATGCGGCTTAACGTTCTCTATATTCAACCTTCCCAATTCCTTACCCATTAGCGTAATTAGTACTTAAGCATATAACCCGAACGGGTAGTAAGACGCAGTGTAAATTATTATTATTGTTATTAATATGTATAAGATAAAGCGCATTGATAAAAACAATTGGTAATAAATAAAATTATATAATACTAGGAAAATGGTAGAGCAAAAATAAAAGTAAAAACGCTAACACATATTTACTTCCTGAGGAAGATGTTATAATAGAATTGAAATATCAAAGTGTGTGTAAATATGTGTTAGTGTTTTTTACTTTTATTTGTGATCTACCATTTTGCTAATATTCTCTCATTTTATTTATTATTGTTATTATTATTAACACGGTGAGTCGAGGAGAGTGAACTAGAGTTGTTAGGTCGAGTAGCGAGTCCTAGAGTAAACTCTCTCGTGTGCAAGACATCGCGGACCATCAGTACTATCGGCCGCTTGTGTCTAATGCTGCGGTGAGGCCTTCCTGCGAGGAACGGACAACTGATAATGTTGTATAGAACTACTAACTTGTAATGGTCTAAGCCTAATGAACTACAACTTCCTGACGTACTCCTTGATCTTGTGGAGGTTAACAGTTCTATTCCAGGTAACGTCGAGATTGTTACTTGTGTATTGTGGTTGGGAACATCAAAGTATTTATCAGGGTTTTAATAATTGTGTTTGATTATAGTATTTATTATTAGGATAATTTGCCCCACTTGACTGTTCTGTGTTGTAGAGCAAGCAATGAGACCGCTTCATTCACAATGTTTGCTCGTGTGGAGAGAGAGGGGGGGGGGTGCAACTTCCTCTAAATGTCACCTCCCTCATTCCTAGTCCATCAGTGTAAATATGAGGATAGTCCGGACGGGTGCTAAGACGAGAAGAACTTACTAAAAGATAAAACTCAACAAGTAATTAACTGAAACTTAGTATTCTACTGGTTCAATATAAAAAATATTAGAGTTTCCTAATGAATTAAATGTGGCTAAACAAATACGAAAACTTATTCTTATGGAGCAGGGTTTAGGCTAGGCTATGAGCGTCTAGTATTCGCATTTGGAAAGTGCTCGTGGAACCTTGTGTTTGGAAAGTGCTCGTGGAACCCTGTGTTTGGAAAGTGCTCGTGGAACCCTGTGTTTGGAAAGTGCTCGTGGAACCCTGTGTTTGGAAAGTGGGCATGGATCCCTGTGTTTGGAAAGTGCTCGTGGAACCCTGTGTTTGGAAAGTGGGCATGGAACCCTGTGTTTGGAAAGTGGGCATGGAACCCTGTGTTTGGATAGTGCTCGTGGAACCGTGTGTTTGGAAAGTGCTCGTAGAACCGTGTGTTTGGAAAGTGGGCATGGAACCCTGTGTTTGGAAATTGGGCATGGAACCCTGTGTTTGGAAAGTGGGCATGGAACCTTGTGTTTGGACAGTGCTCGTAGAACCGTGTGTTTGGAAAGTGGGCATGGAACCCTGTGTTTGGAAAGTGGGCATGGAACCTTGTGTTTGGAAAGTGGGCATGGAACCCTGTGTTTGGAAAGTGGGCATGGAACCTTGTGTTTGGACAGTGCTCGTAGAACCGTGTGTTTGGAAAGTGGGCATGGAACCCTGTGTTTGGAAAGTGGGCATGGAACCCTGTGTTTGGAAAGTGCTCGTAGAACCGTGTGTTTGGAAAGTGGGCATGGAACCCTGTGTTTGGATAGTGCTCGTGGAACCTTGTGTTTGGAAAGTGCTCGTGGAACCCTGTGTTTGGAAAGTGGGCATGGATCCCTGTGTTTGGAAAGTGCTCGTGGAACCCTGTGTTTGGAAAGTGGGCATGGAACCCTGTGTTTGGATAGTGCTCGTGGAACCGTGTGTTTGGAAAGTGCTCGTAGAACCGTGTGTTTGGAAAGTGGGCATGGAACCCTGTGTTTGGAAATTGGGCATGGAACCCTGTGTTTGGAAAGTGGGCATGGAACCTTGTGTTTGGACAGTGCTCGTAGAACCGTGTGTTTGGAAAGTGGGCATGGAACCCTGTGTTTGGAAAGTGGGCATGGAACCCTGTGTTTGGAAAGTGGGCATGGAACCCTGTGTTTGGAAAGTGGGCATGGAACCCTGTGTTTGGACAGTGCTCGTAGAACCGTGTGTTTGGAAAGTGCTCGTGGAACCCTGTGTTTGGAAAGTGGGCATGGAACCTTGTGTTTGGACAGTGCTCGTAGAACCGTGTGTTTGGAAAGTGCTCGTGGAACCCTGTGTTTGGAAAGTGGGCATGGAACCCTGTGTTTGGAAAGTGGGCATGGAACCCTGTGTTTGGACAGTGCTCGTAGAACCGTGTGTTTGGAAAGTGCTCGTGGAATCTTGTGTTTGGAAAGTGCTCGTGGAACCGTGTGTTTGGAAAGTGGGCATGGAACCTTGTGTTTGGACAGTGCTCGTAGAACCCTGTGTTTGGAAAGTGGGCATGGAACCTTGTGTTTGGACAGTGCTCGTAGAACCCTGTGTTTGGAAAGTGGGCATGGAACCGTGTGTTTGGAAAGTGCTCGTGGAACCGTGTGTTTGGAAAGTGGGCATGGAACCTTGTGTTTGGACAGTGCTCGTAGAACCGTGTGTTTGGAAAGTGGGCATGGAACCCTGTGTTTGGAAAGTGGGCATGGAACCCTGTGTTTGTAAAGTGGGCATGGAACCTTGTGTTTGGACAGTGCTCGTAGAACCCTGTGTTTGGAAAGTGGGCATGGAACCTTGTGTTTGGACAGTGCTCGTAGAACCCTGTGTTTGGAAAGTGGGCATGGAACCCTGTGTTTGGAAAGTGGGCATGGAACCCTGTGTTTGGAAAGTGGGCATGGAACCTTGTGTTTGGACAGTTCTCGTAGAACCGTGTGTTTGGAAAGTGGGCATGGAACCCTGTGTTTGGAAAGTGGGCATGGAACCCTGTGTTTGGATAGTGCTCGTGGAACCTTGTGTTTGGACAGTGCTCGTAGAACCGTGTGTTTGGAAAGTTCTCGTGGAACCTTGTGTTTGGAAAGTGCTCGTGGAACCCTGTGTTTGGAAAGTGGGCATGGAACCCTGTGTTTGGACAGTGCTCGTAGAACCGTGTGTTTGGAAAGTTCTCGTGGAACCTTGTGTTTGGAAAGTGCTCGTGGAACCCTGTGTTTGGAAAGTGCTCGTGGAACCTTGTGTTTTGAAAGTGCTCGTGGAACCCTGTGTTTGGAAAGTTCTCGTGGAACCTTGTGTTTGGAAAGTTCTCGTGGAACCTTGTGTTTGGAAAGTGCTCGTGGAACCCTGTGTTTGGAAAGTGGGCATGGAACCCTGTGTTTGGAAAGTGCTCGTAGAACCCTGTGTTTGGAAAGTGCTCGTGGAACCCTGTGTTTGGAAAGTGCTCGTGGAACCTTGTGTTTGGAAAGTGCTCGTGGAACCCTGTGTTTGGAAATTGCTCGTGGAACCCTGTGTTTGGAAAGTGCTCGTGGAACCTTGTGTTTGGAAAGTGCTCGTGGAACCCTGTGTTTGGAAAGTGCTCGTGGAACCTTGTGTTTGGAAAGTGCTCGTGGAACCTTGTGTTTGGAAAGTGGGCATGGAACCCTGTGTTTGGAAAGTGCTCGTGGAACCCTGTGTTTGGAAAGTGCTCGTGGAACCTTGTGTTTGGAAAGTGCTCGTGGAACCCAGTGTTTGGAAATTGCTCGTGGAACCCAGTGTTTGGAAAGTACACGTTGAACTCTCCAGTGTGAGTTGTGACGGATTCGTCCCAAGATGTGCGCGCACGAAACAAAGTAAGTCCCGGGTGACGGAAGGAAGACAAATTTCTCGCGAGCTGCTTCTCTCTCGTCACGGAATCCGGCCACGTGCTCTTATTCCTCAAACAGTGGTCCCCCTGCCCCTCTAGGAGGGTGAAGGAGTGAAGTCAGCTCTCCCCACCCCCACATCCCCTGACGCGTCATCCCTCACGGCGACAATAACGTACCGACGTAATCTAGTCCATTTTCAGCCGCGCACATGGAGTCTCCCTAAACACGAGGACCTCCATTACACAATTTTTCTTTTTATTTCGAGTAGTTGGGGGATGTTTTAAAGTTATGTTATTACTGCTGAGATTTCCTGATTCTAATGAATCACGTGACATACAATATTTTGTATTGCATCAGAAGTAAAGGAAAGTATTCGAAATGGTGGCCTTTAATGCTAAGGACACATTACATCACTTTTATAGCTCACTAGTGTAGTAAACTAATGATATAAAACATGGTAATCATAGTGATATAACGTTCAGACTGTAATAATAAAAGTGAAATGAGAGGGAACTTAGTGATATAATTGACAGGTATAATAAAAACTCGTCAGATAAGTTCTTATCTGAATCATGTGAAATACTGTTGAGGCATTTTGAAAATAGACATGTTAAAGTTACAATGTATAGGTTTATTATCTTATGCAATATATATTAGCTATACATAACTTAAGTTTATAATTCTATACTTAATATTTTACCCAATACATAACATATATTTACAACTACACATAGGTTATGTTATTTATTTATTTTTATGTTCTATATCAAAAGAAAATATTGTGATCGTGAAAAAAAAATTGAACTCAAGATGACAAATCTTTACCTATTTATGTGAACAAACCGCCTCGGTGGCGTAGTTGGCTAACGCGCTAGTCGTGTTGATCTTGACTGCTGAGAATGGGGAGATCGAGGTTCGAATCTCGGTCGGGTTAACTGGGGGTGGTTTTTTCTATATGGTTTTCCACTCTCCCTTCACGCAAATGTGGGTTCACTTCCTCTCATTCAACCTTCCCAATTCCTAATCCATTAGCGTAATTAGTACTTAAAACGTATAACCCGAACGGGTAGTAAGAAGCGGTGCTAAATAATAATAATTTATGCGAACACCAACCCAAAAAAGTGAATTTTACAATTCTGTCTCTCCTCTTGTCTGTCTGTCTTCCCCTGGCCACGCATCCAAAACGATTTGATGGATTCTGTTCAAACTTGAGATTTAGATTTTAGACCAAATAACTCTTTTCTCCCTCTAGCCCTTTCAATTAACTGATGAGTAGCTTTATTTAAATTCCAAATTGCTCATAGATGGCTCTAAAGGTTTTGTTAAAATGCAAATCTAGGATTTGTTTGACATGACACATAATTGGTTTTTGGCCAAAATTTGTTAAAGGGTGATTTCCTAATTAATTTTTCAAAACTTGAAATTTTTTACAAATGGCTTTAACGATTTGTTTTCAATAGGTATCTTGAAAGTGTTTTACATAGCACATAACTTTGTTTACTTATTTTGTGAGTAAAAACTCATTTATGGGTAGTTTATTTATGAGTGATTTTTCAAAATAATTCAAATACTTTACAATCGACTCTTTAAGATTGGTTTCCAATGATTATAGTTTGGAAGTGTTCTATATAACAGATAACACTGTTTACGTGTTTTGGGAGTAAAACTCATTTGTAGGTGGTTTACTGTTGACTATTTTTAAATTAAAATATTTTAAAACATGGATTTAGTGATTTGCTTCAAAATTGATATTGGGATATTATTTTACATATCAATAATTATGTATATTTATCTAAACTAAATCAATTTAGTGGTATCTTACTTCAAATTACAGAAAATTTTAATGTTTTGGAAATTTACTTTTAAGAGTGAATTCAAAATGAGAATCTGTTAATAGTTTTTTATATGATAAATAAGAAAAGTTTACAAATTACAAATCATTTAGGGTAGTCTACAAATAACTAATTTTGGAAAATCTGATTTTTATTAAGTATATTTGAACCATTTGGTTTACAATTTTTATATAAATGTTGATTATTGTGATTAACAAAATGATGGTTGTCTTTATGGGTAAAACATATTTAAGGGTATTTAAAAAAAACTACTTCTGAACATTTTCTTTTAATCTCTAATACACAAACCCGCCTCGGTGCGTAGTTGGCTAACACGCTAGTCGTGTTGAGCTCGACTGCTGAGGACGGGGAGATCGAGGTTCGAATCTCGGTCGGGTGAACTGGAGGTGGTTTTTCCTAAATGGTTTTCCACTCTCCCTCCACGCAAATGAGGGTTCACTTCCTCTAATTCAACCTTCCCAATTCCTAATCCATTAGCGTAATTAGTACTTAAAGCGTATAACCCGAACGGGTAGTAAGACGCTGTGCTAAATATTATTTTTCTAATACACAATATAAGAAAGTTTGTGCGATTGTGTCTTAACATTTGTTACACTTTATGATCAACCGCGATAAAAAAAAAAGCTGCCCTTCCCTTTTCCAGATAGATTTGGGGACAATAGGACCTGAACGCTCTCATCGCCTCGTTTTTAAAAATCCTCTATTGGAAAAGATTGAAATGAGGTAAATGATTTATTAGTCCCACCTTTGTCCTGCAAGGTGTTCCTGCCTATCTGATCGGCAATTAGGACGTTAATCTGCTGTTGCTAAACCTGCTCTCCTCGTATTTGTGTTGCTAATTAGGCCATTAAGTCATCTAGTGTTTGTCATGTGATAACCTGGATAGACACATTCTTGACCTCATACCTGGTTTGACCCAGGACCAATCACGCCACATGTGTCCGTTAGCAAATGTTATACTTGTATTACACACTCGATTATAATAAGATGCCGTGTGTGGAAAATGCGTGACACGAATACCCCCCCGCACGGGCTAGCGAAGGAGTGGTTTGTGCCTCGCGCATTAGTTCTTATTACGAGCACGATCTCGATTGTGTGGCTGCGATCTAAAGTATGTTTCATTTTGTATACAAGGATGAATGAATTTGAGTATTATTTGTATTTAAAATAAATAATTATGGTGAAAAGTACTTTGCTCCTAAAATTATTGTTTTTTAAAATATAATTTTAAGGCAACGTAGTCACAATTTTTTCAAACTTATGCTTTAAAAATACTCTTCGAATATTTTGTAGATCTTTAAAGGACAACTTAATTTTGTACTCATAAATTAGTATTATTTATATATATATAGTATAAAAAATATATATATGTAAATAAATAAATACACACACATATATATAAATAAATAAATAAAATGAGGTCTTGTCTGTCTGTCATGAGTATTGCCTGATATTACTGCACGCAGAGGTCTACAATTTTAAAATGAGTAGCCCCTGTATATGAACATGTGGACTTAGAAACAATAATTTTACAACCCGCCTCGGAGACCTGGTGGTCAAGGGGTAAGGTGTCAGACTTCTATGCTGGCGCCGGGGTTCAATCCTCGGTCCCGGCACAGATTTATCTGATTACCAAACCCTTCCTTCACCTCTGACAAGACATCTTGTGAATGTGGGGAATGCCAGGCCTCCACCGTGGTTCGGATTCCACGTTAAACTGTAGGTCCTTCATTTCATCTCACAATCACACTACCATTACGCATTAGCGTAAGTACATATAACCCGAACGGGTAGTAAGACTCGGTGCTAATAATAATACAACCCGCCTCGGTGGCGTAGTTGGCTAACGCGCTTGTCGTGTTGAGCCAGACTGCTGAGGACGGGAGATCGAGGTTCGAATCTCGGTCGGGTGAACTGGGGGGGGGTTCCTAAATGGTTTTCCACTCTCCTTCCACGCAAATGCGTGTTCACTTCCTTTAATTCAACCTTCCCAATTCCTTATCCATTAGCGTAATTGGTACTTAAGCGTATAACCCGAACGGGTAGTAAGACGCGGTGCTAAATAATAATAATTTTTTTTTTTACAATTTTGACTAAATTTTTATTAATTAATTAAAAACCGGATCGGAACCAATTAAATGGAGATGTTTTTCTGTATATTTAATGAACGATGGTACTTTATGATCGGTTCTGGTAGTTTATCAGCCCTCAATACGAGTCATACAACCCATCCAGGCTATCTGCTTATTTAAACTAACGGAGTAAAGATGAGAAAGGTAAAGCTTTGAGGTAAATGTATCCGTATTTTCTAGGTGGGAGAGGGGAAAACTACTCTCAGTATATCTGACCGGGATTAGATTCCTTATCTCCCCTTCCACCAGCAATACAGTATGTTGCTAGAATGCCCTCTTAGACCAAGCGACCACCGGTGTAGGTCAAATAATTATTTTACCATTCGTTTGACTGTGAACAGAGCCGTTATAACATTTTCAAATCAGATTGTGTGTTTTTGACGGGAATATCCAGCCACGGTGTTACATCGTAGATAAGTTCCGGTTAGCAACTATTTTATTATTCATTATATCTTACCATACTCACTAATGTGATTGACATTGAAGTGTTGAGGGAGGGGTTATCTATCAGTCATCCCCCTACCCTTCACCTGACCAACTACTGTGGTATGAGCTCGCAATACCTTGCCCTCTTAAAGGGGGAGGAGAGATGCCCTCAACCCTGCCCTAACAACAAAACTGTGGTCTGAACAAGCAATCGCTCGCTTTCTTGTTTAATTCTAAAACTTCTCTCGCTGTACATGGAAGTTTATTTTATTTGATGACACTCTGAGAAGGGGGGGAAAGGGGGTAACAGTGAAGGACTCGTTGATAGGCTCGAAGGTACATTTTGAAGGCAATAGATTTTTTAAATATTTAATCACTTTATTTATTGAGATCATTTATCTATTTCAGTCATTTTTACTTTCTCGCTCTCTTATAGAAAATAAAATATTGTGATTGTCAAAAAAAATAGAATTCGATGAATATCGTCAACGTTTCATAACACTCCCTCCCCCCCCCCCCATCTTCCCCCTCTACCTTCACCACCGAATCAAAAAAAAAGTTTTTTTGAATTTCCGTCTCTTTGTCCGTCCATACCTCGGATTAGAGACTAAACTATTCTACCGATCGGGTTAAAATTTGTTATTTAGGGTTTTCATAGGGTTGCCCCAAAGGATTTTTGAAATTTGATATCCAACCCTAAAATTAAGGGTAATTTACTGAAGGGCGAAAAGAGAAAAATTCTATTTTCTCAAATCCGGTACTAACGATTTTGATTAAATTTCGTTTCTAAACATTTGTAAATATTCAAAACAAAATGACTACTTTCAATATTTCAGCAAAATGACTTTAAGGGTTCCGGTCTGATGTGTAAATGCTTTTTTTATCTTATCTCCACAACTCTTTGAGATATTAAATTACTTTTCATTCCAAAAATGTAGGTCACTTTTTGATACAAATCATTTATTTGAAACATATTTTTATAAAAGCAATATCTAACTTTCAAGCTACACGCAAATATTTATATTTTAAATTTACGAACACTAAAGGTAAAGTATTGCGACTATAAAAATAATCTAGCACGAAATTTTGATGGATGTTGACGTCTAATGACCCCCTAACCCTAAAAAGTTGTTTTTGCAATGGTATATGTATGTGTGTCTGTTTTACCCTAAAATATAGAGTACTTTAGTAAAAAGCAAAAAGAGAAAAATTCGAACGGGAGTAAAAAAAAATGTTTTACGTAAGTCCAGCGTAATTTGTGTTGGGTTTGCTAGTGTATATTAGTTCGTTTCACATATTATATTACGAGCTTTGAGTAAATATCTCCATTTTTAAACAATGTAGTGAGAACGTTAGTGCGGGGTTCCATATCATTTATTTTAATTAATAATAACATACCTGGAATCAAATCCAAGACTTTTTTGTGTGCACCGTGTCTTACTACCTATCTGGACTATCCGTATATTCACACTAATGGAGTAGGATGAGGAGGTATATTTCGCATAGAGGAAGAGTGAAAAAACATCTAGGGAAAACAACCCTTATTGTACCGTACCAAGTTTCAAACTACGATATTTCAGAGATGATCAATGTGCACGTGAAAAAGTTGTCAGCCACAGCCAAGGTGTGCAATTTTGTTTGTTTGTTTTGCACTTGCAACATTAGAGAGCGCAAAGATCCCACCTTGTCGGAATAATATCCAAGAGCCTTCAATCCAAGCGTTGACGAGGCTGGGACAGATAATCCCAGGCGCCTGAGACCCTTTCTGCTAAAACCTCAATCAAAAATAAAAACATAGGCTGGTTAAAATCTTCAAGCTTGTTTTTAAATAAACTAGATTTTGATTCTAAAAGTAGTGATTTTTGTTCGTGAATGTTGTTGCCACTGATCAGAGAAGGAGAGAGATAGAAATAGAGGAGTGAAAGAAGGAAGACTGTATCCTTCACTTTCACCTACGAACCTCCTCACCTGTCCTAATACAGCGCTTAATTAAGTGGTTTATGCAGTCGTATAATTTCGCTCGTGTGATTAAAATTGGGAAAAACAAATAATCCAACAAATATCTGTAACTTTGTAAGCATGTCGGTATCGTAATGACTCGCGACCAGACGCCCGCCTCGCAACTTTGTTCTATTTCCAATCCACAGGAGAAACACACTAACACTACTGTAATACACAGTTTATTTTGGATGCGTTAGAAACTGAGAGTATTCATTCCTGGTGTGGTTGTCGAACTCCCATCTACATCGCTTGTTATCCATGCGCGCGCAGACAGAGAGCGGACTGGGTATTAAATATCACGCATCTAGACGCTTCATTTCATTTGAAACAAGCAGGTATCCTCCGTTTACCATAAAATACCTAGTCCGTTCACGATAACTTTGGATTTTCATGATACCGTGGTTGAAAAGTTAATGAAAAATATAGCCGTGGATTCATCGTCCTCACGAATACGTAGTGATATATTCGACAAGTGTTGTAGGCCGAGTTTAATTTTGAAACCATCAAACCAACAAAAACATATTCGTAAGTTTAAGGGATTCAAAACCACTGTCAGAAAAAGGAAAGTAATGAGAATTATATTTGGAGCTAAGGAGGACAAAAAACAGAGTGGAGAAAGCTACATTAGGAAGAACTTCATGGTGTGTATACATCCCCAAACATATTATGAATAATCCAGGTAAGCAGGCTGAGGTCATGTGGCACGTATGGTGTATATACACAACATTTTAGTTGGAAAACCTGAAGATACACGTCCCCTTAGTAGGGTTGGACATCGATGGGAGGATAATGAGTTAATTTATTTGAAGGAGTTTTTGTTTCAAGATAGGGTTGGATGGGAGTGTCTCAGGACGGTGTTTTTATAGCTGAGTCTCAGGATATAGTTGAATTGAGGTAGCGGAATAAGGTTGAATGAAGGTGTCTCAGGATAGGGTTGAATGGATGTAGTCTATCTCAGGATAAGGTTGCATGGAGGTGTGTCAGGATAGGGTTGGTTGAAGGTGTCTCAGTATAGGGCTGTTTAGCGAGCTTACGTTCTGGCGGCCATGAACTATTGAGCTTCTTTAGCCCAGAGAATTAGTCAGTAAAAGCCCTAGTTATCTTGTTAGTACAGCTGTTAACCAGATCAATTGCGCCTTTTATGAGAAAATTATTAAATTTCTACTATTATTAGTATAGATTGTATATTATAGCTACGTGTGAAGGGAAGTCAGATTTGACCTCTGAGGTCATTGAAAGGTCAAATCCAATATGGCCACCACCTCACCGGGCCTAATGTTTAAATATTCTTAGCTTGGAAAGCAAATAGTGTAAAAAAAAGGCATTAAAGGTGTAATTTACAAGTAATTTAAGGATGCCCATTCATTATAGAACACAGTAGAAATCTCCAGAATTCAATAAATTGAAGTTAGATCAAAGGCAAAGGCCAATATTGACGTAAATAAACGTGAACAGCTTATATAGCTTATTAATGACAATGCAAAATACATGTAATGAACAAATATATGTAATGAATAAAATCATCAATCTCCAGAAAATAGACTTGGTTCAGTTGCACAGTCTACTTGAGTGAAACTTTGACTCACCTGCAGCATCCAGTGCAGCCGTTCTTAAACCCACAGTGAACTAATTACTGGCACGAATATGTTACTTCAGGGAGAGTGCTCCAAAGAGGCTGCTACCCAATTGTTTCCTTTGTATAGCCCCAGTCAGAGAGCTCCGGCATATCTGGATTAATGACCAATACATAGTTCCAACAGTTGGCCTGGTAGTAAGTGCGCTTGATGTGCTGCTTGAGTGCTCCCTGGTTTGAAGAGTGTTTTTTATTGCTCTAGATGTATGTGTGAACAGCTGTTTCCCGACACTATTAACCTCCATGATCTCACTGGTTTGATCGCACATCAGCAAAACAAATCACTACAGCAATAGCAGTGACTCTAAACCGATTTCACTTGGCATGGAAAGGAGCTTATGGAAAGCATCATCCACCTATGGGAAATAATTCCAAATATCCAGGGCAGTCTTTTCCCTCTACCAGTGAATGTAGTAACAGTATCACACTTAGTGAAAGCGTGAAATACTGGCAGAGTACGACAATGTGTTGGATTCATTGTGGCAACCATTTCATGAATAGCTATGTACCGAAAGTTTGACCTGACACCAAAAGCAATCCACAATTTATCAAGAGCTAATTTTCTTAGCCGTCACCCAATAATGCAGGTGTTCTATCTCCAAAAGTGTTAAATTTGCTATATTTATTGTTTACGACTATTTGGAGTACACATGGTTCACCTGCGGTGAAATTAAGACTATTATATAATGACTTAAGAGGATAAAAAGTCTAGTTGTCTTTTAGTAACATTGGTTTTACACACATGGACAAACTTCAATGCTCTTTTGCACAACACTTGCATTCTTGGTTGATAAAATTAAGCCACAGCCAGTACTACTATTTAAGTATCAACAGTATTATGGTCATCTTTTTACAACCCGTTAACCCAGCATCTGTCAAATAAAAATAATAAACGAGTATCGGCCTCCTCTTTCAAACATAGGGCTAGGTCACAGGGCTCGGGCCTAGATGAATCAAGTATGTCTTACCAGGAGAGTAGAGGACTAGACTTCTTTATGTTGCATACAGTTCCTTGCCCTCTGCTATCAGAAGTCATTTGTATTACGGGAAAGCAAACAATTTGGTTTTGTTATCACTGACTCAAAGAATGTACTTCCAATTCTTTGTCATCACATTAGAAGGATACACTCTTTTCCTCGTGCCCTTTCCTCTCTTCTCTCTCATTGCGGCTTTCAGGCTGTCAGGTAGATGTACATCCCAAACATGGTCGAGGTGGCTGGTCTTCTCGAAGTTAGCAGATATGTATGTTGAGAAAATTCTTTCAGCATACTTTTGAAATGTTTTTGCTAAGCCATGATTTAGCATTTGAACCACAGCTTCACCATCGAAAATGTTTGCATCAACTGTAGGCGCAGTATTGTTTTCGAGAAAATCTGCTTCCATGCACTTAAGTAGATCTGCTTCAGTCCCAATCCATAGTCTTCCTCCACTTGACAAAGCTAGCGGGGCTGTGTGGTTCCCGTGGGCGAAGAAACTGTCTATGTTTTCATCCTGGGCTTTACATGGGATGTAAAGCCTCGAAAATAGGCCATAATCACTCTTAATTTGTGCTAGCTGTTCTTTATGTTTATCTGAACTACACTAGTACAGTACACTACACTGGTATAGAAGTACACAACACTAGTACAAAATTACACAACAATAGTACAGAAGTACACTAGTTGTTAATCTTGACAGGTGGTCTACTGAACAATAATAGCTTGTTCCTTTGAAGTGTTTCCGTGACAGGTATTGTCCATTGTTTTAGTATTTTTGTGAGAAACTCATTTTACTGCTCCTCACCACTTGTTTCAATACTTCTCACAGTATCAGCCACTTGGGTGTCCATGATGTCCTAGAAGGTCTTGGCTGTATTATAGAAATGTATTCCCCATCTTTTCCAACACTTTCACAAGAGCCTTAACATACTTCAGAAATTTTTCTTGCACGTAAGGTTTTCGGTCATAGTGTGGGTGTCTATTGCTACCAGCACAAGCACCATCCTGTTAATTTATGACCTGTACTTCAAACTCTGTATTGATCCTGGCCATTTCTGACCCTGCTACCATCCAACGTCTGAATATTCCTGAATTGCCTGCCAATCCAATAGCTCCACCAGGACCTTCCATCCATCCACCATCTTCTCTTGAGAAATTGTTGTTGGTTTTGTGGACCATGAAATTCCCAGACTTGAATTCTGAGCAAGAGTATTCAAATCACGGATGTATAAGGCAATTCATCTTGTGTAGTTTGTGTGATATAGGGCGATGAGTCAGGGCATAGTCTATGTCGGCGATCTCACGTACAGCTGAAAGCTACCTTCACGAAGTGTCACAGCAAGCAAAGCTCCAATAGAATATCCATTAGTCAATAGTCAAAATGCACACTGGTCTTTGCTTATTTTTGAAACCACTCCTCTTGAAGGTTTGCATGGCATTATTATCATCGGCTGTGAATTCTTCACTCTGAGCTTGTTGGAGGAGTATATGAATGCTTGTAGCTGTGACCTGGTGTGTATGGTTGGCCTTGGTGACATGACTGGCCTTCATGAAGAAAGCTTCTGTTACGAAACTTTCAATGTCAGCTTGTAGCAGGGAGTTCATCCAACAACTGTCTTACAGCCAGTCTCCCAGCAACTTCTACATGACCATCTTGTTGTATAAGCTACCTAACATGATGATATAGCGATTTTCTCCATGGGCGGTAGGCCAGGTTCATTGTATTAACTTCGCAAGAGCATAAAGTTGTTGGTCAGTAGCCAGTACGAGAATTTGACCAAGGTTCAAGTGCTGAACAGCTGAGAAATCCATGGAGTGATGTATCATCGCCAGTGCGTTGATTACGGTAGCTAAGGTAATAGCTTGGTACACGTCAGTGGGGTGGCCAGAACATGATACCAACCATCCATGGTTGAAGTTTTAACAGCTGTCTTGACAGTTCTGAGCCATACAAACTCATCTTCTGTTGCAGCAAAAGGAGCTCGCAAGGTCTCACGAGCCCTTTCACATCTGGCGTACTGAAGTTCTTCGACTTTAGGACAACTGGTGGCACAATTATGTAGCCGGATGGCATAGGTGTCATTGATTTGGTGGAAGAAACACCTTGACTAATCACTGGCACACCACGATCAATTCCTAAATGTTTATATGATGTGTGCTTCATTAGTAAAATTCCCGTACCATGGAAGGATTATTTTGTTGTTGCAGAGCTAGGGTTGTGGTCAATGTTGTCACAGCTGCTGTTGTGAACAATGCATGACACAAATTTGGTGGGTACACTACATCTTACACACTAAATTGTTGGCAGACACCATTGGCAATTTCAGATAATTTGCAAAAGCTAAATATATCACACCCTAGTAGACCCGCCAGAGAATCTAACCTTGAAATCACAGTCACCACGGTTCTCCAGTAAATTGTGAGCTTGACACTTTTGACCGTGTGTCCATTGAAACTGGTTTAATAAAATAAAAAACAATCAAAGTAACTCTGACACCCACCCTCACGGAGTAGAGTGCGAATGCACAGTGTCGTAATAGTTTGGCGTTGAAATATTAATACAGTGTTTAAATGTTTAGGCACAATCGCCATTGCTGAAAGCAATGGTTTTAGTTGTTGGACTTTTATCTAGCTCTGACCGGGAGATGTCTGGTACTTGGCTTAATCGCCTGTGTGTATAGACTTTTAGCCGCTTTGGTATCACAGAGGTGTGGAACCAGGAGTGATCTTAAACCTAACTTAAGCTTAATTTAACCAACACCTGGTGAAAATACTCATGGTACCTGCAGGGGAATCGAACCCCGAATTGTAACCAGATGCACTGACCACTGTATCATTGGTCCGGTTTTCCATCTTGATGAAGGAGAGAGATTCACCATGTTCTTCGTGCGTTAGGTTAAGAAACATGTTGATGTTGAGTGATGTACATGCTATTTGTCGTCCACACTGTTTTACTGTATGCCCTCTTTCCTCGTGTTCTTCCCACGCTCTCTGTCCTCCGTTCTAATTTCCATTCCTCCTTATCTGGCTTCACCTCCCTTCTTTGCTGAATTATGCATGGCAGGATGAAGGGGAGTTTTCTTCATGGCCCTCGAGACGAAGGCGTGCAAGAAGGTGGCGATGTTACAGCCATAGACATATCATAGAGCCATCTTTGTTACATTCCATGAATATATATTATATAAAAACCTTACTTCTCCGATTCTAAGTTCTTAATCTCTTCCTTCTGAATCAATATCAGTCTTATTCTTTTGAGCCTCTTTATATTTATTATTCAATAATGTATCGTCTTCGGCGCCCTCGAGAGCGTTGGTCGAGAAATAACTGTGATTATAAGATGCACCCCGTTCTTGTATACTTTGTTTTATCACCACGTCTTAGTACCCATTTGGGCTATACGTCGCTTAGAGATGTTTAAATGTGAAAAAATTGCTTCTTAGGGTTCGGCCAGACTGACAAGCGTGAGAGCAAGTGCATGATTAGCAGATAACTCTTGATATTTGTTGACGAGAAGGTAAAGGTTCGAATCTTGATTCATTGAACAGAGGGTGGTTTTGAACAAGTGATTTATTGTTGTGGTTTTCCCATCCTATATTCGTGCTAATGGTGATTCTTATTTGTAAAGGTCGACTTTGATTATAATATTAGAAGTATTTTAACATATAACGTTTACATATATATGTTTTATGGCCTTACCAATTAAATTAGGCCGTTAGTAGAAAGTGTGCTAAATCTATCGATAGTAATAAAAATGTCAAAATGAGAAGTTTTCCTAGCACTCAATGAACCAACATACAATAATATTGCCTAGCGACTGTAAACTAGACTCTACCGTCTCGAGCGCGCGTGAGCTTGAAAAATACGAACAGTTCTATCTTTCAAGCGCGCTCGCTCGTTCCAGTCTGGCCACCTCTAATTAAAACCAATATGTTATCTTATATTTTTTAGTCACTCGCTTGCTCACTCGCCCAGTCTGGCCACCTCTCATTAAAACCAATGTGTTCTATTTTATTTTTTAGTCGTTCACTTGCTCACTCCATTCTGGCCACCTCTAATTAAAACCAATATGTTCTATTTTATTTTTAGTCACTCGCTTGCTCACTCGCCCAGTCTGGCCACCTCTCATTAAAACCAATGTGTTCTATTTTATTTTTTAGTCGTTCACATGCTCACTCCAGTCTGGCCACCTCTAATTAAAACCAATGTGTTCTATTTTATTTTCTAGTCGCTCATGCGCTCGATCGCCCAGTCTGGCCACCTCTAATTAAAACAAATGTGTTCTATTTTATTTTCTAGTCGCTCGCGCGCTCGCCTGCCCAGTCTGGCCGTACCCGTATAATCGCGGAAATGCGGCTCTAGGACTCGAACGGGGCCGTGCTCTTGTCTAGTGACTCTACAGCTTGTACACTACAGATAGGCAGTTTCTATTTGCCCATTACTGAGAAAGATGAAGTCACTTTACAATGTTGTAGCCGAACAAAGGGAAGTCTCCACACATGAAATGGTGTCGATTCTGTAGAGTAGAGGTAAAGGCTTTAATCTGAGCACTTTTTGCCAAATAATAAAAAGGTTTTTTTTTAAACTGTCCTTGACGGAGCCCTCGATATCCTCCATTGTTATCTCAGGCTCTGAGAGACAATTTATAATTTTCTTTTATTTATTTTTCACACCATAAAATAGCATAATTAATTAAGATTGCCGATTTTGTTCAAATTTGAATAAATGACATTTGACAAAGTTGCAGACAGAGAAGATGGTGGTTTCTATAGGTTTTATACTTTTATGGTCATTGAATGTTCATAATGTTAGTGTAAAAACTGTAATGAAGGCTTCAGCATACTTTGATCGTTAACTTGCTATTAAACCAAGATGATTAAAAACTGAACTTCTTCTTCCATGACATTACCAAATCAGTGGGTGAATTATTTCCGTGTCTTACTACCCGTCCGGAATATAGGCATTGAATCACACTAATGAGGTGAATACAAAATTTAGATTATATGTACCTGCGTTTGCATAAAGGGAGAGTGGAAAACCATTTATTAAAAACTCAATACACTTGGCCTGACCTCCGTGTCAACGGAAAACATGACTTAAGGAGCTTGACATTTAGCTTAAGTGTGTATCAACGCGGGTTAATCTGTTGATATATTGTTGATACATTTGGTGATATGGTGGAACAGATTCTGGGATTTCAATATTCCCGCTCTTTTTTTTCCTAAATGGCTACCTACTCCTTCCCCCACGCAAGTGGGTGTACATTTCCTCTAAATTCAACTTCTCTCTACCACTTTTTTAAAAATAGAACGTGGATAGCCCGGGAGGGTAAGTAAGATGCGGTACAACAAAACCGTTCTCTGATAGTAGGGGCACTAGTGTAAGCTTGTTAATCAAAATTAATAAAAATCTACGCTGTCTATTCTGATTTACATCTATGCTACAGCGTCCCAAAGTCTTCGGCGGAAAAAAGGAGGATTTTGTGGCGTAGAAATAGGGGGGTGATGGTGGGAGAGGGGGGGATTGTGGGAGAAAACTTTTCAGGGCAAGAAGGGAAATCTTCAAACTAGAAGGGATTGTGGGTTTGTATGAGTTGCTCGCTTGGCCTCGCTAAGAAAGATGGAGAGCAGAGTTCTTGGATCTCTTTCAAGAGATTTCCCGCACAAATCTCATCCACTTGAAGATAAATCTTACCCCACCCGCCCCCTTTTCCCTCTTATTTTCCCAAACTGTACCAGTCCCACAAAAAAAAAAAAAAGGATATTTCACGAATTTGTTTTCTTGTAAAATCGAAGTAAACATCTGTGTATGACAGGTAATTCAGCTCTGGAAGTTCATTTTCTCATCGCGGCTTATTTCCACGACTAGTTTTCAGCCGACAAGTTGGTAATTATTGCTGGCAACGTTACTTTACCGGCACCGCTTTATCATTTACCGTGGTAATTTTGCCGGCTTGGATACGAAACGGGAAAATTGAAAACAGAATAACGGAAGGGATAAAAGCTGCATATCAAAATCAAATTGATTTGCATGTTGATTGGTGATTGAAATAACTTTTGTTGTATTGGATTCTTTTTTAGTTGAAAAAAAAGGTTCAGTGGATAATAATATGTATTTTGTTTTCACCCAACCACAGGAAAAATTAGTGTATTTTTATTATTCTATCGTTTTGTTAGTTTGGTCGCACTTGGATGGTTTTTTTATCGCTACCAGTAGCTGATGGATTTTGAACATTGGCAGTGAAACATATTAGATGTGCTTAATTGATGTTCCTGTAAATTCATTCTTATGCATAATTTGGGTATTAAAAATATTAATTTATATTAGTAAAGTACTCGTATCTGGTTTATACAATGTAATTAGAATGTTTAAACTATAATTACTTTCATATTATAACTATGTATTTGCTTACTATCGAAATAATTATACTATTTTAATTGGCTAGTAGAAGGTGATGTTCAATTCTCTGACCTGTAATTATATTGTGAAATAACATTTTGATAGGATAATTTGCTTTAGCCTATTTTCATTTTATATAGTTTCATCTTATATTAGTTTAATTAGGAGATTACCGCCATATTCAAGGGCTAAAAGAATTAAACTAATCCACACCCTGCTTTTATAAGTTCCCTATATTTGTTTATCCGATTTGTCTTATCGTAAGATGATTGAAACGAACAGGAAGATAAGTAAGAGAAACTACTAGTATTTTCCTAGAGGGAGGGTGGAAAAATCACACTCATTGTGCCTTGCAATATCTAGGTTTCGCAACTCTTATATTATTTTAAGGGTCTGAAAAAAACGACAACCACATATGTAATACCTCTCACACAAGATTAAAAAATATTAGTAATTTTAGAAAGAGCTGATTTATTCTAGGTGTTATGGGGGATTATTTTAAATACAGTTTTGATTCACTTCAGTAAACCTTTTTACGTCTCACATAAAAAGCATAATATGAATATATTAATATAACATGATTAAATATAAAATGCTATCAAACCTTTTTATTACTCTAATAAAGTATAAATACACAACTGAATATAAAACTCGTAGCCACACTTTTACAAAATTACAGAAGTAGATTCCGTTCTAATTATTAGAACCATAATTTTATCTGTCATAAAAAGAACCCCCTCTTCTCCGACACGTGCACCCAGTGATGCTTCCAATATTGCCTGAAAATCCCCCAACCCTCTTACAACCCACTCGCAATTTTAATATCTTGGTTTTCTTGTCGGTTCAACCCTCCTCGCGTGCAGGGTGGTGGTAGAGAGAAGTGTTTTCGTAATTCTTCCTCCAGCTTAATTACAGTCAGGGCTAATTGGCTGTAATGTTGAGACGGGGGTTGCTCCATTCAACCCCTTGCCTTGCCTTGCCAATCACTCGATGTTATTTACGTTATTGCTTCTTAGTTACAGCTAATAGCCACAGGGGGTTTCTCAAACCCAAATCGATGTACTAGGTGTGTGTTTTCCCAAATGGCTTCACACTACCTATCCACGCAAATGTGGGTATATTTCCTCCAAATTATACCTTTTCCATCAGCTTTATTGATGGATGCGCACAACCTGAATAAGTAATGGGTATTAAGACGCAGCAGGGGGGGGGAGGTTTTATGAAGAGGAGAGATTTGAAGCCAGTACTCCAAACAAACAAGTAATATTCAATCTTTTTTGTTTGCATACCCCAATAATAATTTATCTTCCACTTTGTACCCCCCAAAGCTGTTGGTGCATAATGCACTGCATACATATTCTGTACAATACATCTTGAATAAACTACATCCAAAATAATATATTAAATAATAAGTTTTAAATGATAAATATTTGTAATTGTGTACATATTAATATAAAATCGGAAGCCCTGACTCAATGAATTCCGAATCTCTAAATCCATAATCTTGAAATTTATCAGGAAGGATCCTTTCAGGTCATACGCATCCGATTATAAGGGATTTTTTTGTTGTGAAATTCAACTTCATGAGAGTAAAACAAGGGTCGGTGCAACATAAACAACTTCATGAGAGTAAAACAAGGATTGGTGCAACATAAACAAATTCATGAGAGTAAAACAAAGGTTGGTGCGACATAAACAAATTCATGAGAGTAAAACAAGGGTTGGTGCGACATAAACAAATTCATGAGAGTAAAACAATGGTTGGTGCGACATAAACAACTTCATGAGAGTAAAACAAGGGTTGGTGCGACATAAACAAATTCATGAGAGTAAAACAAGGGTTGGTGCAACAAAAACAACTTCATGAGAGTAAAACAAGGGTTGGTGCGACATAAACAACTTCATGAGATTAAAACAAGGGTTGGTGCGACATAAACAACTTCATGAGAGTAAAACAAGGGTAGGTGCGACATAAACAAATTCATGAGAGTAAAACAAGGGTTGGTGCGACATAAACAAATTCATGAGAACAAAACAAGGGTTGGTGCAACATAAACAACTTCATGAGAGTAAAACAAGGGTTGGTGCGACATAAACAACTTCATGAGAGTAAAACAAGGGTTGGTGCAACATAAACAACTTCATGAGAGTAAAACAAGGGTTGGTGCGACATAAACAACTTCATGAGAGTAAAACAAGGGTTGGTGCGACATAAACAACTTCATGAGAGTAAAACAAGGGTTGGTGCAACATAAACAACTTCATGAGAGTAAAACAAGGGTTGGTGCGACATAAACAACTTCATGAGAGTAAAACAAGGGTCGGTGCAACATAAACAACTTCCACTGCAGGGTTACTCGTACCTGCCAATTTCAACACTTAATTACAATAATTGGCAACATATATTACCCAGAGTTCATAGCGTCTTGTTTATTTTTTAGCGGTTTGTTATTTTGATGAGAGCAGAGGAGATAGTTTTTGTAATGGTGATGTTTTAAATTAGCCATTATATTATTCAAGAGATTTATATTAATCTATTTTAAAACTATTATCATGTTTTAATTGGATGTTTAAATGTTCCTCATAGGCGTAATCTTGACGATTTGTTAAATTTTACTAGTGAGTTATTTTATTTGAGCTTAGCTTATGTTTCATAATTTGGTATATAAATATTACTTAGTGTAAATTGTAGGCAGGAGAGACCCCAACAACAACAACTTAATTAATGTTGAATCTTCGTGATGGATTGTAAAAACTCCTAGAAACCGTACACATTCTCAATCTGTACCACGCCTTAGGGGACACAAACTTGTAATAGGTTTTCCCGGATAATATGTATAACAGAGACATATCCTGAAATGTGAGATACCTAGACAGAACCATAAACTGAAGCCAATATCTCAAACAGCCCATCTCCAGCACCACACACATCGGGTCAGCAACCCAAATATCAACGGGGGATTCGTGGTGGTTCCCACGAGAGAAGTTTGGTCTACAACAAGATTCCCGTGTGCCCAATTCCCGCAAACAGAAAAGACGGCCCCAATAAGATTGGCATTAGCTCTGGAGACTAGGGTCCTCAAAATACCACCCAGCCGGGAGTTAATATTAAGCAAAATACCTTGTGACTATTATGTCCCACCAACCTGACTTGCTGATAGGTGCCCAACCAACTGCTTCTACATATGACGAGCATGCTCCACATCGTCCTCACATTCAAATGTACAAATGCTATGGAGGCGTCCGGAAAAGAATCGGTGACACTAGCCCGGCAGGAGACACTGCAGCTTATCTACCTGGACAAACCATCCCGGAACTCTTGCAGGAAGAGAACCTCAAGGACGTGGCTCGACAATAGAAACGGATCGATCTCTGGAGTCGTTCACATCTATTTTATTATGTTCCTGTTCCTCAGAATTGTATTTCTTTAATATGTATGCATTGTGATTTCTCTGGTTCGCTAATAAATACATTTATTCGGCTGTTCCGTTGGAAACCAGCCTCTGCCTTTACCGCTGCAAAAACAGTATAAAGGGCAGTGGATGAGTCCAATCTGGATCAGCCAGAGACAGAAAGGACTCTTGCCACTGAGAGGTGGGTGACTACAACTGCTCCACACTGTATTGGGCCTAACTCACACAGTGATTCAACCTCTGGTTGCCACCACCATAATGGCATTCAGCCTCTGGTTGCGGACCTCTAACACAAGCTTACTGGATGTTGAGGTAATTCAGACTACTTGGCAGTGGAAAAACTTTGGGAACGTCCCTCAGTAACAAAAAATATAAACTAGGTGAGAAAGCTAGAAAAATATTATGTAGAGAAACAGATGGGTTTGCAGCCCTTGAGCGGGGGTAATCAATCTTTGGTACATGCACCCGCCCCCCAAATGTTACGTAAAATTTAAAAATAGAATTTCATTATAAAGACCGAATATCTGGACGTAAGAATATACGACCTGGAAGAGCAATTTTCTCTCTTTTCCTCCATATTCAGAACTTGCGCTATGCATCAACAACTTTGGGGTAAAAATTTGACAAGCAATTGTATTTGGAGATTCACCAACACAAAATATTGAGCACCACTGTCCTAAAGTGCTGCAAGGATATTGAGTAAAACGTGAATCCAGAGAAACTGCGGGGATGTCTGTTATAATATTATATATATGCAACAAAGAGTAGTGTAGGTTTCTGCCAAGAGAGTAGGAATAAGCTTTTGTTTGGTAACGAATGCTCGAAATTAAAAAAGAGGAGATGGGCAAAATTACATTGGTCAAATTTATGTCTTAGCGAATTGTGTTTAAGTACATTTAAAGAGTAAAGGAAGGCAAGTGCCATATTTAGAAGAAAAAAAAGTCTTTAAAGGGTAAAGTTGGCGAGATATAACAAAAATATAAATATTAGGAAACCTTATATATATATTAATGGATATAGGAAAAGTAGAATAGTTCTATTTCAGGGAAATATGGGAATGGTAGCTGAATGTTAGACACGAACAAAATTTCAAATAGATGAAGCCTTTATTTCAATCCTATCATGAATTTTAAAATTTTCATGGACGATCCTAATTGAGTGAGGTTATCTAAATAAATACTGCTGAACCATTAGCCCCAGAGCCAAGCATTAGTTAAACTTCAATTCCAGCAGAGTTAATAAAGTGTTGTGATGACATGCTAGTAATAGAAATCCATAAACTATTACGTACCCATGAGGTGCCACCACAATAATGTAAATAATGCATTATAATCTAATAACTATAGAGCCATCCCGCTATTACCTACATGTTACACCATTTTAATAATATCGGCATATGTAGAGGAAAAAAATTTATCAGATGTTTAATATTTGGCAAATATTAGATTATTATTATTATTATTAGCACCGCGTCTTACTACCCGTTCGGGTTATACGCACTTACGCTAAAGTGTAATGGTAGGGTGATTGTGAGATGAAATGAAGGACCTACAGTTTAACGTGGAATCCGAACCACGGTGGAGGCCTGGCATTCCCCACATTCACAAGATGTCTTGTCAGAGGTGAAGGAAGGGTTTGGCAATCAGATAAATCTGTGCCGGGACCGAGGATTGAACCCCGGCCGCCAGCACAGAAGTCTGACACCGTACCCTAGACCACCAGGTCACCGGCAAATATTAGAAAAAGAGGGCATAAATTATGACTGTACATCACGTGTCATAGATTACAAAAGGGCTTGCTTCAGTTAAATGAAACAAATTATATGAACATTTAGTTAAGATTTAATACACAAAAAAACATACCTATGCTCATTGAAACTAAACGGTATATTGTGATACAATAGTAAGGGAGTTGCTGCAAAAAAGTTATCAGAGGCTAGTAAGGAATAAGTTTATGCTCAAACAGATAGAGGATGATAATTTAGAGATTTCTGCGAGAAAAAATATAATTTGTTAAGAACAATTTAAACTATCAATAACACTAAAAAAGTGAAAATTATTAAAATAATACAGTTGGGATATGTATGTAATTGCTTGGTCAGTTAGTTAAGAACATCTTCCACGCTTCCAATAAAAGTAAAACAAATGGTTTCACGGTTCGCTTACCTTACACGACAAAAATAAATATAGAGTGCTAGGGAACTGGAGCCGACACACACTGCAACCCATAATAAAACATTGTTAGGATAATCAAATCTCGCACAGATTGCTGGTGGGAGGATGGCATAATAATGAACTTGAAAGCGATGGGGTAAAATAGATATAACTAGATGGTCTGCTTTCAACTTTGAGCTCCATAAATAAAATAGCACACACATTACATTCAATATGAAAATCCATATACTGTTGGGCACAACTGGCTGGCCAAGATACTGTTTATTTCACACTCGGTCAAATTATACCGACAATCCACGATGGTAATAGGCTAGAAAATTTCAGTGAAGAATGCATTTCAGATTTTAATTGTCTAGAAATGAGTTTGCTCATAGCTTTCCTAATTTAATTATTAATATCTCATATGTAGCACTTTCTTTGCGATGTTCATGCCCTACGAAGAGAAATAATTGAATTATAACCATTGTATTCTTCACACGATCTCTTGGACTTGTCACATATCTAACTAAAGGACATTTGTTTCTCTGAGAGTTGACGATACGCCTAGTCTTATATTTTGGCTCCAATGGACATGGAAGCTTTCTTAAATAAATCACATCAGTACACACCTGTCTTATAATTACTTCATGTTCCCTAGCCTAATGGTGAGATGCCACCTTTAATAATTTAGGCCCAACGTGAACCTCTGTTTCTCAAAATAAACATCTAGAAATCCAATAAGGATAGGGTAGTGGATGTGTAGTAACACACAGCTGAACAACTAGCGCACACTACCATTCTTTACTATTCATAAAAAAAAATCAACGAAGTGATCCAAGTATCATCTCTACATCTTCGCAATATCTGTAGTTACTAAGAATATTACGTCTAATTTTTCACAATGGAAAGCACACAGGTAAAAACGATGCATTGTGATTCTTCCCCAGATGATGATATATTAGCTTTCTAATATTCACACGAATAACTATCCACTAATTCAATATATTTCGGTCGATGCACTCAAAACTGCGCCTTCTTAACACGAGTATAATTTACACTTAAAAAAAAAAGTACCTAAAATATTCAAAAGGTACACTCTACAAGATACATAGGTGGATCTGGTGCAATGTTCTTTGTGCTAAATACTAAACAGAATATAGCGATACTTCTTCATACACAAACTACTACGTTATCATCACTATTATAACTAGTGTTTACAGATTGATAAGAATATCTACGTCTTTGTTATTATACATTTAAGGTTGATTTAATGAGCTCCATTCCACCTCAATCTCTAAACAGTAAAATTGCCAGTGTTAACTTTTGGATTTGATTAACATTATGGAAGTGTTTATAGCTTGTATTAAATGTCTTTGGTCTAAGTAACCAAGTAATCTAAACGACGGTGTAGAATATGCTCGGAACTCTTAAACAGCTATAGTTGTGATCTGTTTTATTATCACAAATGATTAATACAGTTGAGGATATACAACAGCAGAGTACAAATTTCTCACTAGCTATACTGAGAAAAATATGTCTTGGTTCAAAGAAAGTCTCACTCGACGAGTTAATATGCGAGGCCCATTCTATCTTATTCTTCCAGTATTTGACTAGCTCTACTTTGTCTTCATTTATTTTTATATCCATATTGTCATTTTTATGTGGCTTAAATTTTGGCAACATTAAAAGATAGTTTACACTAAGGAAAGTGGTTAGCTCAATTAGATTACAATATTTCTGCCGGCAAAGATAATTGTGGCAGCGCAGTCGGTAAATAAAAAGTCAATGATTTTGAAATACATCTAGGTAAGGCATTAATGCATTAGGTCCTAATATATACCATTGAGGTACAATACATTGGATCTATTTACTTGAACATCTTGTTCTAAATTATACATATTCATAGAAATATAATATAAACAGTCGTGATATGATCTACCGGTGATATGATCTACCGTATCAAAGCCCTTACACAAGTAAATAAAAATGCCTAAAACATAATTACCATAATATATGATAAAATGACTAACGTACGTTTAGTTGGCTTCCCTTTTCTGAATCCTTCTCCCTTGCTCTTTACATATTAGACCTGTATGAATTATGTGAAATTAATAATATAAGGAACGCACTTAGATGTTACCTTTACTTAGATTGATATGTGTAATTTCTAAATAAATGATCTTTCATGTTATTTATTCTTGATTTAATTAACTAAAATAAGTTATACATATTATTTTAAGTAAATGTAACATCTGAGTGCGTTCCTTATAGTATTAATTTCTTGTTTATAGGTTTTACCAATATTTTCCCATGTGTTGCAAAGTACATGCGTGTAGGTCAGTGTCCTGTCTCACAATAATAAATGTAGATCCCTCATGCGCCCTCCTAGAACCTCTTGGTTGCATTCAGACCACTGCAATGAGCTGCTGTGAAGAGTTTCTTGTATGAGGGTGATGATCAACCAGAACATCCTAAACAAACGTCATCACTGATTGTTTACATACATCTCACATATGAAACATAGATTATGTTTTTAAACAAGCATACATATGTTGTACATGTGTGATAGTTTTTATAAGTGTCTATCTATATGTTTTGACATTTAACATGCATATATATTTGGAAGTTGAGACATGGCAACAACCTTTTCGAAGTAAATATCACTCGCACACATGAAATAAATTAAAAGTGTATTTAATTAAATTATCTTATGAATTGTTAAAAGTAACAAATATTAAAGAAAATGTATGGTTCACTTTTCTATTTGATTCATTAAGGCGGGAGTGTAGGTAACGCGAGTTAAGGGCAATATTTATATCAAAATTAATGCGCAGTAGAATTAAGGAGTCTAATTTTCTTCACACGGTGATATCAACAGTTGTTGAATATCTGTCAAGGGTACCCTGTAATTTAATGACAACCTTTTCTCTTCATTTAAAATTGTTCTCATCTATTGCTGCTATACTCATGACAGATATTTAAGAAATGTTGATATCACCATAAGAAGAAAATTAAATTATGATTCTAATTTTAGCAAAAAAAAAAGTGTTGCCATAAAAAATACTTTTAGCTCGCTTTGCCTATACGCCCACCTTAATATGGCTATAATGTACAGTATAAGCTTTTCAATAAATGTATACCAAGCGCGTAGAGTTGAACTCGTGTCCTCTTGTTGTTTAGTCATTAATTTACTATTCTGTTGCTCTGGAGCACAATTGTATCCTTCTAACTGATGTATTGACAGGTAAGCTTAGCACCTAGCAACAGGGTGTGACGAACTCCTGGCGATGAAAGCCGCTTGTTTTCATGACAAGCTGTTTTGTGCAGTCAGTATTCCAACAGCGCTGAGAAAGGATCCACCCGGCTTGTGTGAGAAACATAAATACATACCAACATAAGCCTATTCATAAAATATAATTAATTATAGTACTACAGTAATTAGATAGTTGGTGAACATGACACAAATGTGTGAAAACTTTGGTTAGTTAATCTAAATATTTTGGACCTATTGTGGCTACTGCAGCTGCACATTGAACCTTCCATAGTTTTATTATTGTTTTGACTGTCAATTCAAAAATGAAAATTACGCATTTCTAAAGTTTACTTTATCATTAATTATAATCAAAAAATATTCGGGTAAACTATATCATTTCACATTTTTCAGAATACTTTCTGTGCACTCTCTCTTATATATCCCCTACATGATCAGTATTAATAAAGTAATAATTAATACCGACAGTCTGGCTGATCGTTTAGGGGCCTTATTAGAGTTGCAGCAGTCAATTAGGTTCTATGTGATCAATCCACTGATCATATGAGCGAAAAACATCTGCTTACATAATGAAGGCCTATTCATTACCCATCAGATTTTAGGCTTAGTGTTATAAATAAGTCTCAATACACTCCTCGATGTTAAGTTAAAATCATTATAGCTAGTGTCAAAATACTCTTTCATATATGTCTAAAGAATTAATCAGATCCGGTAAAATTAGTTGACATGGGCTTGCTTTATGATGAACGGTGTTGATTGAAAAGAGATACTACAGAATATATATCAACAATAACAAATACATTAAAATTTCACACACTGGTTAAATTATTGTTTAGCTTAACACATCCACATAACTGATTTATAAACTAAAACAAAGAGTTCAATGAACATCTATAATACAAATACAATTTAAAATACCCATTCTACTGAAGGCTTATCTAACTAAACTGGCTAATAATGAAAGCCATTTGTTGAGATTTGATAAGTTAACAAAGGAAGTAGATGATCTTATAATTTCGCGACAAAAGTCAGGATCCTAACAGTGTCACCAATCAGGATATATTAGTTCAATGACGCTCTTGATCCAACAATGTTATATATATATATATATATATATATATATATATATATCACTTCATTTCACGATCTTGCTCAGACAAGAATTGCTTTGTCGATGAATTGTGTTCGTTGGTGCACTAAGCTTGTGAGTTAGGAGAGATTTTGTTTCAAGATTTAATTTATTAACTACCATATCTATATCTATATTGTACCAGGAGGAGCTATAAGGCTAGTAGCCGTATGTTGAAGTCCTAATATAGTTTTTATAAATCTTATCCTCTCGAAGAATGGGTCAAACTGCTAATAATAGGGCTCCATTAATATAACCAGACAACCATAGATACATTAACGGATTATTAAAAACAATGTTAAGTAATTTTCTATCTTATATAATATAATTTATAGTTTTATTTGATCATCCTGATGTAGAGGAATGGACTCACAACTAAATATATCTATTCAAACAGGGTATATTAATATTGGAATTCTCTTGTGAGCCTACTCATTTGACCAAACTGAAATAAAACACACGAATTTTATATTAATTCTTATGGTTAAAAATTATACGTTTTGAAAATTAAATAGCGTGGGACGTCCTGCCCTTCCTAATGGAGCTACCCCAAACTAAGTATAAAATAAATGTGTTAAATAGTTACTCTTCTAACCTGATATTCGTGAAGCACAACCATCACAAAATGGAATCCAAGCTACATAACAGTTTAGACAAAAACTTCAATGCGTGTTACTCTGGAAAGAACAATTAGCGAACTGGGGGATTTCCAGCAGCAACCGACATCCTTCCACAATGAACATACCTTTGTTTGTGGTAAGTCATATTCCCTACCCCAGAGTCGATCTAATAGGACTATTGCTAGTAGATGACGTCAACTTGTTGTAATTACACCAACCTTTCAACTCGGATATGTCTAGATCCCCCCCTTCCCCCGCACCTGTGGCGTGGGACCAAAACAGGCCAGTCCTCGAGACATTATTTTCAGTTCTCGAACAGGGAAAAAACCCTGTTTGAGAATAGAAAAGTCATGCCTGTTTCCGGAATCGAACCAGGGTGCCTCTTCACCTTGTAAGTAGAAGATCTACTTACTTTTCCAAGAGAGCGGACAAGCGACAGCAATATTATTACAGGTATTTAAGGAGTGACAGAGTATTTCTTGGTATACAATTAAGTCTGTATCAATTCAGTATTCATATGTCAACATGGCGTAGTCAGTTGGATGCCATTCTAGTAATCGACCGACTACGGGCTCAAATCTAACACCATCCAATCTATTTTTATTTCACATGATTTAAAATAACTTTTCAAATCAAATATCGTATTAAGATAAGTTAGATTTTATGTTTAAATCTTTAGCAAAAATCACACCTGGCAATTGAGCTTGAGTATAGTATATTTACACATTATTCTTATTTTAATAACTAACAAGCTAAATTAAACGGTGTACATCAACTTAAGATATGTTATATATGTATGTGTGTGTGTATTTAAACAAAATATTAATGGGTTTCAGAACATGAAAAATATGCTTATTTGAAACGGACTAATCAAGCTTATTATTATTATAGAATCGAACTCTTTATATGGTTTTAAATATGTTGAGAAAGAAAAAATAGCTACATTGATAATATTGACTATATTTTTGTGAGTTTTTTTAAAGCTATTAATTATTATCTCTGGTCCCCATATCACCTAAAATAATAAAATTTAAAGCTTTGCGGTCCAAACTTTTATACAATATTTGAATTGCGTGCGTGCTAATATGTCAAGATACTAGCGTTTTTTTGGCTTCTATGTCTGATCATGATAGGATTTTTTTTTAATTTAGCCTTACAGCTTACTACCCGTTCGGCTATACGACTAATGTGCTAGGAGTGGTTAGGTTGAATTTAGAGCAAGTGTACCCGAATTTGCATGGAAAACCATTTAGGGAAAAACAGAATTAGATTGTACGAAAGATTTGGTCTGCTTTACTGCTGACAAGGAGGTCGGGGTTCAAATATTAGCCTATTTTGGGCTTTTTCTAGATTATGCTGGCTATCAATCCACACAAATGCGGATACACATATTTTTAAGTTTTGCCTTTCTCACGCCTAGCCTATAATTGTTAGTAATCGGTTAGGCTGTATGGGGAGTTAGTAAGATGAAAAACTTGTTTTACTCGTTTATTCATTGATGATACAAGTCCTCACCATGGCTCAATCTGTACAGCCTCTCTAGTCTCAGCGAAGGAACAAAGTTCGATCCCCCCTTGAAATAAAACTACATATTTGTCTGATCTTTCTCCGAAATTAATGGTTCTGGTTTAACTGTTGTGTTTGTCAACTATATCCCATTCACGGTAGGAATTACTCTATTAAAGGATTTTTTTTCCTACTAATAATAGATTTTTGGTAGGGAAAAGGCCTTTCAGAAAACAATTCCTACGCTGAACAGACTTTAATAAGTTACGCTTGTCAGCATTTCATCACCCGAGAATACGAGTGTTCTATCTCCAAAAGAGTTCAATGTGAGATATTTGGTATTTAAGTATATCTATAATGAACATGGTTAACCTGCAGTGAAATTGAGAATATTATTTAATTAATTACTTAAGAAGATACAAACTCGAGTTGTCATCTAGCAACATTGGTTTTATACACAAGGTCAAACTTCAATTCTCTTTTACACAACCCGCCTCGGTGGCGTAGTTAGTTAACGCGCTTGTCGTGTTTAGCTCTACTGCTGAGGACGGGGAGATCGAGGTTCTAATCTCAGCCGGGTGAACTTGGGGTCGTTTTTCCTAAATGGTGTTCCACTCTCCCTCCACGCAAATGCGGGTTCACTTCCTCTAATTCAACCTTCCCAATTCCTAATCCATTAGCATAATTAGTACTTAAAGAGTATAACCCGAACGGGTAGTAAGACGCGGTGTTAAATATTATTATTATTATTTTCTTTTACACAAAAGTGGAAAATTGGACATAGAACACTTGCATTCTCGGGTGAAGATTTTTTTTTATAATAATGTTTTGCTAATTAATAGAGTTTACAGGTATCTGTGGTCAAGTGGTCAAGTTCCTTGCTAAGGATCTAGAAGTCTCGGGTTCTATCTCTGGTGCTTCGAGGTTATTTTGCTAATCGGTTGGTCTGGAACGGCGTAAACTCAGCCTCGTGCGGATAAATAAAGAGCTACTTGAATTAAAAATATAGCGACTCCAGTATAGAAAACTGAGGATAAAACCGGAGATTTTGTTGTGCTGACAACATGACACACTCTACCCACAGAAGTTGGCACTATCTTCAACAATATTATTATTATTAGCACCACATCTTACTACCCGTTCGGGTTATACGCACTTACACTAATGTGTAATGGTAGGGTGATTGTGATATGAAATGGAGGATCTACAGTTTAACGTGGGATCCGAACCACGGTGGAGGCCTGGCACTCCCCACATTCACAAGTTGTGATTAATACACGTCTTGTCAGAGGTGAAGGAAGGGTTTGGCAATCAGATAAATCTGTGCTGGGACTGAGGATTTCTTCAACAATAGATAGTGGATTGTATTGCTCGATTTTGGGCAGAATTCATGGTGTTAATTGGGCAGACTAGTTCCCGATTAAGCTCAAGTTTATAATCTTCAAACAGTCCGATACAAATATGTTTCAACTGGTATTTGTTTGAAGCTGAGGTGAAACCATAAAGAAGTTTTCAATAATAGTCAGTTATTATTATTATTAATTATTATTATTATTATTAGCACCGCGTCTTACTACCCGTTCGGGTTATACGCACTTACGCTAATGTGCAATGGTAGGGTGATTGTGAGATGAAATGGAGGAACTACAGTTTAACGTGGAATCCGAACCATGGTGGAGGCCTGGCATTCCACACATTCACAAGATGTCTTGTCAGAGGTGAAGGAAGGGTTTAATAAACGTCAGTTGAATTTGAACCTAAACCAGTGTACACTCCGCTTAGGGTGAAAGCTTAAGCTCACCTTGACGGATTACACTATGGTCCTATTTTATAAGCTCCACCATGGTGGAAACAAGTAAGGTTAGCTTACTACCTTTCAGTGAAAACGAAGGGAACAACTTATTGTCTGGCGTGTCTGCTCTCCTAATTCAACTGGTGTGACTTTTTCTCAACAAGTTGTATATTAAAATAAAAAATCCCGACACTTGATAAAAACAATTTCTGGTTGTAAATTTCACCCAATTTTCTATTTGGCAAGTTTGATTGTCGAGGAAAGTGAGTGAGAATCTTTGAAAGGATGACAAAATAGAGGAGAAGGGAATACAAGTGGCTCGCGAGGTTTTTGAAACCTTGTTCTTGTCAGTAGCATTCTCATTAGAAGGACCCGTTGTCATTTTGGTGGGTGTTTTGAGCCAACCGACGATCTATAAAAGAGGGGAATAGAGGGGAGTGTTATTTCATGCTCACTCTGGCATGGGATGATATTCTAGCTATACACAAACCAGGTCGATACACTAATGAACAACTCACAGAACCAACGTTCACTTTTTATTATTATCATAAGCTTTGTGTTATTTAGAAAGGATTTTTTTTTACTAGTAAAATTGACTGTGCTAAGTTTATTAGCTAAATTATTATTGTGTCTTTCAGGATTACGAGCAGGAAGGGCGCAAGGATAATTAATGAAATTACCAAAGGTTTTTATATTAAATATTGAAACAAACACTCGTCTGAAATGAGCGCGCCAGGAATTGTGACGTCACATTATTAATTGAGAGGTGACCCTGGTAGATAGCGCAAGAAGGTCTAGTTTCATATATGGAAAGCGGATAGGGGTGGGTAGAATAGTATATTTCAGAATAAAAATAATATAATTTCGTCTCTTACATTGCCAGCCAGAAAGAAAATGATTTAAATTAAAATATTGTTAGACAAACATAACATAATGTCTTCTTATACAGTATATTGTAGATAATATGTTACTATGTCGGGTGGGGGGGGGGGGGGGGGAGGAACACCTTGAGCTTGGTGTCATGGTTAAAGGAATATTCCAGTATATAGTGTTTTTGTGAATGTGATATTATCAACAGTTGTAAGGTTCAGAATATTTGACCTCTGAATTGATGGGAGATCTCCAGGATAAAATATTTCCTCGAGAACCTTTTTTTTATATATTTCTAAAACGCGACTCACCCTTAACACAGGGATGCAGTTATAATTGATCTACGTTTAAAATAGGCTACCCCATTTCATCTTAGCAATATGGGGAATGATATGGCAACACCGCATATGTGCGCCACAACTTCTCTACCAGGGTAGGCCTGTATATCCTAACAATTCCCTTGTAGCACCCTCTCAGTTCCTTACCTCGTAGCAATACGCCACTGAAGAAAATACTACAAGGATAAGAGGGAATAATCTAACATAATAATAGTAAAGATAAAATAGCATCAGCAAGAGTTAAATGTAAAGAGTAATTTAATTCATTCAAAAATAACAGACAGTAATTTAAGTGGCCTTAACTTCTTAATTTATCTAGTAGAAGGAAGAAAAATATGGTTGATTACATTATTGCTAAAAAAGTTTAATTCAATTAGACCAGGTTAGCTTTATATCAATAAAGCTATGAAAACAATAAATAACCAAATCTATTCAAGAAAAATAAAAAGCTAGAAGAGCCTTTCTAAACTGCTACAAAAGCGTCTGAATATCTACAGACATTAAGAAAACATACACTGTAAGAAAAATCTGTGGTAAAATTCCCATACATGTATTGGAAGTAATTAACCCATACAAGTATTGAAGTTTTTCCATACACAGTCATGGGAAAAGTGCCACACGTCGGTAGTGATTTTCATGTACTGGGTCGGTATTTTTCCCATGTTTGGATTTGGAAAAAATACAATTTCTCCTTTATGTTGATTGTATTTTTCTTATATTTCGTTGGTATTTTTCCCATACTTGTGTATGGAAAAATTAATATTTGACCGCCATTAAGATTGTGATTTTTATATACTCGATTGGTATTGTTTCCATACCATACGATTAATACTTATTTAGGCACTTTAAAATCTTTTTACCTATAAATGCACATAAGGAGCACATCACATCAGATCACTTTAAAAGAATTCAGACAACATCAAAAAGGACTTACGCCCTTTAAATAAATAAAGTGCACTAGGGTAAAAGTGCACTACTATTCAGACACAGCCTATATTTTAAGTTAATAAAATAGTTTGGTCGGATACCTAATCTTTTTCGATATTACAAATGATACACCTATTTTACTAAGCTTTAGTCACATGTAGGAAAATGATAGCTCAATCTCTATACAAGATGAAAACAATTTGAATCACAAAATAAACAACTGCCACGTGGTGTTTTGTTCTTATTACAAAGTTAGGTTAAACAAGCGAAATTACTCCATTTTTCACATCATGAATTATATTCATAAATAATTAACTTGTTCTTCACTAACTGGTGAGAAAATACTGCAGCAAATATACTCCTTTAACAAAAAAATTAATAATTTGATAACTATTTTATTTACACTATGTTCTTCTCTAAACAAATATGGCGAACTTCTTCTGAACTTGAAGACAAACGTGTCTCTCTCTCTCTCTCTCTCTCTCTATCTATCTATCTCTTCTATTATAGCGCATGTGCACTGAGCTACGAATCGGTGTTTCCCATTCAAGTTGAAATTTTCCCATATAAATGTATGTATACTTTTGGGTGCATTGGAAATGTTCGATAGACATATGGGAAAATTCCGATGTCCGTATGGTATATTAAAAAGTATGGGAGAAATACAATATTGTTGTATGGAAAATTTATGATTATTTCTTACAGTGTATACTCTTCCAATGTAAAGTTATATCTTTAAATTCCATACTTTAACTTTAAATATCACGAGAGAATTCAAACTTTACACAAAACGAAAGTACCTTCAAGTACTACAATATACATTTATACTACACACCTTACGTTAACTAACACGAGAGTTTCACACCTCAAACTAATGTAAACTCACGCGGGACTACTTGAATCGGTATCGTTCAACCACTAAACAAAGTCTAACAATTGATATTAAGTTAAAGAACATTAGAAGTTTGCCAAATTTCAAATATATGCGAAGGATAGCCAAATTTACGTTACACAAAATATTGAAATGTATATAAATGAATCTAAATGTACAACAACAAAAGATATGAAAATACGGATAGTCCAGATAATTAAGATACATAATTTTAATATATTTCAATTAACATTTCGTTAATTTAGAACAGCAGACATTGAGAATTTAAGAAACAAGCCCTTAAGTGGCGCCCTTAAGTGGCGCCCTTAAGTGGCGACACGAAACTGAAGTTACTTTTAGTCAGAAAATAGCATTTAGAAGATGCCCATATCTAATAAACAAATATCAGCCTAACTCGACTATAAAAAAATTAAATTAAATAGTTAAAGTTCCATAATTCAAACTTTTAAGAAGAACAAAAAATATTTACACACAGAGTCCAGATTTTTGGTAGTCGTCTCCTGACGATATAAAATAATAACCACAGTCCATACATCATGGCGTCGATTTCAAAAGTCTAATATAAATAAATATAACAGAGGTCCATCCTCGATGGTGCCTCATTAAAGAGTCGAATAATATCTTCCCAACATTCATATTTTATAGTGGTCTAACTGCGTAGGTATTTGGGGGGGAATAGTCCATTCTAAGCCGGTGACGTAACATTTTGGGAGGAATACGCTGTCTTTCTCACGTAAGCCATCGTTCTTGTTGGTCGTTGATTGGTCATCCCGCTTCGTATAGACGCTCCTCGGGTTTGTTGTCAAAAATCTTTTTAACTTATTGGCTGCTGACGTCAGAGAACAGGTGATGGTTGCTCCAACCCGCCCACAGAGGGCAGCCATGTCCGCGTGCACTCTTCGCCAGGTGTGAGGAAAACCGCCCATCGGATGTATCTAAGTCAGCAAGGTCGGGACATCAAGTGTTGTTACACCAAGGCAAGATTTCCCTGCGCCTCGATTTAGCACGTTTTGAAGTCAGCCAGGTTACTAGGCTGTGCAAGCCAGATTATCCAGACGGTACGTATATGGACAGTTTACATTGTAGAGAGTTGATAGTGAATTATATTGAATTATATGGTTTGTATATTGCTTGAAGTGGCATGGAACTACAATAGTGAAGAATACTAATGTAGGTGATTTGAATAAATGTCGACGTTTCTTGGAGGGGGTAGTATGAATCGGACGATAGTCTATGCAGCATCGGTTTGGGTGGGGCTTCGATTGTAAAATACAACTCTTGTATTGTTACACCCTGAAGTATATGTGACATTTCACCTCTTCTCTACCAGGGTGTATATCTAAACAATTCCTGAGGTATATGTGACATTCCATCTCCTCTCTACCAGGGTGTATATCTAAACAATTCCTGAGGTATATGTGACATTCCACCTCCTCTCTAACAGGGTGTATATCTAAACAGTTCCTGAGGTATATGTGACATTCCACCTCCTCTCTAACAGGGTGTATATCTAAACAGTTCCTGAGGTGTATGTGACATTCCACCTCCTCTCTAACAGGGTGTATATCTAAACAGTTCCTGAGGTGTATGTGACATTCCACCTCCTCTCTAACAGGGTGTATATCTAAACCATTCCTGAGGTATATGTGACATTCCACCTCTTCTCTACCAGGGTGTATATCTAAACAGTTCCTGAGGTATATGTGACATTCCACCTCCTCTCTAACAGGGTGTATATCTAAACAGTTCCTGAGGTATATGTGACATTCCACCTCCTCTCTACCAGGGTGTATATCTAAACAATTCCTGAGGTATATGTGACATTCCACCTCCTCTCTACCAGGGTGTATATCCTAACAGTTCCTGAGGTATATGTGACATTCCACCTCCTCTCTACCAGGGTGTATATCCTAACAATTCCTGAGGTATATGTGACATTCCACCTCCTCTCTACCAGGGTGTATATCCTAACAATTCCTGAGGTATATGTGACATTCCACCTCCTCTCTACCAGGGTGTATATCCTAACAATTCCTGAGGTATATGTGACATTCCACCTCCTCTCTACCAGGGTGTATATCCTAACAGTTCCTGAGGTATATGTGACATTCCACCTCCTCTCTACCAGGGTGTATATCTAAACAATTCCTGAGGTATATGTGACATTCCACCTCCTCTCTACCAGGGTGTATATCCTAACAGTTCCTGAGGTATATGTGACATTCCACCTCCTCTCTACCAGGGTGTATATCTAAACAGTTCCTGAGGTATATGTGACATTCCACCTCTTCTCTACCAGGGTGAATGAAGTAGATGGGGATCTAGCTCACCCTGGAGACATAACCTCAATTACTTCTCTCGCGACATAAGCTCGTCTCCAGACTTACTGAGGAAGCTTTATCTCCTCAATTACCGGTTGGAAACAATGGATCGTGTCATAAAACCTACACAAACAGGATTAGGAGGGTATTAAACATAGGTGTTCACCTGCAAACTGCCTTGTGGGATTTACTTCCCTTTTGAACGTGGTCCAAGTTCAAATCTTGTTCTTTCAATTCCCATCCTCGATGTTTAGTCAGACGTGGCAATCTACCCTACCCCTCCTGTGATGTCAACAGTTGGTAGCGTTCAGACCCCTCCTGTGATGTCAACAGTAAGTAGCGTTCAGACCCCTCCTGTGATGTCAACAGTCGGTAGTGTTCAGAAGAGGATCCTAGTCTACCCCTCCTGTGATGTCAACTGTCGGTAGTGTTCAGAAGATGATCCTAGTCTACCCCTCCTGTGATGTCAACTGTCGGTAGTGTTCAGAAAAGGATCCTAGTCTACCCCTCCTGTGATGTCAACTGTCGGTAGTGTTCAGAAGAGGATCCTAGTCTACCCCTCCTGTGATGTCAACTGTCGGTAGTGTTCAGAAGAGGATCCTAGTCTACCCCTCCTGTGATGTCAACTGTCGGTAGTGTTCAGAAGAGGATCCTAGTCTACCCCCTCCTGTGATGTCAACAGTAAGTAGCGTTAAGACCCCTCCTGTGATGTCAACAGTCGGTAGTGTTCAGAAGAGGATCCTAGTCTACCCCTCCTGTGATGTCAACTGTCGATAGTGTTCAGAAGAGGATCCTAGTCTACCCCTCCTGTGATTTCAACAGTCGGTAGTGTTCAGAAGAGGATCCTAGTCTACCCCTCCTGTGATGTCAACTGTCGGTAGTGTTCAGAAGATGATCCTAGTCTACCCTCCTGTGATGTCAACTGTCGGTAGTGTTCAGAAGAGGATCCTAGTCTACCCTCCTGTGATGTCAACTGTCGGTAGTGTTCAGAAGAGGATCCTAGTCTACCCCTCCTGTGATGTCAACTGTCGGTAGTGTTCAGAAGAGGATCCTAGTCTACCCCTCCTGTGATGTCAACTGTCGGTAGTGTTCAGAAGAGGATCCTAGTCTACCCCCTCCTGTGATGTCAACTGTCGGTAGTGTTCAGAAGAGGATCCTAGTCTACCCCTCCTGTGATGTCAACTGTCGGTAGTGTTCAGAAGAGGATCCTAGTCTACCCCCTCCTGTGATGTCAACTGTCGGTAGTGTTCAGAAGAGGATCCTAGTCTACCCCTCCTGTGATGTCAACAGTCGGTAGTGTTCAGAAGACGATCCTCGTTTACCCCTCCTGTGATGTCAACAGTCGGTAGCGTTCAGAAGAGGATCCTAGTCTACCCCTCCTGTGATGTCAACAGTCAGTCGTGTTCAGAAGAGGATCCTAGTCTACCCCTCCTGTGATGTCAACAGTCGGTAGTGTTCAGAAGAGGATCCTAGTCTACCCTCCTGTGATGTCAACTGTCGGTAGTGTTCAGAAGACGATCCTCGTTTACCCCTCCTGTGATATCAACAGTCGGTAGTGTTCAGAAGAGGATCCTAGTCAACCCCTCCTGTGATGTCAACTGTCGGTAGTGTTCAGAAGAGGATCCTAGTCTACCTCTCCTGTGATGTCAACTGTTGGTAGTGTTCAGAAGAGGATCCTAGTCTACCCCTCCTGTGATGTCAACAGTCGGTATTGTTCAGAAGAGGATTCTAGTCTACCCCTCCTGTGATGTCAACAGTCGGTAGTGTTAGAAGAGGATCCTAGTCTACCCCTCCTGTGATGTCAACAGTCGGTAGTGTTCAGAAGACGATCCTCGTTTACCCCTCCTGTGATGTCAACAGTCGGTAGCGTTCAGAAGAGGTTCCTGTCAGATTGTATCCTCAACATTCAATAATCCTCACCTCCCAATAACAACAACTTGCTGACTAACCACAGACCGTGACGTCATACTCCGGCGTGCAAACATTCTCCATGGCCCTCGGGAACAGAGCGGTCTAAGTCCTAGCATCTTGTTTTGGAACCTTAGTTTGATTCTAGGAAGCTCTGAAAACAACATTGTTTTTGTTTTCTTTTGCCTCAAATATTTCAATTAAAGCTCCACATCGGTAGGTACATGGAATATATGTCAAACTCATAGAGTTTGGTTTAAGGTGACCGGGAGGTCACGGTATAAATAAATAACACCTGGTTGTACTGAGAAGTAATTTTCATTAATGGTTTTCCTTCTACTTCCAGAAATGTTGGTACATTTCTCTTATTCTCACCCCATAAGCGTAGGTTAATGAATATGCCCCAAACGGGTCGTAATCCACAGTGAAAAAATAAATAATTACCATTTTATTGGATATTTTATTATCAAGAGTATACTTCTGAGGTTGAGTTAGTTTGTAAGTTTTGTGTTGATTTAATAGTGGGCTTATAAATTATATAACAGCTACTTGATACAATTTGAAATTCATTCATTTCGAGAATACTCTCTCTGGTTTGATAACTACTGAATACTAATCATTAACTTGATTTTTTATTTTAAACCAAAGTAGCTTTCATTGACCCTCCATTAAATGAGAAATTTAAAGTAGGGATATAGGGTACGGTAGAAAGGCTAGTTAGTGTTTTTGCTGTTTTAATAACAAAATATTTTTATGGGCAAAGTAAATCCAATATTGTTTCAGTAACAAAGTTTAATTTAATTTTCTTCACATGGTTATATCAAGAATTGTTGAATATCTGTCATGAGCATGGCGGTATCATACGAGAAACTTTTTAAATTAAGAGAAAAAGTTGTCATTAAGCTCCCGGACACCCTCAACAGATATTCAACTGTTGATATCAACATCTGAAGATTGTATTTATTTATTTAGCATCACGTCTTAATACCCGTTAGGGTTATACACTTCAGTTCTACTTATGCTAATGGGTTAGCAATTGAGAAGACTGAATTTTGATGAAGTGACCCCCACATATGCGTGGAGGGAGAGTGGAAAACCATTTACGAAAAACCACCCCCAGTTCACCCGACCGATATTCAAACCTCGATCTCCCCATCCTCGGCAGTCCAGCTCAACACGAAACTAGCGCTTTAGCTAACTACGCCAGCTAGGCGGGTTGTGAAGAAAATTGAACTTAACGTTGCTATTGGAGCAATATTTTACTAATTTTTACCAAAATATAGTGTTGTTAGAAAAACTGCAAAAAACACTGACCTTTTCACGCGTCCCCTTCCACCCCACCTTTACACCTCGTCCGCGCAGATAACAGTTCGTTCATAAAGGTGAAATTATTACCTTTTAATTTATTTAAGAAAAAAAATATATAATTTAATTACAACCATTCTTTCTTATTTCTTATAATAGCATGTTTCTCAATTTATATTAGTTTATTTAAAAAATAAATTATAAAATATATTCAAGTTTTATTTTATTCAGAATTTCTAGCTACTGATTCAAAGGTCCTGGGTTCGATCCACGGTGCTTCCAGAACTTTTCTGTGTAGCAGTGAGTCTGATAAACGGTCAACTCAGCCTCGTGAGGACAAATGAAGCGCTACAATCTAGAAAACTGAGATCATCGGCTGGAGGTTCCATTGTTCTGACCACACGACACCCTCTAACTACAAGTGTTGGCACTAACTTCTCTAATGGTGGTGGCCGATCGGTTGGTACACCTCATTTGCGGCCTACGTCATGCAGTTTTTTATTTACTTGTTCAAGTATATATTTTTGTCCATATACCGATCTTCATTTGTTTTGTTATTGATTTTGCTTTAAAGTTTGTTTCCACAGTGTTTGAGGGTGAGGGGGTACTACGAAAGTTAATTAGTAATTGAATAATCACTAATTAGTGATAAAACATTAACAAGGTAAAGACAGAGAAGATAGATAACTAACAACCAAAGCCGCCAGACTGGAAGCGTCACATAACAAAGATAAAACAAAATAAAGTATTTAATCGATTCCTAAAGCGATTATTTAATGTGAAGTTTAATATTCTATCAAACAAAATTAATATGCTATGATGCCATTGTGTTGCCTGGAAGCAGTTTTATGTATTTGTTCAACATGAAGAGGAGGTTTAATTTATGTGAATATTACATCATTTTATGATGGAGATAATGGGAAATTATCCCCATTGCATCTGTCTGAGAATCGAATATTGGCCTCCAAGGTCAAAGTCAAGCAAGCTAGCGCACATATAACACGTCTCGTTCTTATCTAATTCAATACGTTCATTTTGTTATTAACCTATTGTGAATCTTAATGAAGCAGTGGTTTTAAATCTGTTGAAGTTTAATAATGGCGACATTTTTTGTGCTCCAAGTTAAACTAACAACTAACACTGTAATAGATAGTTCACAAACTTCTCACTAGACACTATAGTAGATAGTTCCCAAACTTCTCACTAGACACTGTAATAGATAGTTCCCAAACTTCTCACTAGACATTGTAATAGATAGTTCCCAAACTTCTCACTAGACACTGTAGTGGATAGTTCCAAACTTCTCACTAGATACTGTAATAGATAGTTCCCAAACTTCTCACTAGACACTGTAGTGGATAGTTCCAAACTTCTCACTAGACACTGTAATAGATAGTTCCCAAACTTCTCACTAGACATTGTAATAGATAGTTCCCAAACTTCTCACTAGACAATGTAATAGATAGTCCCCAAACTTCTCACTAGACATTGTAATAGATAGTTCCCAAACTTCTCACTAGACACTGTAATAGATAGTTCCCAAACTTCTCACTAGACACTGTAATAGATAGTTCCCAAACTTCTCACTAGACACTGTAATAGATAGTTCCCAAACTTCTCACTAGACATTGTAATAGATAGTTCCCAAACTTCTCACTAGACACTGTAGTGGATAGTTCCAAACTTCTGACTAGTTACTATAGGTTTGGCTTGACTTCAGTGTTCCACTGGCGTAGTCTACACCTTAAATTATGTTGTTAATAGCCTTTTAATTGAATGTACGAATAAGAAATATGTCCATTTTTTGACACCACAATAAAGCTTACTATGTTTTAAGTTGTTTGCTACAAATATATTTATAAAACACATAATTTTAGGTTTTCATATATAGATATATATGATTATTGATTATTGCTTGTGGTCTTATGTATTAAATATCCAAGTGCTAGCTAAACTGAAAGTAACATACAATTTTTCTTCGTTACTGCGTTGGTTACTGAGTGAGATAGTGAATAAACCTTGCCACTTCTTCATATATGTTATTTTATCAGCTCTACCACCAATATCCTGACAAGTAGTTAAACCCGGTTCTTTTTATTACTTTAAAGAAGTATCATTTCACTAACGTCCAAAGCAGCACTAGGAATAACATAGAACAAGAATCCAAAACAAATAGTCATTCGGTTAAGAGACTGAAATTATTAAGCCTACAAAAATAATATGTTAAAGTGAGATATGCCCTTGTTGCACCAGTCAATAAACAATGCAGGTTTCATGTCTCACTCACGAGATGGGTCGGCAGACACACATTCACATACACGAACACAATACGTCAGCCATTACCGCACCCGACTGTACCGCATCAATACACAGCACACTTCTCCTCTAAACACATACCTACACAAATTATTTACATTTGTGTACTCAATTGATTTATTGTTCAGTCCAGTTGTGTAAACCTATCAATAATTCCCCTTACAAGCACCAACGTCACTTTCCAATCCAACTGTAATGGTCTAATGGAGGCCAGTAAAGGTTACATACAACGTGATGTGTGTTACTGCCAAACCTTGGGAACCCCAGATCCTAAATATTGCTCACCTTCCCAACATCAAGGAGATAAATATAATAGAGAGAAGGGGGGGGGGGGGGGGTTGGAATGATTAAAACAGGATGTTGACCGTGCTATGTACGAAACCGTGTTTCTGTAACAGGAATTCTATCTAAGTTGCGGGGATTTCGTCATTGTTGTTGGCTACATGTACTTAAAATCTCGTAAAAAGGCCCGTAAACAATTTTGGGTTCATCCAAATCCTGAAAAAAGAAAGAAAAAAGAGTGGTACAAAATTGAGGTGATTGTTTACCTTAAGAACAAAGTCCAGCCGTTTGTTCTTTCTTTGACATTGTTTGTGGCATTGTGTCCCCCAGAAGTGAAAATTTGCACAGATGTGAATTAAACACCGCGTACAGCACCCTCCACAAGTGCACGACGCAACGACTAAGGGTACGGCCAGACTGAGCGCGCGAACGAGCGAGCGCGCGACTAAAATATAAAATAGAACACATTGGTTGTAATGGGGGGTGGCCACACTGGAGCGAGCGACTGAGCGCGCGCGCTTGAAAGATAGAACTGGTTCTATTTTTCAAGCGCGTGCGCTCAACCCGGTACAGTCTAGTTTACAGGCGCTAGGCAATATTATTGTATGTTGGTTCATTGAGTGCTGGGGAAACTACTCATTTTGACATGATATTTGACTTTTTTCTATCAGTGATAGGTTTAACACACTTGCTATTAATGGCCCGGTGACCTGGCGGTCTAGGGGTAAGGTGTCAGACTTCTGTGCTGGCGGCCGGGATTCAATCCTCGGTCCCGGAACAGATTTATCTGATTACCAAACCCTTCCTTCACCTCTGGCAAGACATCTTGTGAATGTGGGGAAAGCCAGGCCTCCACCGTGGTTCGGATTCCACGTTAAACTGTAGGTCCTTCATTTCATCTCACAATCACCCTACCATTACACATTAGCGTAAGTGCGTATAACCCGAACGGGAAGTAAGATGCGGTGCCAATAATAATAATAATAATAATAATGGCCTAATTTAATTGGTAAGACCATAAATAATATAATGTATATATGTAAACCCGATATGTTAAAATACTTCAATATTATAATCAAAGTAGGCCTTTACAAATAAGAATCACCATTAGTTTGGAGAGAGTATGAAAAAACCACAACAATAAATAAGTTTTAAAAATCACCTTCAGTTCACTGAGCCTAGATTCGAACCTTTGCCTCCTAGTCAAAAGCTATCGAGTGCAACGCACCATTCCGCCACTGGTGCTGCTAATCTGATTTTAAAACACTTCAGTACAGTACCATACGCATTTCTCAATTTATTAATTGGATGCACTTCTACTTTTTTCTTTTTTATAAATACACAATATTTTCTGTGAGAATTTTCGAGGAGCAGAGATGTACTAAGTGTGTTTGACAGATACATCTTCTCTAACTAGGGGGGGGGGGGGCGGTGACCTAGTGGTCTAGGGGTAAGGTGTCAGACTTCTGTGCTGGCAGCCGGGGTTCAATCCTCGGTCCCGGCACAGATTTATCTTATTTTCAAACCCTTCCTTCACCTCTGACAAGACATCTTGTGAATGTGGGGAATGCCAGGCCGCCACCATGGTTCGGATTCCACGTTAAACTGTAGGTCCTTCATTTCATCTCACAATAACCCTACCATTACACATTAGCGTAAGTGTGTACAACCCGAACGGGTAGTAAGACGCGGTGCTAATAATAATCTAACTAGGGTCCGCTAATTACGCGCTCGCTCGCGCGCTCGCCAGTTTGGCCACCCAGTCGCTTGCGCGCTCGCTCGCACGCTTGTCAGTCTGGCCGAACCCTAACAGGCAACTTGTAACCTGGCAACCGACATGTTTGGTCTCCTTGCGATATATCGCCCAGCGCTAGAGTAACAGTCTCCTCGCCGGACGAGTGAAGCATTGTTTAAATGCAAACGTGGTCCAGGTGATTGGTTGCTTGGTCGTGAGGGATAAATCGCTTGGTTTTTGTTTCCTCGGTGGACTAAGGGCCAGAATGTAAAATGTATATTGCGTTATAGGCTACTAATGAATGTCCTTGGTACTTACTATATGAACAAATAAGTAACTTTCATAAAAAAAAAACATAAATGCGATTCATTATAGCTGTTGCTGTCAAAGTTGATTTTACTTGTCATTTATGCTTGGGCCATGGTTATACAAAAGTAGATTGTTTGGTTACACTTTGTCCCCGTCTTTTGTTTGTTGCAATATTGGCAACACTGTCAGAGACGGGGTTTATCTCCCTCCACCCTAAGACGACAGTGCCTTACCTAGCTAGCTATATTTATAAGAAGCCGATCTCAAACTGCCGAGAACAATTCAGTTCTACTTTACATTTCTCATTTACAAACTTTGCAATTATTGGCAGTTAATATCACATCAGGGAAATGTGAATTAACATTTAAAATTTTTAGCATTGCTTATTTTTTTAGTTTATCTTGTGTGGTGGTATTCCTGAGGGAATAAGACTGTTTAGCAAAAACTCTAATGGGGAGTTGCCCTTTTCCCGCTCATTCTTACAGTCAAGTGAGTTCACACTAATGTAACAATGCACCTCACTTTCTTAAATAATAAATAATTACTCATATATTTGTGCAACTTGGTCACTTCACGGACATGCAATGGCCATTTGAAATATCATATCAGCCCATTTATAAATGTTTCGTAAATTACCGAGCCATGTGTCAATATTTCCTCTGGCCCTTCTATGATATTTCCAGGCACACAAATAAAGGCAGTCTGCCCGAGATACTTCTATGGGATTTTCACTGAAATGGCTTCTTTCTGTAAATATATTCTCCCACACTCATTCATTTTAAATAAAAATTCATTTTAAGAAGAGTAGTCATTGATTTGTCTGAATACATGTATATATAAATGTCAGCTTTAATAAACAAGCAGGTTGAACGTTACTTGTGAAGTTTTTATGCAAAAAAAACTTCTTTTTTATTTACTAACATGAATATGAAACAACAAACAAAATTATGAAAACATGTAAATGTGTTATAATCTGCGATTTCTCTTTAGATTTGACATTAAAATTTATATTTTGATTTTTCCTAACTTTTGAAATGAAGTAACGTATCGATGAATTAAAATCTTTCAATAATTTTCTTTATATTTTATAATTTTTCAGGATTAAAAGTTTTGCGTACCCCTTGAGTTGTTCCTCTACAATGTCACCAAATTGCAGCTTTCTAGCTCATTAAGACTTATAAAAAATATTTGAACAGCTGTACATACTTATATACAAACATAGAAACAACATTATACTTTTATTACTACAAATATCCTCCAACAATAGAACTAAGCACAGAATTAGATTATTATGTTCATCAATAACACATAAACATATATATATAACTAATATGTTTTATAATGGCATCGTATGGTACAATGAGACGTGGTCATAAATATCAGAAAAATATCCAATGAGACGTGGGTGGAAATAGCAAAAGATATAGTTAGACGTGGGTGGAAATAGCGGCAAAAGGTCCAATGAGATGTGGCTGGAAATAGCGGCAAAAGATATAGTTAGACGTGGGTGGAAATTTTAGTACCCCTGAGTTGTCCTGAAATAGCACAAATTGCTAGCTTTCAGCTCATTAAGACTTATGAAAAATAGCAGCAAAGACATATTATTATGACTAAAATAGCAGCAAATCTATGACTTTTATTACAGCAAAAGGTCCTGCAACATATGAAATAAGCAAAGAATAGATTATATATGTCCAATAGACGGAATAAAGCAAAATATAACTAATATGTTTTAAATGGCAATCAATGATGTGTACAAGTAGAGACCGTGGTCATAATATCAGAAAAAGGTCCAATGAGACGTGGGTGGAAATAGCGTAAAAGGTCCAATGAGACGTGGGTGGAAATAGCAGCAAAAGTTTAAGTTGAGACGTGGGTGGAAATAGCAGAAAAGTATAGTTAGACTGTGGCTGAAATAGCAGCAAAAGGTCCAATGAGATGTGGCTGGAAATAGAAGCAAAAGGTCCAATGAGACGTGGCTGGAAATAGCAAGCTAAAGGTCCAATGAGATTTGGGTGGAAATAGCAGCAAAAGGTCCAATGAGACGTGGCTGGAAATAGAGCAAAAGTCCAATGAGACGTGGGTGGAAATAGCAGCAAAAAGTAAGTTAGACGTGGCTGGAAATAGCAAAAGGTCCAATGAGACGTGGTGGAAATAGCAGCAAAAGGTCCAATGAGATGTGGTGGAAATAGCAGCAAAAGGTCCAATGAGATGTGGCTGGACTCTACGTATTAGGGCGACCGACAGCTCTTCTATAATATTCTCCTTCATATCTATCTGGGCTGTCCACATCTCAGTTAAATACACGGGATGAAGAGAGTAAAGTTTGATGAAATTAATCAGGGATAGGGAGGGAAGAATCGTGTATAAATCCAAACTTGGTGTCAAGTGGCCAGGGTTCGATTAGCGATGAGCTCATCCTGCTGGTGACTTGCATCGTTTTATAGGCTTGATCTCAGATAAAATATAAATACATATTCGTGGAATGTTTAAAAAAATTAATAATGTTTTGTCGGTGACCTGGCGGTCTAGGGGTAAGGTGTCAGACTTCTGTGCTGGCGGCCGGGGTTCAATCCTTGGTTCCGGCACAGATTTATCTGTTTACCAAACCCTTCCTTCACCTCTGACAAGATATCTTGTGAATGTGGGGAATGCCAGGCTCCACCGTGGTTCGGATTCCTCGTTAAACTGTAGGTCTCTTATTTCATCTCACAATCACCCTACCATTACACATTAGCGTAAGTGCGTATAACCCGAACGGGTAGTAAGACGCGGTGCTAATAATAATAATAATAATAATAATATAATGTTTTGTCCACAACTTTGTTTCCGGTCGATATTACAAGAGAAACTTTCAGGATATTTGTTTCTGAACCGGTGAAAACTATAATAAATTATTAATTATTGAGTTAAAGCGTACTCGCATACGCGGGAGAGTGGCATCCAAAGCACAGCCCCCTCCTTACTGGCGAGTCGTATGAGGTGAGACTGCTGTCTTGGTCTGCGTGTCCAACGGTGTGGCTCTCAACGGCACATTATTGTTGAATTGATGTTCTGGGATCTGGCCGTTGTGTTTGTATAACGGATCTACCCTCATACCAAGCAATAGTCGTGCTTTTTGAATCTCATCTGTTTCCATCCTCGGCCTACTTTATTGTGTTTAGAAAGTGCGCATTAGTTAGATCTAAACAACCTTTATATGGTTCTTGCCTCCTTAATCTCTCGCACCAAGTAGGTCCATGTCACGAGTTACCCGTGTGACATCTGGAAGCAGTCCTTGTGAATATTCAGGAAGATGGCGACGACCCTTGTCTATGGTAATTGTCAAGCTGGTTGACACGCCTCAGTCCTGTCCTTGATTATACACTCACCGGCAAGAGAGGGGAGGGGGGTAATTAAGACTCTCTGAAACAAAGGGGGGAAGGGGGGCATCTCTTCTTCACAACAGAGTTCTGGCGTGGTCTCCCACAAACTCAGCCTTCTCGTATTTTATTATAGTTTTTGTAAATGACTGAACGGTCAGGTCAGCCTTCATGTCTGAGAAATTGTAGGTTCGAATACTAGTCTGGTGGACATTAGTTTGAACCCAAACTGGCTTCAATTTGTATTAATCAGCTATATAATGGTCAGTTTAAAAATCTTGATACTCGACTTGAGTGTTTTAGTTCGTCAGTTCTAGTAGTAAGTAATGTTGTGTTATATACTATATAGTGTAGGTACCCTCCGTTTACGTGGGCCTAATATGTCCGGATGGGCTTGGTGAAGTAGTTTGTGGCAAATAATTGTAGGGTTTCATTTAAATTGGTTTATTGAAATAGATTAATTAAGCTACAAGTTATAATGTGATGTAGGATTTAGAACTAATAGAGAGTTAAGAAAAGGTACTCGTCTGTCAATGTCTCTAATTATCAGTCCGTGCCCTTACCTATCTTCGTTGCTATAGCCCTAACTGGTATCAAACACCTGACCCTCCGGCGCTGTGCTGTTATAACGAACTCTGACTTCTAGGATGGGTTTGGGCGTCATCCGTTGTGAAGAACACTGACTCAAAAACTGTGGGATATTCTCCCCACAAATTGGTTAGACTTGGTATCCGAGTATGTAGAGTAATTTGAACTAGCCCCGCTAGCAACTATCGTACGTCTGTCCATTCCCCCCTCCCCCTCTCCTTTCTTAAGATTAGGATGGACACCTACTATGAAAGAACTATAATGTTGTATAACCTATTTCCTCAGAATTATGTATGGCAATAACATGCGGTTTTTTGTACAGTATTTAAATTGTAAATTTAATATGAACTATATTAATAAATAAAGTTAAAAATAAATATTTATTTGGTAACAACAAGATATAATTTCAATTAAATTAAAATTAAATAAAAATAATATAGTTTTGAAGTTATCATATTGATCTATAGAATAAGATAATGTTCTATCATACATGACGAATATTTGTAATAAAATAATTTAAACAAAATTTGATTTTTTCAAATTAAATTGTCTAAAGTGTTTAAAAGGTTCAGTCGTTTCCTGTTAGATAGATCTGACATCGGAAGCACCTCTCCCTCTCCTCCCCAACCCGATTTTGGCGTTATCTACCTTTCCATCTTTTTTTGCAAGCCCCGAAACATCCCCTTCCTTCACCCCATTTATATACTTTTCAGGTAAAACCATTGACTTGACACTAATAATGTCTGTAACTTTGTTACTAGTATTACCTTCAAACCTGAGTTTTTGAAAATGTTCCTTGCGATGTATTTGCTTGATCTATGTAAAAAAAAGGTTTCTTTTATAGAGTAGGCTTGGTTCTGTTTATTTTATAAATAATTTGTATAAACAATCTGTGTTTCCTTGATTAGATCAAATCTATTGCAAAACAATGGTTTTGTAAGAAGAGGTTAAAAATGCTTTCTCTAAGTAGTTTTATTCATGTTTTATAGACGATAAAATCCTTTTCGCACTTATAGCAGGATTAATTTAAAAGATATTAATATTCAGTGGCGCATCCAGAAGTTTACTTTAGGGAAGGATTGAAGGGCATGTGGGTCAAAGCTATTATTTCTGTCCCCTGAAAATATTCATAACGTTATCTTAGCTAAGACTTCATTTTTTAAAAGAAATTAATCACACACAATATATATATATAAATATATATATATATATATATATATACAGGTTGTTAAAAAAAAGGATTAATAAATTATGGAAATTGTTATACATATTAACATGAGTAAACGAGTCTTAATTACGTTATATGACCTCTACTTGTGTCAATATGTTGGTAAACTCCAATAATAGTAATAATAGTAATAATATAGTTCATAACTTAATTCACATAGAAGTAAAGGCAATTTTGTATATTAGTAATAAAAAAATAAATGTAATGGTTCACCGCACTGACTTTCTCTCTCGCTTTTATCTTAAACTAGCTAAATGCCCGTTCTTCGCACGGGATGTTGTGTTATTTATTTTTTGATTAAAATGAGGAATTTTTGTTTGAAGCTTAACACAGCGAGAATGTGACCTTGTATTGTTTCTCATGGGGAGTTTTATTTTTGGCAGGGGTGACCTGGTGGTCTAGGGGTAAGGTGTCAGACTTCTGTGCTGGTGGCCGGGGTTCAATCCTCGGTCCCGGAACAGATTTATCTGCTTACTAAACCCTTCCTTCACCTCTGACAAGACATCTTGTAAATGTGGGGAATGCCAGGCCTCCACCGTGGTTCGGATTCCACGTTAAACTGTAGGTCCTTCATTTCATCTCACAATCACCCTACCATTACACATTAGCGTAAGTGCGTATAACCCGAACGGGTAGTAATACGCGGTGCTAATAATAATAATAATAATAATAATCTTGGAGTTGCATATTAAAACGTAACTACATATTTTAATTAATTGTCTGTAATCATTTTTTCCCACCTCTTAGAAGCCACTACGAGGTTAAAAATAATTGCTATATTTTTTCAAAGGCATTATTAGAACAAACTTATCGGATTATTACGCTCGCTCTAATTGCTTAAAAAGAGTTTATAAAGCAATATTGTTGATTAGGGTTGATACCCCGATTCCATCCCCTTAATCACAAAACATGGGAATGAAACAACTTTAATTTTCCTAATTAGCTTATTAGGAACACCTGTGCCAAATTTCAGCCCTCTAGTTTTGTGGGATGTGTGAGAGTTGGTGATCTGAGTGAGTCTGTCAGTGCTTATATATATATAAAGAGAGAGAGAGAGAGAGAAAGAGAGAGAGAGAAAGTAGACATTTACTAATAACTCGTAATAGTTGTGAAACGATATAATAGCTAATAGGTATATACATTGTTGTAAAAACCCTACATCAAAGATCATAAATTAATTAATATACACTGTTACTTACTTTATGGAACTAGGAACACTGTTACAGAGAAATTGAAAAAAGATAAACATCTTTGTCCACCAAAGAACATAAGAATAAAATGCATTCTCAGAGACCTGAGTAAAAAAGTATAATTATATATTCGCTTGTAGCCCAGAAATTATTGGATTTATAAAAATATATTTCAGATAAAATATTTTTATCGTTAATAGTACTACAACTTCACAATGATAAGTTATTTCATATTTCAAATGGTTGAGGATAAATGATGAAAAGTGATAAATTTCCCCAATGTAAAGTAGCTTCAAAGTCATTTCCATAAGAAAATGAGGATTGCCATCTTGTTATAATGATAAACAGTGTCTAGATATAACATTCAATCAAAATCATTAGAGCAAATTTTTAGAAAATCAATTATTTTCTCTTTTTACCTTTCAGTAAACTACCCTTAAATTTAGGGTTAGACCTCTAATTCCAAAAACCTCATGGGTGGACCCTATGAAAACCCAGATACCATGTTATAGCCCTACTGGTAAAATAGTTTAGGCTTTACCCTGAGGTAAAGACAGACAGACTGCATCGCGAAGACCACTTTTTTAGTTTCAGGGGGTCAGGAAACGTCAACATTTATCAAAATCTCGAGTTAGACTTTTTAAGTCACAATAGGCCTATTTTCTCTCCTAGGTGGCGAGAGAAAGGAAATATTTGTTCACAAAGCTTAGTTACCCACAGCGGTGTTCTAGAGGTAGAGTCGTTGGCTTGATCGCCATTGACAGGGAGGTCAAGATTCGAATCTCAGCTACGTAAACTGAAGATGGTTTTCCACAATTGATTTATCCCTCTGGTTTTCCCAGCTTCACTCCCCACAAATGCGGGTTCACTTCCTCTTAGCTACCTTCCTCATCTCTACCCAATCAGATTAAGTCATTTAACCTGTGAGCTGAACGTAACAATAAAAATTAAAAAAGCTTAGTTCAAGTTAGTTAATAATAAGTTAATGATTTTAAATGGAAACATGGCTTGCCAAGTTTTAGTTAATTCAGGTTTTTTTTATTTCACAATACAATGTTCTTGTTTTTATGGTGTTTTAATAAAGTTAGCAAAGTTAAGTAGGCGTACAGTTTGTAAATTCTATTTTATTGAAATAAAATTTTAAAATTTGCAATTTTTTGACAACTTTGGCCACTTTTTTCTGACTCATACTTTTTTTTTTTAAGATAGTTCCAATTTTTTTAAGAGCCTATCACCTATAACTAAGTGTGGTTTTTACTTTGTTTTTCCTATCTCCTATACAAACAAATGATGGTGCACTTATTTTAATTTTTCCATCCTTATACCATGTATTTAAATTATCAGCGTAAGTAGCGACCGTGAAAATTATGCCATTGAAAAAAATAAAAAGGGCTATATTTTTTTTAAATATAGGAAAGAAAATATATTTTTATTTTGCTCTACAGAAAAAGATAAACTAAATAAAAGTCTCAATTTGGGGTATATAATGATTTCCTAAGGTACTTAACTAAGAACATTTATACTTTGACAAGGATTTGAGCCCTTGTCCTTTGACTTGGGATGACATTCTAATATAACACCGAAATGGTGGCTCTAAACTCGGCACCATTTCTTGGAGAGTACGGTATATCGGTTATAGTTTGTCTTTTGTTGAGTAGTAAGCAACAAAGTTGAATGGATTAGGGTGGTGGTAAAATTATGGAGAGGGTGAGCGGGGTTGGTGTGGTCACTACAGCAGCGCACCTCTTATGAGGTGAGAGTACATAGTACTACCTGGAAGAGAGATTTGAAAAACCACGAGATGTTCATCCGAATCTTAAGGACCAAAACTCACTGTTATATACTCAAAAAGGAGGGGTGGTTACCCTAAGATACTAGTTTTGACACTGTTCGTTTATGATACTTCACAAAACAACTGATGTTTAAAACGACCTAGTCTGGATTCTCAACTAATGAGTCAGGAAAGTTGAACGTGTTTAGTCCACTAGACTTATGTCATACTTTCATGTTCTCGAGTCTAGATCGACTAAGGCTGCAAGCCATGACAATAGTACAACTTCATTAGTCATCACAATAAATGTCACGAATCAGAAGTAGAACTATGTATTTCTGTGCCAGGTTTATCACTCTAAATTAATATATTTTAAAAAATTTAATAAAAACAAATTTCAATGAAATTGTTATAGTTCAAAGATAGCATCTTTCGCTGTTGTTTTAAACCATCTCGAAGTAAATCTATTACAGTTTATTACTTTCTCTCGACACCTCAGAGAGAAAGTATTGTGATCATCAAAAAAATCTAACTCGATTTTGATAAATTCCGACGTTTCATGACTCCCTGAAACCAAATAAGTGTTTTTCAAAATGCCATCTGTCTGTCAGTCTGTACCTCGGGCTAGAGCTGAAACTATTTTACCGACTGGGCTAAAACTTGGTATTTAGAGTTTCCATAAGGTCTCCCAGAGGGATTTTTGGAATTAGTTTTCTAGACTTAAATTTAAGGAATATTTATTAAAGGGCAAAATAAGAAAAAAATCAATTTTCTCAAAGTTTGCTATAACAATTTTGATTAAATTTTATGTATAGACACTGTTTATCATAATAAAAAAGATGGTCTCATTTTCTCGTGAAAATGACTTGAAGGTTACCTACCTATGATCAATTTTTCAATTTTGGTCATTTTTACGCAACTATTTGAGACATGAACTAACTTATCATTGTAAAGTTGTAGTACTATCGAAGAAAGATAAATATATATTTTATAAAATCTATAATTTCTGAGCTAAAAGCAAATATAATTACTTTTTAATTCAAGTATTTGAAAATGAATTTGATTCTTATGCGCTTTGGTGGACAAAGATGTTTCTCTTTTCTCGATTGTTCTAACAGTGTTCCTAGTTCCTAATTCCATAAAGTAAGTAAGAGTGTGTATTATTTCACTGATGCTCTTTGGTGTAATGTTTCTACAACAATGTATAGTCCTACTATTTCGTTTCACAGCTTTTACAAGTTTTTAATAAATGTTATTTTAAGATAAAAGTAGGAGAAAATCTGTGCTGTGCACCGTATCATTTACTTTAAAAACACTTTTGTTTATTTAAATATGCTAATATAATTGATACATAAATTGCTCAAATATAACCTTGACTTTGAGTAACCATAATAAAATTTTAACCCTCATCGGTGGTCTAACGAAGCGGTTGACAACCTGCAGTCCGCAGAAGATTTCACAAAGATAAAAATTGTGTTAACAAAGTCATTATTTATGAGATATATATAGTTAAAATCTTTTGCTCTTTTTTAAACCCATACAACCCGCGATATCAAAAATGTTGCCGACAAATAGTCTTAAGGCATAGGTCGGCAACATTTTTTGGGCCACGATCGACCTATAAACTTACCAAAGGCCCCGCGATCGTCCATCGTTTTTCTATTCTATACGTTTTTTTTATGTGTCCATACCTCTTTTATGTGTGTCTCTTAAATTTAATGTTTCCTCAAATACTTACATACCCTCCTTATAAGGGGTAGAAATTATATGTTTTCATATTAAACTTCTTATAACATTAGCGATTATAACCAATCAAGGATATGTTGATCATACTAAAATATTATTGGATAGTTTAGAATACTCAAAAATCGACTTTTAATGACGATAAAGTTTTCTAACGTAATCGACTGAATATTGCCGTAAGATCGACCGGTTGATCGCGATCGACTGGTTGCCAACCACTGGTCTAAGGCATCATTATCGTGTGAGGGTGGTTCTTCCTTGATGGTGTTCCAATATACCTCCACTTAAATTGGGGTACACTTTATCAACATTCAACCTTACTCATACCTAAAACACTAGCTTTATTAGTTCAGTGTGTGTGTTTAAGATGCCCAGGCTGTAGCTCCAAGATTCGAACCCCAACCCCTCTGCCAATGGCAGGCAGCCATGTGCAATGAAAGTCTTAGACAGCTTGGCTACCGCTGCGGGTGTAATAGTTTCAAATGTTCGTATAGCAGCGGACACATTGTCGTGTGACCTTGACGTTTATGGAGTTTCACTAAAAGGAGAGCCAGCCATCTGTAGGCTAGCACAGCGTGGAGGTGCCGAGGTCTCTAGATCTTTACAGCCCTCATCTTCAGAGTATAGTCGATATAGCTCGCATCACTTCAGGAGTATAGTCGATATATATCACATCCCTTCAGGAATATGTCGATATAGCTCGCATCCTTCAGGAGTATCAGACGATCTAGCTCGCATCACTTCAGGAGTATAGTCGATCTAGCTCACATCACTTCAGGAGTATGTCGATCATTCAGGTATGTCGATCTAGCTATCATCCTTCAGGAGTATGTCGATATATAATCACATATCACATCCCTTCAGGAGTATGTCGTATAGCTCGCATCACTTCAGGAGTATTAGTCGATCTAGCTAGCATCACTTCAGGAGTATTAGTCGATCTAGCTCACATCCTTCAGGAGTATTAGTCGATATAGCTCGCATAACCCCAGGAGTATTAGTCGATATAGCTCGCATCACTTCAGGAGTATCAGTCGATCTAGCTCGCATCACTTCAGGAGTATCAGTCGATATAACTCGCATCACTTCAGGAGTATCAGTCGATATAGCTCGCATCACTTCAGGAGTATCAGTCGATTAGCTAGCATCACTTCAGGAGTATTAGTCGATCTAGCTCACATTCCTTCAGGAGTATTAGTCGATCTAGCTCACATTCCTTCAGGAGTATCAGTCGATATAGCTCACATCACTTCAGGAGTATCAGTCGATCTAGCTCACATTCCTTCAGGAGTATCAGTCGATCAAGCTAGCATCACTTCAGGAGTATTAGTCGATCTAGCTCACATTCCTTCAGGAGTATTAGTCGATCTAGCTCACATTCCTTCAGGAGTATCAGTCGATCTAGCTCACATCACTTAACGTGGGATGGAGGGGAATATGAGAAAAAGTCAGTGTTTTTGAATTTTTCATGGCAAAACATTTTTTTGACCAAAATAAATCAACTATATATCTCCAGTACAAACATAGAATATAATTTTCTTCACATGGTAACCTCAAAATTTCTTTAATATTTTTCAAGGATATTCTGGAATTTAATGACAACTCTTTCTCTTCATTTAAAAAGTGTGTTAGATAGTTCTGCTATACTTATGACAAATATTCAGGAACTGTTGATATTAACATGTGAAGAGAATTAAACTCTATATTTGTACTAAAGCGATATTTTATTTAGTTTGACCAAAATGTGTTGGCATAAAAACTGCAAAAACACCAAAAACACCGACAATCTCTATGAATTCAGGTGTGAATTCGATATATTGACACAGGTGTAACCTTGTTCATCTATGAGCATAGGTGTAAGCTTGTTGACCTTTAAAAATAAACCTGCTTCGGTTGTTCATGGTCTAAGACGCTACCCTCACAATGGACTAGAGTGGCGATGACAGGGAGATCAGGTTTGACCCCGGTCGAGTGTATTGAGGGCGATTTTTCCTAAATGGTATTCTACTTTACCTCCACGCAAATATGGGTACACTCCCTCAAAATTTAGTAAATAAACGTATAAACTGAATGGGTAGTGATGTGTTGTGTTAAAAATATATATAAGAATAGGTGCAAGCTTGTTGATCCATGCTTGCAGTCTTGTTGATTTATAAATAGAGGTGTAAATTTATTATGAGACCATAAATGAAACGATCTATTTTAACAGGAACGTACGTTTATTTTGCACTGAGTTGAAATACAAGCAAGGGGCACTAGCCACCCCGCCACTGTTAGGTGGGTTAATACATTTCATTTGGAGTCAAAACAGAAAACAAGGACCAGTCCCCTTTAAGGTTCATTATAAGAATCTGGGATTCAAAATGTACTTTTTGAGAGTTATCTTTTAAGTAGATTATTGAACTGTGTATATACTATGGCTTTCTAGATTAACAATGTTCATTTGAAAATAATTTATCTTGACACCAAAGTATTTCTGTTTTCGTCTAACGACTGTACATCTCGTAAAAATCTCGTGTTATCCCGGAAAAAAAAAGTCATATTTACTTTTATAGAGACTTGTTTAGGATAGAAATCATTTGTAATATGACTATTTTTATTTAAGATAAAATTAATCAAGGTTTTAAATGTTATATGATTGGGAATAATGATTTTATTAGTATAGTTTAAACATTTACAATATATTAATACATTATTTTACTTTGATGTTCAACAAAAACATGCCTTCTTGATTAATAATATTAAACTGGACCTGACCAATGATCAGAATGAATTGTTGCGGTATTTTGTTTTTGCAATGGAAGTATAACTGTCTTTAAATGAGGCTGGAATGAAAGGTTTGACGAGCTATAAGCGGTTTATTTAAGTTGAGCTCAAATTAAAATTTGTATTCAAAAGTTTAATTTAATCTTAATACTAATGTAATTCAATCTTTGATTGCTGATAATGAACCAAATGAAGAGTTATGAGCCTGCGGTTCCCAACCTATTGCCTGTGAACCAATAGTGGCGAGATGGCTAAGTGCCTCACACAAACTATTAGACAGGATAAACCAATTTATAATCAGAGCAAGAACATGAAATATATGAAAAAATTAGTTGTTAAGAGTTGATATTTCATTCTTCCACTTTTATTTATAGTCAAAATATTTCAATTTTTTTTTTAGTTCAACAAATTCTGACAAAAGGAACACATAATTTACGTCAATATCTTAGGCAAGGAAAAATAAAGTAATCTCAAAGAAAAGGATAAAATATTCAGCAAATTGACAACTTGAACATGATAAAATTATTTTTCTCATAAACATTGATAGCATGAAAAGAAACAAATAACTTTTTTTTAATCTTGCTGTCATCATTTATTGTTGTCTTCAAGAAATATGTAAAATAATTAGCACATGTTCCATTTCTCTCAGTCATTCATTAGTTTTAATTCAAAGTAATGAATTTTTCCTCATTAATTTAATGTAGCATAACAATCGGAAGAACTGTTTTACATACTAATTTACTTCATAATGCTAGTATTTTCTTACCAGATTCGTTTTCTTTTAAAACATTTTTAAGTTTTGTACAATTTAATTCCTTTCATTTCTGATGACACAAAAAGATGACTGATAGTCAATATAATTTATCGTTACAATATATAAAAAAGAATGTCACCTATATAATATTATATTCCAATACTCTCACTCTTAAACTATTTTGTTTATTTTTAAACATTCAAAGCATCTATTTATTTGACAATGTACAAATTGTAAACACAGTTATTATGTGTGCCACATTTTTAGCACAAAAAAATAATTGTACATTTTTTTGTTTTATTTCATTAGCTCAACAAAGCTTTCGGCTGTACAAAATACTACAAATACTAAAAAAACTATTCAATATAATACACTTTCACACATTTACTTCATTTCTCAAATACTCACCCACTGACATATCACACGAGAGTATGTAATGGAAGAAAAGTTAAAGACTGATTTAATAAGAGGAATGTGGAGCATAAAGTAGCCATTTTTAACGAAGCCACACAAACAATATTTAAAGCTATGAAAAATAATAATGATAAAAAGGTTGTGGTTTATTTTTTGTACAGAGAAAGTACAAAATTTGATAGTATAATATAATTAACTATTTATTACATTCATCGTTGCATGTGACTTATTTTCAAAAGAAAGAACTTAATTAAAGGACACTTCCTTAAAACATATTTACACAAACAAAATTATTTTCGCTGTGTTCAAAAATGCTTTAACCGAAATTAAACTGATCTTCTATATTTTATTTAATAAAATATGTACTTTTATATTATACTGCTTTTATATTTTGACGATTATATTGTAAAGAAAATCAAAGAAGACGCGAAGGAATGGAGAGTAAAAAAATGCAACGTTTGTTCTTTTATATACAGAAGTAGACTTTTCATATATTATATATTTAGAGAATGAAATTTGGATATGAATGATTTTATTTTGTACTCACCAAAATTTCAACCAAAGTTTTAGACAATAGCTTATGAAAATACACGTATTTCGATTGAGATTTCCAGCCAACCTCAATCTTCCCTTAGAGTTAAAAATGCTAAAGTAAATGTCACACACATATACATTCATAAATCTTTGAAATTCTATAACAACAATATTTCATCAGCCATGAAATTACTATAAATAAACGTATTCTTAGTCATCGCTAATGTCGAAATATATAATATGTAAGTTAAGACTATTTTTTTTCTCTAAACAATTAACAAAGTAAAAAATAAATATTACAAAAAATAAATCAAATTTCATCCCCACAATATGTCCGAAATACTCCACAACTTTAGTGGAATTTCATTTCACATACTAACTACATTTAAACAATTTCAAGTCAATTTTATTAATTTAGTTTTCTCACAAAAACAAATATAAAAACTTTCATTCACACTTATGAATTTCATAACATGCTGAAGGGTTTACTAACATTTTAGTGTTAAAAACTTTTAAAAACACGTTTTTTTTTTGTTTGTTTTTTCCCACTATATTTATACTGGCTCAGTTTATGAATCAACTTAAGTCTAATCTCTCCTGTAATGAGACGCGCGCCAGTCTTGTCGGTTTTTTTTTTACTTAGGAAATACTGCGTTTATTCAAATGGCACTTCAAGATTACCATCCATTGTGTTCATGTTACATTAGAAATGGTTTCTAAGATGAAAAATTGTTTTTTGTTTTTTTTATAAAAAAATTTGGAAGCTAGAGAATGTAATTAGGTATTACCACTCAGTAAAAAATGATAATCTTGACACGTTATTTTAATATTTTTATAATTATAAGCTACAATGACAGATGTAGGATGATTTATTTTTATTTGTGTCATGTTAAGATCCAGTTGTACTTTTGATCCAATCTAAACATGACACTTTTTTTTCTTTTTTTTTCTAAATTCTGAATGATAGGATGTCAATCACAGGGTAGTTTGATCACGTGTTGTGGACGCAACCCGTTTTGACGAGATTTTTTTTTTTTTACAGTCTCGTTCAACAAACTTTCTTATCATAGAAAGCATGAATATTTTTAATATACTTTTTAGAGATTTAAAGAAAAAAAAAGAAAGCGGGGGGTTGAAAACATACATACACACACTAATAAACCTAAAATATTCAAACGCCACAAAGACATAAAAATGTATGATCTTATCTTCAGTAAATAACAATAAAGCATACAAATGTCTACTTTTTTTTCTTACCTTAATAAAATTAATGATATATTTCTGACTGCTTTTTACATAATAATCTATGTATCTGTCCACTCTTATAGTTATAGTTACTATGCAGTCACATTCCTTATAACAGGTCTCATCATATTATATGAAACGTTACCAAATACTTCAACATATTAACAAATATGATGGCTTACAACAAGATCTTGACGAGAAAAAAAAACAACAGGGGTACACAATTTTTACACAGTTTTTATTTTTAAGCAGCAAGAAACAAATACTAAAAGAAATCTTCGCCGTAAATTCGAAGGCAAAATACTATACACATTTCAAAAAACATATATATATATTTTAAGTGTCACTGAAACGTTTTCCTTCAGAAGGAAAAAGCTATAAATGCAGTTCACACGAAATTCTCACTATCACTGCTGGTAACATATATAGATTTTTTACAACCGGCTATATACATCTTCAAGATTTAATTTTAAATTAATTTTTTTGGGGGGAGGGGGGGGGATACCGATTTAGGAAAAGCTTTTTATTTGAATAATGTGTAATTGGGTGATTCACAAAATAAAGACGTTTAATAGTGGTTGGTAAAGGGAACAAAAATGTACGGGCGATTTTTTTTCTTTGGAAATAGGTTACTACTTAATTCTATTGAACTGGCCCCATTTTATTACGACTAAACTTCCCTTTTTTTAGCTTTCTCAAAAAAAAAAATCAGTCAAGCTTACTTTTTTGCTTTATGTTTATTCTTGGCAGTGATAAAATTCCTTTTAATGTCGCTTACGACTTTTTGGCATCCTATGTAAAGTGTCCTGTGAAGGAGTGTGGGAAGGGGAGGTGGCGCTCAGCGGCCGGGGACCGTCGTATCGCTATGTCTTTTCATGTGCAGAGCCAGGTGGTCGGAACGAGAGAAACACCGGTCGCAGTGGCGGCATTTGAAAGGTTTCGCGCCGGTATGTTTCCGGTAGTGACGTGTCAGTTCATCTGAACGGGCGAACCTCCATTCGCACCCACTCCATGAGCACTTGTACGGTTTTTCCCCTGAAACAAAACAAGAGCGATATTAGTGATTACAAGAATAAATACAAATGTTCTCCAAACAATATTTAGGGTTGAACAAAGAAAATAATGGAAGCGCTTAGTGCCCCTCAGTCTATTTAGTGGCGCCATCTGTCAGCTCAAGAGTAGTGAGTTAACCTGGATAGCTCAGTGCTAGAGCGTTTGCATACTAAACTCAAAGGTATGGGGTTTGATTCCATTGCCCAGGTGTCATTTTTTAAAGTTTATGGAAAGTACATTTATATTATCAAGGTATAAATTTCTATCAAAGTGTTACAAAGTAACCCCCCGCCCCCCGGGGGACAACTTTCGATTCATTTATTAAGAAAGAAAATTTAATTCACATGAAGATAAAAAAAGAAGTTGCCTTCTGATTTGTCGATGTAGATTGGTGACAAAATCAAATAGCGAGCTTAATGCTGCGTGTCAGCACTGAGCACAAACAAAGAAGCCCGTGGGTAGCGCGCATTTCAACCCCCTCGGAGTAGCTGCTACCCCCCACAGAACACACTAAATCACCCCTCCTTACCCGGGGCACGCGCTCAGGTGAATGCTTCTCTTTCCCGACATCCAAGAGTTACCATTTTTTATTTCTCAAGAAAGCAAGGAGGTCGGAGAGAGCTGCTGGGTGTGGGGAGCAGGGAGAGTGAAATCCACTCTTTTTGTTACCCCACAAAAGCTTGTTTTCTCTTCTCCTTCACATAAATTTACATTTTTCTTCCCACGGAGTCTCCTCCACGCGGGGGGAGTGTGAAGGAGCACGTGACCTCCCTCCAACCCTATCAAAAGAGTTCCAGGAACTAGAATTATCGCAGAGTGTGAAATATATCAAGTGGGATTAACGGGCCTAACATGCGACACCCCTGGGAAGAGACAACCCGTGCGACTTGCCCGGAGAACTTGAACTTGACGTTGCCCCGATAACGCGTGGCGCAGAACTTAGAACTTGAAGATGGAGGTTGGTGAAGCATTATTTGCAATTAATGGTCGGAACTGCTCTAAGCTAGATTATTTTAACATAATCTTAACAAATAAAATATTTCTTCAGCAGATACGTTCGGTTGAATGTTCTACAGTTGGTAATATCAACAGTTCTTGAACATGTCATGGTGGTATTTGAACAGGACTTTCTTAATGAAGGCCAACAGTGCCAGCCAAATGTCACAATCTCCATAGCATACATTCAAGAACGGGCAAGATGAACAAGTGTAGAACATGTGTCTGTAAAGCAATCATATATCTATTTTGGCAAAAAACATAATTTTTTTTTTTTAAAAACTGAAAAAATATAGACAAACTCGACTTCATTCAGAAATATTGACAGGTGGGCATGCAGAAAAATACGTCAGACTCGTTTTATTTTTCGTTGACAAGGAGATCGAGGTTCTAATTGTCTCTCTCTCTCTAAATGCGGAATACATAGTATAATACTACTTCGTTCACTCTTACCTCATTTGGTAGAGATATGTGGACGGCTAGTAAGCCACGATGCCTGGGAGAATAAAATATTTTAAAGGCTATAAATGATAACGTCTGCATGGGTTGGTAAGACTTGAGACGAGAAGAAATGTAAAATAGTAACTAACATCCCGCATAGGGGAACCACCGGAGTGGCAAGGCTCCGTTTGCCCGTGTTTAGGATTCCGGTGACGTTGCAGATGTTACCCGCCGACTCCGGATTTGTTTGTTTTGCTTTCGTTCGTACTCATCATCTCTCTCTCTCTTTTTTTTTTTTTTGCCGATCCGTCGGGCTCTCTCATTTACCTTTCTTGTTTGTTTTTCTGACGTCCTGTGTGTCCCTTCGTTCCATTTCAGCATTAGTGGCGGAGAAGAAATATCACGTCCTTGCTCGGGGAGAAAAAACAGCAAGACCGGGCTTTGTACTGAGCCTAGGCTGCGGCCAGGATGCAATAACCATAGTGAGCTAGTGTCCTGGATTCTGGGTGCAATAACTTCTGTGAGTCAAGTGTCCTGGATTCTGACCAGGGACTAATGTTTGACCCCACCAGATTTGGATGGGTGTACTTTTATTCTAGAGGCATCTCATTTCAATCCAGTACTCTGACAGTGCTGTGTATACCTTCTACAAGCTTGAGATCCAGGCCAGTACTCTGACAGCGCTGTGTATACCTTCTACAAGCTTGAGATCCAGGCCAGTACTCTGACAGCGCTGTGTATACCTTCTACAAGCTTGAGATCCAGGCAGTACTTGACAGCGCTGTGTATACCTTCTACAAGCTTGAGATCCAGGCCAGTACTCTGACAGCGCTGTGTATACCTTCTACAAGCTTGAGATCCAGGCCAGTACTTTGACAGCTCTGTGTATACCTTCTACAAGCTTGAGAGAGCAGTTGTGTATGAAGAGAGTAGAGGCCACGGAGCGAGCATAACGGAGGCTGGGTTTAGACTGCTGTACCGGGATTTTATTATGAATGAACATTTGAAACACCGTTTAGAAAATACAAACATACTTTGTTGCGGTAAACATTGGCCATATCTTTCAAACGTGACATGATTTGAGGTATATATACATAGCAGTTGATCTCGTAGCTTTTATATCTTTCATATACGTCCATTAATTTTAAAAGAAGGGGGAAGGGGGTATACGATACATTCGATATCTCTAGAACCAGCAAGTTCGACTGGTACGATCAGTTCTGACCCACGGTTACAATTCTTGGGATATCTCCTATACTCTCCAAGCAAATGCGGGTACAGTTCTTTAAAATTCATATTTATCATCTTGCATATTTTAATAAATACAAATTGTGAATGGACAAAGGACGCCTAGCATCTTTTTATTTTCATAGGATTGAAACAATTTACAGGTTTTACCTAGATTACATCCCATTTGTCATCATTCACGCTCTTCATTGGCTGTGATTATCTTATTCGAACTGCATTATTGTTTATTATTATTTTTATTATTATTATTACTGTTCGTATTATTTAAAGCTTGAATAAAAAAAAGAAAGATAAAATAGTGTGTATGAGCTAAGTTTCCATGGAGGAAGGAAAAGGCATTTTGTTGTGGTTCTCAATTAATTTATCTTGCAGTAGCCCATGTATTTATGGCATAAATTGTGCTAACTCTAGAATTATATAAAATAGCGCTATAAACACGATTATGTTGAGAGTAGACATGCGTATGAATATAATTCATTTAAAAAAACAACAGCATACAATGTACTGTACATAGTGCAAGTAAATAAAGAACAATTTATGTTGTTGTGTTTTCCACCCTGGAGCGAGTGCCCAGAGTATAAATACCAGGTCGGAGCCTTTTTTTTTCCCAGTTGAAGCACGCATGCGTAGTAAATGGCCAGGAATCCGTCTCCTGCCAGAATCTAAGTCCGCACAAGCTCCGACCCTCACCAAGGGGGGGGGGGGGGGGGGAGGATAAAAAACTTGCCAGAGTCTCCCCGCGTGGAGTATCCCCACTTGGAAAAGTCACGGTTATAAATTGCTATTTGCTTTCATGGTTATTAGTTTTAAAATAAAATTATGAATGTCTGCTGGGAACGCGTCGAGATGGCTTTGATTTGTCATACTCACTTTCATAGGGGTGTGGGGGAGTGAGGGACGGGGTTCGAATCCTTCTTCTGACAGTTTAGTTAAAATGAAAAACTGAGGCAAAAATAAAAATTGTCTCGATGTGGAGTAGAGTAGAAAAACAACAAAAATAAAAACAAACTATGCGTGGATTTAATTTCCTATAGTATATGTACGCTTTTTTTTTGTTTAGTTTATATATATATTTTTTTAAATCTTTTGCACCATGTCTTACTTACTGTTTGGGTTATACGCTTATGTACTAATTACGCTAATAGTTTTAGGAACCAAGGAGGCTATATTTATAGAAAGCGTACCCACATTTGCGTAGAGGGAGAGTGGAATTTTTATTTTTGGAAAATCACCCTCAGTACACCCGACCGAGATTCGAATCTCAATCTCCCCTTCATCGGAAATCTAGTCCACTGTGATAATGACGCCTTAAACCAAGCGGCCACCGAACCATGTATAAAACATATTGTTGGGGCTACACAAAGTTACGCGTTAGCAACAATGCACCAGCTACTAGATACTTGAAATATTAGGGGAACGGGATGATATGACAGTGCACCAGCATTCGTCTGAGAAGAAGGGAAAATATGTAAAACAAGCAGTAATGCGGGACATTTAGCCTGGCACCCTTATAACTGTAGATAGACGCGCTATGAGGCCGGACTGCTCAGAATGCGCGCAAGAGTGAGATGGTGTCTGGAGAACTGAATCTCGTTTAAATGTTTTGTATACATTTGTGATCCAAATCAAAGCTGACTGAATCCATCCTGTTCTGTTTAGTACCAAAGTTTGTTTTTTAGCACCACGACTTACCATTCCTCCAGGCTAGACACATTTAATTACCCTGTTGGTGGTGTAGGGATGAGGACAACATTTAGTGATCAAACCAACACTAAATTTCTCGAGATCAAACCAACACTCAAGTTTCTCGAGATCAAACCAACACTAAGTTTTTCGAGATCAAACCAACACTCAACTTTCTCGAGATCAAACCAACACTTCATCTCTCGAAATCAAACCAACACTCAACTTTCTCGAGATAAAACCAACACTCCGTCTCCCAAGGGCACCATGTCGACTTGAGATATTATTTACATAGCTAAATGTTTTCTGTCATTTTAAAACATTTAATCACTTGTTTTTGTTTGAAAGGGACAAGATGGCGTAGAGCTAGTTGGAAGCTATTTCCACAATTATGTCTTTTCCTTTCTGTCTCGATAAAAGTACGTTTTCCTACCTTCGCGTTTGTATCCCTTCAGGCTTCTATTCCTCACCACCTCGTTACGTCATGAATATCCATGAGTCGCCCCCCCCCCCCCCCCATCTTTTCCCTCTCGAGACTTGACGGCACGGATGGTCGAGAGAGTGCTCCTAGATGCCGGAAAAATCGGTAGACCTTTATAACGCTGGGATTCACCCTCCCCCCTTTTTTTTACGAATAATATCACCCCTTCCCCATTAGATTTACCAGGCGTGGTTATTAGTGTAGGTACTCTAAACTACGCCAGTTTATGGACTAACGTGACCGATAGAACTATCAGTGACTTAACTTAAGTGAACAATATGTGGGATCATTTTGAGAAAGTCGTTTGGACAAAGGGTAGGGTTGATTTTGTAAACAAATGGAGGGGGTAACTAATACAATTTATTCTGAAAATTGAAAAATGACACTTGGACACGGGAATCGAACCCGGGACCTTTGGCTTAGTACTTTAATGCTCTTGCCACTGAGCTATCCAGGAATCGTCCCATGGTCAGGGTCATTCTTCACTCATATTTTAAGGCAGAGTCTATGATGGACGTGCGGAAATTGTGAGCCACAAATGAGTGATTTTATTAAGATCACCAGCTATCAGATAACGCAGCCACCTTCGACTCGGTAGTTGGCTTAATTCTGTCACCTGTACAATTATTATAACTGTAAGGGATTGCATATTTAAGAATAAAATAGCCGAAGCTATTATTTGTGCTTTTAGTGAGGATAAATAATAGCTTTGGATATTTGATTCTTAAATACAATTTAGGTAAATCTTGATAAGAGAAGAGATGTCAAGTGTTCATTTCTAGACTTTTTTTATTTAAAAAAAAAGTTTGCATTATAATATGATACTATTAATTGTAGTGTATGAATACTAGTGATATAAAAATATAAATGTATTACAATGAATAGCTGCTATCAATAAGATATTTAACAGCAAGGTAGAACCGATCCAAGATTAACGAATATTTGTGTTTCTACCAAACTTTTACCAGCACATTAAATTGAGTTTCAAGATATTTTTAAGGTTCATTGTAATATTTTTAAATATATTTTAGACACACGAAATAAAACAAAATTTACTACTTGGCTTTTAATATGCGAATAATGGTAAATTAGATTGATTTTAGTGAAAATTAACAATATAAAATCCATACATAATATTTTTATTAAATAGAGGTAATTATTATTTGCCTTTTTTAGCCTTAAATTCCTATAAAAAAGTACCAACTGCACTATTACAATTTTTTCTCAATATTCCTGTAATCAATCAAAGTTCTCACTCTAGAAAATGTATTTCCTTTAACCAAAGACCATTGGTTAGAAAGTAATATACATGCTCGATCTGGCTTTTATGGCATTCATATTGTATTTTAAATTCAAGAATGAGAAATTTAGCCGTAATTATGTTACCCATAGCACTAATAATAATAATAATAATAATGCGCGTCTGGGCTTTATCACTCGTAGCCCAGTAGTGAAAATATTAGCCGCTACTAAAGTAGTGCTGTCCAAACGTACTAATCGAACATCCTCTCCGTGGAAGTTCTTTCAATGTCCCGATGAGATGATAGTGAGAATGAGGGTGGGAAACCACTGGAAACACTTAAAACTAGCTTACTTAAGCCAAATCAATCAAACCCCGATGAATTTTGGGGTAATTCCGCCTTCAAGAAAAATACCCAAGGTTCCAGCCGGGAATCTTACCTGAGACTTCTAAGCTCGCAGCCATGTGCAATGACCACTACACCAATGAGCCGGTAAACCATGGCCCTACATAATTAATTTTGAGTGGATTTTTTTAAAAGAATTTTTAGCCGAAAAAACAATTTTAATTTTCGACTTTTAATATCGAAAAACAACTTTTTAATCGTTGAACTCCCATAATTTAATTTACCACAAATCAAGGGCTCTATTAATGAAACATTGAAACGGCTGATAAATAATATTGTCCTTAGAAAACAATGGACGTTTTCGTCTTCATTAGTTCGGGAAAGAGAGAGAGAGAGAGAGCGTTGAGTGGGTTGAGAGCGGCACCGCACTCAAATGAACACCCCCCCTTCCTCCCTCCCTCCCTAGACACTGAATGCTAGCGTACTTAACTGTCCCGGTCATACAATTAAAAACTACGCCACTTTCAAGTGCCCGTTAGGTCACAGTTTGAACGTTGTCTTCGCCAAGGACCTCATAAAAACTTTGATTTTACAATTACACTTTTATTACGTGTTAAATAAAGTTTGTTTTCATTAGGTTGGGGGAGGAGGTATAGGAGCGAGGGGGGATATGAAAATGTTGACACAATGTGGAAATTGTTTATTATGTCTTTAGTAGTGTCTATTATTATCAGTTCATTTTAACATTTAAACATCTTCAAATAGTTCATTTCACATGAACGTGTTAATGTGATTTTATTTAATAAATAACCACAGCAAACATTACTGGATTTGCATTGGAGCGACAAGTTTAGATGCGTTTACAATAACTATATTTAACTGATCTTTATAGATTTTATAAAATAGATCTTTGTGTGAAGAGAGAGTTTTGTTGTGGAGAACTTTATTATTTTGGTGGAATATAATGCTTGTGGTATTTTTTTTCTTAGTAGCACGTTTTACTAATCAACCGGGTTATACACCTATGCACCAATTACGCTAATGGGTTAAGGATGAGTAAGGTTGAATATCTGAGGGAGAGTAGAAAACCATTTAGGAAAAAATACCATCGGTACACCTGACGGGATTTGAACCCCAATATCCCCATATTTGGCAGTATTGTCTTTCAAGAGTGATACCTTAGACCACGTGGCCACCGAAGTGGGTGCTTATGATGTTATTTTCTCTTTAAATATTCCTTATCCCAGTACCAAAATAGGTCCAAATTGTTTGAGCTGTTTTCGAAAAATCCCCTTTTGCTTTTTATCCTAATGGTGTATTAAGAACAAGACAAGTTTTGCAAAAAAATTGAGCCTTTTTGAGCAAATGTCCTTTTTATATTAATCTGACTTTAACAATCCTATTTTATTTGAAAAGATACATAAATAATGTATCTGAAAACTCTTATAATCTAATTTAAAAAGTGTAAAATTTGAAAGAATAATAAATTATTTTCTCCCCAAAATTATAAAGGAAAGAAAAACTACCAAATCTATTTCGAAAGCACAACTTTTTTCCTCCCTTCAAGTGACGCTTCTTGAGAAAATTCCAATCTTTTATTTGCTGGAAGAGCAAAATGACTTATTGAATACTGCTTTCAAGGCAAAAAAAAAAAACTACCGAATACGATATTAGAAGAGAAGAATGCACCACAAGCCAAATCAGACATGTCTAGAATGTTGAATGTAGTGTATCAAGGGGCGAATCAGATCTTATTTGTTTGTTTCTTATCCGCCACAAGATGGCAGCATCAACAGAGGCGGGGGAGAGGAGGGGAGAGGGGGAGAACTTGTCATGAGGTCCACGTTTTCTATCATTGGTGTTATTGGAGGCGGCGGTTTCTTATTTCTTGGTTCTTCAAGGAGCGGCGGAATAGAGATTCGCCCCTTTATACTTTATATATTAGGCCTATATATGAGGAAGATATCGAACCTTAAGGAAAACAAGACAAGGCTCATGAATTTAAATGGGGGGAAAAAGAGATAAAACACTGAAACCTAGACACAAAATTAACAAAAAGGTTCAATAATTTTGGAAATAAAATATAAGCTAATCTCAAAATACGCCTAAGTGACTACAAATTTAATGAAAGTTATTCTAAAGAGTCGAATAATTTTAATAGCTACGGTTTTTTTTGAACTCTCATTAAAAAAAGAGAGAGAATTTGTGATAAGGTTTACTTGGTCATTGAAACCAAACAAACCTCTTGAACGACCCAAATAAGCCCAACCTTTTCAACGTGCACTAGTTAAACATCTTACGTTCAACCTTTTGACCCTGTGGACTCAAGGCCTTAAATTAAACCGTCCCTTGGTTCAATACCAGCTCCATTCAGTCTGCAATCCAAACCAAGTTGCAACAACCGGATTTGGGATGCATTTCAGGCGTTCAACTTTCTCTCAAGATTTAAATAGGGCATAGCTTTTTAAAAATCAAGTTGAAATATATCATAAATAACCTGATAGTTTGAGCTGAATATATATATATATATATATATATATATATATATTTAAATATATATGAACATGAAAAATTAGCTAATTTTAAGCGATGTTTAGCGCAAATTTTCGAAGTTCAAAGGGAAGGGATAAACTTAATCCAACCATCCCTAAAGAGTTACAGCTATTTTTATATACGGTCCCAACAGACCATTCTGAGTTATTTGAGGATTATTTTAGTGTTTTTAGCGCTTTATCTGTCATTCCCATTGGAGTGTGAAAATATTTAGCTTTATGTTTTAAAATGCTTTGATAAAACTGAATTAATAAAGCCACGTATATTTTTTAGTAAAAAAAAAATAATAACACGCATACAAATTTCTTTGATATAATATTTTGAAAATAAATATTTGAAAAGTTATTTACAATATCGTCATGTAGATTATTTTTAGAAGATGTAATTAAAATGTTTATACGATTATTTTTTATATGCAATTGAGGAGAGAAGTTTTACCATTTCTTTGTTTCGTTTGTCAATTTTTTTTAAATAATCGTGTTAACATAATATTGTTGCATGAATAGTATAATAATCAAAGGCTTGTAATATGCTTCTGTTCAAGCTAAACATGTCAATTAAAGAAAAGATTTAAACGATTTTTAACAAAAGTAACACTTATTTGAATTGCAAACAAAATATAAATTAACAGTAGAAACACATTTTGAAATTAGTTTTCTAAAATCTACATTATTTAGGTAGAAAAAAAACCAGAAGATAGGAGTGCAAAGAATAACATTTAAATACAAAACACGCGAAGTGAAAAAAAACTAACTATTATAAAGTCTTTTGAAAACGTTCGGTAAAACGGCGAGCCCCCCACCCTAACCCACCCATCACTCCCCCTCCTTTCACTCTTATTCCATTCAAAACTTTGAAACGCAGCAAAGTAACCCCCTTTGTCAAAACCCCATTTCCAACACTAAAATGTTTTTCCAAGTTCCCTCTTTGTGACGTCAAGTGAAGATATTACAAGTTTTGAGGACGCCACTTTCCCCCTTCCACCAAACTTGGAGGGGAAAGGGGGTGAACACTCCCCCCCCCTCCCCTAACCTTTCCCACCACTTTAATCACTTGTTGAAAACACAGGTGCTTCAGCTTTGTCCCAACTTTAAATTGGGTGCTAATTCAAATTCATTTCCATTCGTACTCAAACGCCCGAATGTTATTTGAAGGGTAGACGAGGTTTTTAGCGGTCTTTTCAGACCCCTCCCCTCATCTACCCCCCTCGAGTGTAGGCCGAGCAATGAGGGGCTCTATTATATTCAAACAGAACTGTTTCATTTTCTCACTTTTAAAGATCGAGCTGGTTTACACGTTCTTTATTCGTTCATTAATATATACATCTAAAAAAGGTGTTTTGTTTATTATCAATTTTTTAAGGTAAATTATTTGTAATTTGAGTCAGATTAAAAAAAAAGCCTTTTAATGGCCATATAAAATAAATACATATTTATTTAAATATCTACGGAGTGATAATTTCATAAAAACCGTTTTCTTTAACACTTTTAAGATATAATTTGAGAGATTGAAACAAATGTTTCACATGATAAAGACCGTTGACCCCCCAACCCTCTTTGAATTCTATTCTCTGGTCCAGTCAGAAGCTGCAAGGAGCGTTGTAGGGGACAGTAAAGTGACGGACATTTGATATGCTAACAAGGAGCGTGGGACATTTTCATCACAATGAAAACGAAAACCATAAAAACAAAAGAAGCACAAAACAAAAGATTTGAAACAAAACAAAACAACACATACACACGCGCACGCACTACAAAACATTGTGTGGCTCAACATCCCAAAAAAACACAAAAGAAAAAAATGGGAGTGTGTCAGGGATTGGATAGGAGGAGGGGATATTTAAACCATCAACCATCTCCTCTTATGCGAGGTTGCAAAACCTTGGGTCACTCGACACGTTTTAGATTTAATTAAAAACGAATGTTGTACATTAAATGAACTTAATGAACCATTCTCTAACCCTTTATGCCTCTTTTCAACCCTTCACTATCCCCCCTCCCCTCGACCCCTTCCCGACATCGATGTACGACGACGGCGAAAACTCTCTCCAGACTGTCACCCCCTAAGGCAACATCTGTGGCCCCGCTTCGCCCCCCTGACTATGATACCTGAGCTCCTGATTGGCCTTTGTACGCTATCTGAGGATTTTTTTTTTTTACAGTCTGGTGAACAAATTAATCTTGGATGAAATATACATTTTGTGAGATTAGTTTCATGGATATCTTTATTGTTTACCATCGCATAAATAAATGCTAAGTTAAAAAGATATTTTCTCTAAAACGTATAAAAAATAGTTCAGTCTAGTTCCCATAAAGGTAGAAATAAAATAAACACGTGCCCTGTGCGTATCTCTACCGGACAGTTTGTTTGACCTGTAGCTACATTCAGAGAAATACTCGTTTAACATATTCACATTAATAATATTTCAAGGTGTACAGCCCGAACGGGTAGTAAGACATGGTGCTAAAAAAAAAAAAATTTCAAGCTAAAAATACTGTAGAACTTCGTTTTTCTTTTGTAATCTTCCTGAATCACATTCGTGTTTCTCTGAAAAGAGTGTACACACGACCTCCCCTTGATGTGTCACATACACATGAGCACGTAGTGACGTCAGGCTACACAGGCCGCCCGCGGGGGTTCGGATCCGACTCGGGCTTTTAATTAACAACCTGCAGGATGCGCGTTAAAAGCAAGGCTGATACTTTGCACACCGGCGCTGACAGGGTGGGGGGAGGGGAGGGGGGGAGAGGCGGCGGGGGAAGAGTGCGTGTGTGCGCAGCAGCTAAAGTACATATAGTCCGAGTTTGGTTTTGTTTATAGGCTAATTACTCTCTCATCAACCAAATTTACAAAAATAATATTATCTTTTGAAATAATGAGAGAGGTGATTAAAGTAGCCATAACCAGGGATCGTAATTATAGTGTAATGTTTCCCAAGGGTACACTCGTTTTAAATAACTATTAACCCCTGAGAATAACTAATTAAATAAAGCAACTACAACGTATAGAGACTGGGATGTATGGTGACACGCATGTCCATATCTACAGTTTGGATGTCTTCTTTTGATCAATCGACAATAATAATAGTATGAAACCAATACTTTCTGAGGTTTCCTACGTGTAGATTAGTTTGTTTTTCACCATATTTTTTTTTGTCCACGCGTAAGAAATACGTGTAGTTTAGTATTTCATATTTAATTACAATGCTTCCCCCCCTCTATATCCAAGAATTAGACATATTGGTTATAAATGAACGGAAAGGAAGCCCTGAACAAATAGTTAAATATTTATATAGTCTCAATACCTGAGTTAGAGAGATCATGAGCCTAGGTTCAATCCATCCACCCACAAATACACACACGTATAAGTCCGGAATGAAGATATGACCAAGTGTTCAATAAATGAAAATTAACACCCTTTGTATTATTATTATTATTATAATTGTAACCAGTATGAACACCCACATTTTGTAGTGGGAACCTTATCTGACAGTTAATCAGCAGTTATTAGACCTACTCTCACATATAAAATAACAATAATAATATAGTACAATCATTATGACCGTAACATATGTATTTGTATCTTCTAAAACTTCTTAAAATAACAAAAATATAAAATATTATTTGTTACAATCTGATTAATGAATATTAGATTAGTTTATTTGGTTAATAATTTGTTATGTGACGAATAGTTGATAATACATCTGACCAATGTTTTTCAAAAGGTGTGCCACCAAATTCTGGACCTTATTTTATTTTTAGTAAAAAAATAATTAAAAGTAGTTAAAATGTTCGAAAGCTTTAATATATTTACTACCCCGGGGATTTAATGGTTTACACTCAAAGAGTTGAGTAATTAATGAAAAACTTGTAATTTATTGCAAAAAAAGTTCAATTCATTGTCAAATAGAGAATAGAGAAATACTTTAATTTCCTCTTCAACTGAGAGAAGTCTCTCTGCGCATGCGCGAGTCTCCCGTAGTGTCCCCAACCTGCACAATCAGTGTGCCGCGAGAACTCACAACAAATAATAGTGTGCCGTGAACAAAATCACTGGTCTAAGAGTCTAGATAATTTAATAAGTTAAAACACAAGTTGCCCTTCTATACAGCAACCCTGAATAAACATTCCGGTCGTTCTATCAGAAACCTGCTCCAACTAACTTTGTCGCGGCTGCTGGCCGAGTAGAAAGAAAGACATAAAAGAAACAAAGTTGAAGAAACTTTGCTCAATAGCACTGCAGTGATAATGATGATAATGATATAACCTAATGTGCAATTAGTCGCCTACGTCATCACTGTTTTCTTACCCTCTGATTTACTTGAAAGATGACAGGGAGAGACAAAAACACAAGAGCTTAACCGCCCTCCCCCCCCCCTCTGGCGCTAAAAGACAGTGAATGGAGACGGTAATTAATAAGGTCACGTTGAGAAACTTAATTAATGTGCACGGTGGTCAGCGCCAACAAAAGGGGTATTTAAATTTCGTCTGCAACGCGGCCTATGTGAAGACGTTCGATATGTGAATAGAACAAGCGGGTATCTCAAACTTAGGATCTTTGACTTGAGGAAAAAATAACATGTTGGCTTGGCACCAAATATATGTTTTGTATAGTTATGAATAATAGGAGCAAACCGCTAGAAAGGGACACTCACCCTCAAGAGTGTCTCATCTAGTAAAACATGCCTTGACAGGGCTATCACTATTTCTTAACATGAAATTCCCGATATACTCCAGTTTTCCCGACCGTTTAACTTTAAAAAGTAATATAGGTTTAGAAGTGAACGCTGAAAATATTACGTATATGATCAGTGATCACACAGAGAACACAGAGTGAAGAAGATAGTTTAGAGATTACTAGGAACAACATATAAATTGACATGGTTAGTGAGATTATACATTTATGAATCATTTTAACTAGTAATAACGATATTATAATGAAAATTATTACTAGGTCACTCAGTTGTTGACATCTAGCCTGCTTTCAAGGAATGTAAAAATTAATAATGGACAATATATTAATTTTACCGGTTGTTCTCTGTGGGTGTGATATTTGGTCCAAAACGTAATGAGGATACTGGGTAGTGGAGGAAGTTATATAATGATGAGTCATATGCCCTGTACTCATAAAAAATTATTAGGATAACCAAATCTCACAAATTACGGTGGGCAGGGAATGCAGTGCCAATGGGAGATTTTAGAACCTTGTTCAGGGTACTGACTGGCAAACTTAATGGGAAGACACCATTGAGAAGACCTAAGCTCAGATGGGAGGATAGCATTACAATAGGTATGAAAGAGAGAGATTGTAATGAGGTGGACTGGATATAGCTAGCTCAAGATAGAGTGATAAGTGGTGTACGTTTGTAAGTTCGGCAATTAACTTTCGAGTTCCTAACGCAGTAAGTAAGTAGTATACAGGAATGAAATGTAATTCTTCATAAAATTGATTATGCTTCAGAAATAAAAGTAGGAATGAGACAAGGAGATAAGAAATGTGTTTTATCAGAGTGTTAAGTTATCAAGTCCACTTTTTCTTCCATGCAATGACTTTATATTCAGAGCATAGTGTTTAAGTGTCCCAATTTTGTTCTTTCTGAAATGTTATATCTCAAAGTTTTTTTCCCCGACAGTGACATATCCTCATGTTTTCACGGTACGTGGCAATCTGCTTAGGAGACAAATTCGGGGCCTCTACAAAAAAAATCAGAGAGATCAGCACTTGTTTGTATAGCCGAATGACCAACGACGATGGTCACGGTGTGTAAGGCGCCAAGTTCGCAATAAACTGGGCAAAGACGATTTGGTTAGAATGATTTCGAATGGTGATTTTTAACATAAAATACCTCTTTAAGGAACTTGAATATTTAAATAAATATGTAAGTTTGGGTAGGTGTTAAGGTTTATACTAGCGGCATATTTAGGAACTAAAATAAGTTAACACATTATTAATAACACTTCCAGGTAAGAAGTGGCAGGGGGTGAAATACCCATAACACATCTCTTCTTTATGACCACGTTGTGATGTCACATAGTACATAATATGTTCGGTCGTGTAAGAACTACACGACATATCCAGATTATGCCCACGACTATACCAGCCTCGAAGCGCCAACTAGCGAACAACCGCACCTAACGAAGCAACCACCATCACACGTTAAAAGCATCAGTTACACAAACACACGCTATCAGGCAGTAAATAATAAAAATAACAGAAATAGCGCTGGTGTGTGTGTGTGTGTGTGTGTGTGTAGGCTGGTAGCACTCAGCATCCCGCGCACTCCCGTAAATTAGATTCCGGAACCTGTTGGAGGTGAAGGAGGAGTCGATATTGATTGCGGCAGAGTTCTGTGGCCTTGCTCACTAGTGTTGGTTCCTTACCCCCCCCCTAGACTTCAGAAACAGGTGAGGTGTGTGAACATTTTCTGGACCACATTAGTCTCCTGAGTCTGCCTTGTGGAGAGAGTTGAGCAAACGTTTTATTCCACCCCTCCCCCATTCCCTAGTATTAGTATAGTAGCAAGTCACTCGTTTCAGTTATCACACGGTCTAAGGCATCATTCTCACAATGGACTGGACTTATGATGACGGGGATATCGAGGCTGAAATTCTGGTCGGATGATTTTACCTAAATGGTTTCCCACTCTTACCTCATGCAAATACGGGTACACTTCCTCTAAGCTATACCGTCCTTATACCTACCAAATTAGTATGCGTTTGCGAATATCCTGAACAAGAAGTAACACGCGTGTGCACAAACAGATAATAGTTTAGGTATCTTCAGGTCGAGTTCGGTATAGTTAGATTCGACAAGTGTTGTCTCCTGACGACTTCTGGAAGACTCGCCCGCCACTCAGGACAGTTTCAGGGTTTGCCTACATACTCACGCGCACGGCGGTTGTAATTTATATCAAATGTAGGCGTGTTTACCCACTGCCCCTTTATATATAACCCCTAAAAACATGAATACCCTACGGAATTTAAATCGTAGTTTTGTGGGTCTGTAGCAGACTTCATGGCGTGTCCATCGCTCTTATTTTACTCGCATTTTAAACCGATAATAATATAAGCTTGAGGCTAAGAAAATCCTTTACTCATCAGACAAATGTGTTTATTTTGAAGGGAAAATGACAATTGTGTCCATGTTCGTACAGAATGATCCTGTGAAACAATTAACGAAACTGCACAAATAAAAACAATTTACGAAACAAATTAATTTATTTGGACAAAACTAGTTAAAAATATATTTATAAAAACATTCAGGTGATTCTAAACGAGTTTTATAACCAATATGGGAGAGAAATCAGTATAGAGTTTTTACAAAAATACAATATATTTTTAGTTCTAGGAGAGTCTGTAAAAAATCTTCCCCTCTAGGATAGTGCCCGATAGTTTTTTTCCCTCGTGTCCGACGCGGGAGGGTTGCAAGGAGGATTACAGGAGTCCTAACTGATGGTGAGGAGAGGAATTGAATTACCAGATCTGTAGCGGTGAAGCATCTGCCGCTAGCTCTACTCTGCCAGAATTGTGTGCACGGTTCAAATCCCCGCTAATTGTAACACACCGCGTTCTTCCCACACCCTTCGCACACAGCTTAGTGTTTCACCAGGATAGCTTGGTCCATATCAGTTCATCCAAGATAGCTTGGTCCAGATAATTGTAGCTTACAGTACCAGCAGGATAGCTCGGTCCAGATTGTCCCTTACATTAACATCAGGATAGCTTGGTCCAGATAATTGTAGCTTACATTAACATAAGGATAGCTCGGTACAGATAATTTTCCCTTTCAGTTCCACCAGGATAGCTTTGTCCAAATCAGCTCCACCAGGATAGCTTGGTCCATATCAGCTCCACCAGGATAGCTTGGTCCATATCAGCTCCACCAGGATAGCTTGGTCCATATCAGCTCCACCAGGATAGCTTGGTTCATATCAGCTCCACCAGGATAGCTTGGTTCATATCAGCTCCACTAGGATAGCTTGGTTCATATCAGCTCCACCAGGATAGCTTGGTCCATATCAGCTCCACCAGGATAGCTTGGTCCATATCAGCTCCACCAGGATAGCTTGGTCCATATCAGCTCCACCAGGATAGCTTGATCCATATCAGCTCCACCAGGATAGCTTGGTCCATATCAGCTCCACCAGGATAGCTTGGTCCATATCAGCTCCACCAGGATTACTTGATCCAAATCAGAGTCCCAAAAATTAAGTCAAAGCAAGCACAATTTATGCCACCAGGTAGGACAAAATACCGACCACGCCTGTATTCGAAACAAATACTGTGAGAAAGGTCTGGTCGTTGCCTGTATCAAACTATCCTGGCCACAGCCGAGGTCAACCATCAATGAGCTGCGCGCATTCAAAACGTCAAGGTCGATGAACTTCACTAATCGTGTCCATGGAGCGTGTGTGGTAGGTGGTGTGAGGGTGCTAATTGTCACTTGACCCGCTGGGTCACCCCATGGAGTCCCTCAAGGGAGAACAGGAGGGGGGGGGTCACTGCTCTCACAGTATTAGGACTGACAGTCTGTACTCAACTAGACCATCTGTGTCATTAGCACGTGGGACCTACTGTTTGTAGTGGAGACAATCAAATCAGGCTGAAAAGAAGCAATAATGTGACGTTCTCGACAAGGACTGGAGACAATCATAGGATGATAGCCTTATTAAGGTGCGGCAAAAGGGAGCGCGAGTATTTTTACAGTTTTTATAGAATATAAACGTTTTGGTAAAAATATATATACTATTTCTCCAGTAGCAACATAAGAGTTTAGTTTTCTGCACATGCTAATATCAACAGATCTTGAATATCTGTCAAAGGTGTCCTGGAATTTTGTCAAAACTTTTTTAAATAAAGAGATAACTTTTTGACAAAATTCCAGGACATTCTTGACAGATATTAAAGATCTGTTGATATTACCATGTGAAGAAAACTAAAATCTATGTTGATACTGGAGAAATAGTTGATTTATTTTTTATAACTAAATGTAATGCTATAAAAGATGTAAAATTACTCGTTCTCCCTTTTGCCTTTTGCCGCACATCACTAACACGCTGGCCAGAACCCACTTCATGCAACATGCAACAAGATAATCACTATGGGGGCGTTCAAGTATTACGTAATCACACTTTTGGTCATTTTCGAACCCCTCTGCCTCTTTGTAAGAAAAAATAAGCAAACTTCTGACCCCCTTTCTCTTCGGATCATGCAATTTATAAATTGATGCTAATTATTAACGTAGGGGTGCAAATTATTGGTGCGAAATAATTCGTAATAAATACTGTTGTAAAATGAATTTAAATTTATTGTACTATACAGGTACAATTAAAATAGTTATAAATTATGAAAAAGAAATATACAAAGAGTTATTATTAGTGAATACGAGTGATAAAAAAGCTCTAAGCTACTTTTAAACTGGTGACCAAGTTCCTTGAATCCACGTCTCGACACTTGTAATTATTATGTGTCCATTTGGGCTGGCTGGGTCACATCACACTGACACTCTTGCCCGTCTCTCTCTGTCTTATGCCTCTCCTTGTCAGCAAAAATAAGCAAGTTCAAACAATCCTACCCCCCTAAGGTGCTTACGTAATACTTGAACACCCCCAATGCTATGTGTGTTAGTTATCATGGCAGAGATAGCAAGGGAGGGATAAAGTCTTAGTAATATATTAGCACTAATATGTATGTGTTTGAGGGATAGGAGTTCAGTCACGACAGATACCAGTATTGTACAAAGCCATCTTTAGTTATAGGCCAAAGTGTTAAATGTGGCTGCTCCCCTTGTAGTGACGTCATGATGCCTAGCAATCCGCTGGTTCTTAAGGCGGGGTGCTAGTGAGCGCGAGTTTAGTGCATTAATTTTACAGTTTTTATAGCACAAACATTTTTTGGCCAAAATAAATCAAACATTTTTTCTATAGAAACATAGTTTTTTGTTTTCTGCACATGCTCACATCTCAATAGCTGTTGAATATCTGTCAATAGCATGGCATCATTTGGTGACAAACTTTTTAAATAAAGAGAAAAGTTTGTCACCAAATGCCGCCATGTTCATGACAGATATTCAACAGCTGTTGAGATTAGCATGTGCAGAAAACAAAAAATATGTTTCTATAGAAGAAATATTTGATTTATTTTGGCAAAAAGATGTTTGTGCTTTAAAAACTGCAAAAATACAGCCCTAAACTCACGATCACTAGCACTCCACCTTAAGGAGAATTGTGTTAATATTTACCGTTTTCTTAATTTAAATAACTGACGAGTCAATTTGAATGATAGCGGATGAGTCACTTTTAATGCTACCTGATGAGTTACTTTTAATGATATCGACAATTAATCTAAACATGTTTGCTTATATCATTTATCAAAAATGCTTCAGAGGTTAAAAAAATACAACAAATAAACATGTAAATACTATTTTTTAAATAAATTTACCAGGTAATGAGTAGGTACCGTTCATAAACACAAATAGAATTGTATGATGAAAATTATAAAAGGCACTGGCTCGAAGCCTAGAAAGAGCATTCATTGCTGAACTAATCCAAAGGTCCCAGGTCCAATGCTTGTATCCAGATGTCTTCTTTATCAACTAGTTCAATAAAATCGACAGTGTTATTTAAGAAATTGCTTGGAATACTTACTAGCCTTGGGATATAGAATTTTGAAACATTACTTTGTAAAAGAGTAACTTTTTTTCTTCTCTGATTAAGAATTCAATGAATTAACTGCATTCCAAACGAAAAGGCCATTTGTAGTGGACATAACCACAAATGTATAAAACTGAGGATTCTGAAATCACGTCAGCTGAATATCACTAATCACATCCCCAAAATGTTAATCTATTGTTATGTTTTGCTATATGACGCAACACATTAAAAGAATGAACCACACAACATTTCAAATAAAGTAAATTACACGAGAAACAAACTGAACTAAATCAGCGATACTGCCCGTGGTTGTGTTGTCGACAGGCCTCAACGCAGTGTTGCCAAACTTCAGTATTCCGGCCTGTAGCTAAAGACGGCCGTGACAAATCCCGTCCCGTCGTTCCCTGCTCATCAATTATTAAGAACAAGACAAGTTTTGCAAAAAAATTGAGCCTTTTTGAGCAAATGTCCTTTTTATATTAATCTGACTTTAACAATCCTATTTTATTTGAAAAGATACATAAATAATGTATCTGAAAACTCTTATAATCTAATTTAAAAAGTGTAAAATTTGAAAGAATAATAAATTATTTTCTCCCCAAAATTATAAAGGAAAGAAAAACTACCAAATCTATTTCGAAAGCACAACTTTTTTCCTCCCTTCAAGTGACGCTTCTTGAGAAAATTCCAATCTTTTATTTGCTGGAAGAGCAAAATGACTTATTGAATACTGCTTTCAAGGCAAAAAAAAAAAACTACCGAATACGATATTAGAAGAGAAGAATGCACCACAAGCCAAATCAGACATGTCTAGAATGTTGAATGTAGTGTATCAAGGGGCGAATCAGATCTTATTTGTTTGTTTCTTATCCGCCACAAGATGGCAGCATCAACAGAGGCGGGGAGAGGAGGGGAGAGGGGGAGAACTTGTCATGAGGTCCACGTTTTCTATCATTGGTGTTATTGGAGGCGGCGGTTTCTTATTTCTTGGTTCTTCAAGGAGCGGCGGAATAGAGATTCGCCCCTTTATACTTTATATATTAGGCCTATATATGAGGAAGATATCGAACCTTAAGGAAAACAAGACAAGGCTCATGAATTTAAATGGGGGGAAAAAAGAGATAAAACACTGAAACCTAGACACAAAATTAACAAAAAGGTTCAATAATTTTGGAAATAAAATATAAGCTAATCTCAAAATACGCCTAAGTGACTACAAATTTAATGAAAGTTATTCTAAAGAGTCGAATAATTTTAATAGCTACGGTTTTTTTTGAACTCTCATTAAAAAAAGAGAGAGAATTTGTGATAAGGTTTACTTGGTCATTGAAACCAAACAAACCTCTTGAACGACCCAAATAAGCCCAACCTTTTCAACGTGCACTAGTTAAACATCTTACGTTCAACCTTTTGACCCTGTGGACTCAAGGCCTTAAATTAAACCGTCCCTTGGTTCAATACCAGCTCCATTCAGTCTGCAATCCAAACCAAGTTGCAACAACCGGATTTGGGATGCATTTCAGGCGTTCAACTTTCTCTCAAGATTTAAATAGGGCATAGCTTTTTAAAAATCAAGTTGAAATATATCATAAATAACCTGATAGTTTGAGCTGAATATATATATATATATATATATATATATATATATTTAAATATATATGAACATGAAAAATTAGCTAATTTTAAGCGATGTTTAGCGCAAATTTTCGAAGTTCAAAGGGAAGGGATAAACTTAATCCAACCATCCCTAAAGAGTTACAGCTATTTTTATATACGGTCCCAACAGACCATTCTGAGTTATTTGAGGATTATTTTAGTGTTTTTAGCGCTTTATCTGTCATTCCCATTGGAGTGTGAAAATATTTAGCTTTATGTTTTAAAATGCTTTGATAAAACTGAATTAATAAAGCCACGTATATTTTTTAGTAAAAAAAAAATAATAACACGCATACAAATTTCTTTGATATAATATTTTGAAAATAAATATTTGAAAAGTTATTTACAATATCGTCATGTAGATTATTTTTAGAAGATGTAATTAAAATGTTTATACGATTATTTTTATATGCAATTGAGGAGAGAAGTTTTACCATTTCTTTGTTTCGTTTGTCAATTTTTTTTAAATAATCGTGTTAACATAATATTGTTGCATGAATAGTATAATAATCAAAGGCTTGTAATATGCTTCTGTTCAAGCTAAACATGTCAATTAAAGAAAAGATTTAAACGATTTTTAACAAAAGTAACACTTATTTGAATTGCAAACAAAATATAAATTAACAGTAGAAACACATTTTGAAATTAGTTTTCTAAAATCTACATTATTTAGGTAGAAAAAAAACCAGAAGATAGGAGTGCAAAGAATAACATTTAAATACAAAACACGCGAAGTGAAAAAAAACTAACTATTATAAAGTCTTTTGAAAACGTTCGGTAAAACGGCGAGCCCCCCACCCTAACCCACCCATCACTCCCCCTCCTTTCACTCTTATTCCATTCAAAACTTTGAAACGCAGCAAAGTAACCCCCTTTGTCAAAACCCCATTTCCAACACTAAAATGTTTTTCCAAGTTCCCTCTTTGTGACGTCAAGTGAAGATATTACAAGTTTTGAGGACGCCACTTTCCCCCTTCCACCAAACTTGGAGGGGAAAGGGGGTGAACACTCCCCCCCCCTCCCCTAACCTTTCCCACCACTTTAATCACTTGTTGAAAACACAGGTGCTTCAGCTTTGTCCCAACTTTAAATTGGGTGCTAATTCAAATTCATTTCCATTCGTACTCAAACGCCCGAATGTTATTTGAAGGGTAGACGAGGTTTTTAGCGGTCTTTTCAGACCCCTCCCCTCATCTACCCCCCTCGAGTGTAGGCCGAGCAATGAGGGGCTCTATTATATTCAAACAGAACTGTTTCATTTTCTCACTTTTAAAGATCGAGCTGGTTTACACGTTCTTTATTCGTTCATTAATATATACATCTAAAAAAGGTGTTTTGTTTATTATCAATTTTTTAAGGTAAATTATTTGTAATTTGAGTCAGATTAAAAAAAAAGCCTTTTAATGGCCATATAAAATAAATACATATTTATTTAAATATCTACGGAGTGATAATTTCATAAAAACCGTTTTCTTTAACACTTTTAAGATATAATTTGAGAGATTGAAACAAATGTTTCACATGATAAAGACCGTTGACCCCCCCAACCCTCTTTGAATTCTATTCTCTGGTCCAGTCAGAAGCTGCAAGGAGCGTTGTAGGGGACAGTAAAGTGACGGACATTTGATATGCTAACAAGGAGCGTGGGACATTTTCATCACAATGAAAACGAAAACCATAAAAACAAAAGAAGCACAAAACAAAAGATTTGAAACAAAACAAAACAACACATACACACGCGCACGCACTACAAAACATTGTGTGGCTCAACATCCCAAAAAAACACAAAAAGAAAAAAATGGGAGTGTGTCAGGGATTGGATAGGAGGAGGGGATATTTAAACCATCAACCATCTCCTCTTATGCGAGGTTGCAAAACCTTGGGTCACTCGACACGTTTTAGATTTAATTAAAAACGAATGTTGTACATTAAATGAACTTAATGAACCATTCTCTAACCCTTTATGCCTCTTTTCAACCCTTCACTATCCCCCCTCCCCTCGACCCCTTCCCGACATCGATGTACGACGACGGCGAAAACTCTCTCCAGACTGTCACCCCCTAAGGCAACATCTGTGGCCCCGCTTCGCCCCCCTGACTATGATACCTGAGCTCCTGATTGGCCTTTGTACGCTATCTGAGGATTTTTTTTTTTTACAGTCTGGTGAACAAATTAATCTTGGATGAAATATACATTTTGTGAGATTAGTTTCATGGATATCTTTATTGTTTACCATCGCATAAATAAATGCTAAGTTAAAAAGATATTTTCTCTAAAACGTATAAAAAATAGTTCAGTCTAGTTCCCATAAAGGTAGAAATAAAATAAACACGTGCCCTGTGCGTATCTCTACCGGACAGTTTGTTTGACCTGTAGCTACATTCAGAGAAATACTCGTTTAACATATTCACATTAATAATATTTCAAGGTGTACAGCCCGAACGGGTAGTAAGACATGGTGCTAAAAAAAAAAAAATTTCAAGCTAAAAATACTGTAGAACTTCGTTTTTCTTTTGTAATCTTCCTGAATCACATTCGTGTTTCTCTGAAAAGAGTGTACACACGACCTCCCCTTGATGTGTCACATACACATGAGCACGTAGTGACGTCAGGCTACACAGGCCGCCCGCGGGGGTTCGGATCCGACTCGGGCTTTTAATTAACAACCTGCAGGATGCGCGTTAAAAGCAAGGCTGATACTTTGCACACCGGCGCTGACAGGGTGGGGGGAGGGGAGGGGGGGAGAGGCGGCGGGGGAAGAGTGCGTGTGTGCGCAGCAGCTAAAGTACATATAGTCCGAGTTTGGTTTTGTTTATAGGCTAATTACTCTCTCATCAACCAAATTTACAAAAATAATATTATCTTTTGAAATAATGAGAGAGGTGATTAAAGTAGCCATAACCAGGGATCGTAATTATAGTGTAATGTTTCCCAAGGGTACACTCGTTTTAAATAACTATTAACCCCTGAGAATAACTAATTAAATAAAGCAACTACAACGTATAGAGACTGGGATGTATGGTGACACGCATGTCCATATCTACAGTTTGGATGTCTTCTTTTGATCAATCGACAATAATAATAGTATGAAACCAATACTTTCTGAGGTTTCCTACGTGTAGATTAGTTTGTTTTTCACCATATTTTTTTTTGTCCACGCGTAAGAAATACGTGTAGTTTAGTATTTCATATTTAATTACAATGCTTCCCCCCCTCTATATCCAAGAATTAGACATATTGGTTATAAATGAACGGAAAGGAAGCCCTGAACAAATAGTTAAATATTTATATAGTCTCAATACCTGAGTTAGAGAGATCATGAGCCTAGGTTCAATCCATCCACCCACAAATACACACACGTATAAGTCCGGAATGAAGATATGACCAAGTGTTCAATAAATGAAAATTAACACCCTTTGTATTATTATTATTATTATAATTGTAACCAGTATGAACACCCACATTTTGTAGTGGGAACCTTATCTGACAGTTAATCAGCAGTTATTAGACCTACTCTCACATATAAAATAACAATAATAATATAGTACAATCATTATGACCGTAACATATGTATTTGTATCTTCTAAAACTTCTTAAAATAACAAAAATATAAAATATTATTTGTTACAATCTGATTAATGAATATTAGATTAGTTTATTTGGTTAATAATTTGTTATGTGACGAATAGTTGATAATACATCTGACCAATGTTTTTCAAAAGGTGTGCCACCAAATTCTGGACCTTATTTTATTTTTAGTAAAAAAATAATTAAAAGTAGTTAAAATGTTCGAAAGCTTTAATATATTTACTACCCCGGGGATTTAATGGTTTACACTCAAAGAGTTGAGTAATTAATGAAAAACTTGTAATTTATTGCAAAAAAAGTTCAATTCATTGTCAAATAGAGAATAGAGAAATACTTTAATTTCCTCTTCAACTGAGAGAAGTCTCTCTGCGCATGCGCGAGTCTCCCGTAGTGTCCCCAACCTGCACAATCAGTGTGCCGCGAGAACTCACAACAAATAATAGTGTGCCGTGAACAAAATCACTGGTCTAAGAGTCTAGATAATTTAATAAGTTAAAACACAAGTTGCCCTTCTATACAGCAACCCTGAATAAACATTCCGGTCGTTCTATCAGAAACCTGCTCCAACTAACTTTGTCGCGGCTGCTGGCCGAGTAGAAAGAAAGACATAAAAGAAACAAAGTTGAAGAAACTTTGCTCAATAGCACTGCAGTGATAATGATGATAATGATATAACCTAATGTGCAATTAGTCGCCTACGTCATCACTGTTTTCTTACCCTCTGATTTACTTGAAAGATGACAGGGAGAGACAAAAACACAAGAGCTTAACCGCCCTCCCCCCTCCCTCTGGCGCTAAAAGACAGTGAATGGAGACGGTAATTAATAAGGTCACGTTGAGAAACTTAATTAATGTGCACGGTGGTCAGCGCCAACAAAAGGGGTATTTAAATTTCGTCTGCAACGCGGCCTATGTGAAGACGTTCGATATGTGAATAGAACAAGCGGGTATCTCAAACTTAGGATCTTTGACTTGAGGAAAAAATAACATGTTGGCTTGGCACCAAATATATGTTTTGTATAGTTATGAATAATAGGAGCAAACCGCTAGAAAGGGACACTCACCCTCAAGAGTAGTCTCATCTAGTAAAACATGCCTTGACAGGGCTATCACTATTTCTTAACATGAAATTCCCGATATACTCCAGTTTTCCCGACCGTTTAACTTTAAAAAGTAATATAGGTTTAGAAGTGAACGCTGAAAATATTACGTATATGATCAGTGATCACACAGAGAACACAGAGTGAAGAAGATAGTTTAGAGATTACTAGGAACAACATATAAATTGACATGGTTAGTGAGATTATACATTTATGAATCATTTTAACTAGTAATAACGATATTATAATGAAAATTATTACTAGGTCACTCAGTTGTTGACATCTAGCCTGCTTTCAAGGAATGTAAAAATTAATAATGGACAATATATTAATTTTACCGGTTGTTCTCTGTGGGTGTGATATTTGGTCCAAAACGTAATGAGGATACTGGGTAGTGGAGGAAGTTATATAATGATGAGTCATATGCCCTGTACTCATAAAAAATTATTAGGATAACCAAATCTCACAAATTACGGTGGGCAGGGAATGCAGTGCCAATGGGAGATTTTAGAACCTTGTTCAGGGTACTGACTGGCAAACTTAATGGGAAGACACCATTGAGAAGACCTAAGCTCAGATGGGAGGATAGCATTACAATAGGTATGAAAGAGAGAGATTGTAATGAGGTGGACTGGATATAGCTAGCTCAAGATAGAGTGATAAGTGGTGTACGTTTGTAAGTTCGGCAATTAACTTTCGAGTTCCTAACGCAGTAAGTAAGTAGTATACAGGAATGAAATGTAATTCTTCATAAAATTGATTATGCTTCAGAAATAAAAGTAGGAATGAGACAAGGAGATAAGAAATGTGTTTTATCAGAGTGTTAAGTTATCAAGTCCACTTTTTCTTCCATGCAATGACTTTATATTCAGAGCATAGTGTTTAAGTGTCCCAATTTTGTTCTTTCTGAAATGTTATATCTCAAAGTTTTTTCCCCGACAGTGACATATCCTCATGTTTTCACGGTACGTGGCAATCTGCTTAGGAGACAAATTCGGGGCCTCTACAAAAAAATCAGAGAGATCAGCACTTGTTTGTATAGCCGAATGACCAACGACGATGGTCACGGTGTGTAAGGCGCCAAGTTCGCAATAAACTGGGCAAAGACGATTTGGTTAGAATGATTTCGAATGGTGATTTTTAACATAAAATACCTCTTTAAGGAACTTGAATATTTAAATAAATATGTAAGTTTGGGTAGGTGTTAAGGTTTATACTAGCGGCATATTTAGGAACTAAAATAAGTTAACACATTATTAATAACACTTCCAGGTAAGAAGTGGCAGGGGGTGAAATACCCATAACACATCTCTTCTTTATGACCACGTTGTGATGTCACATAGTACATAATATGTTCGGTCGTGTAAGAACTACACGACATATCCAGATTATGCCCACGACTATACCAGCCTCGAAGCGCCAACTAGCGAACAACCGCACCTAACGAAGCAACCACCATCACACGTTAAAAGCATCAGTTACACAAACACACGCTATCAGGCAGTAAATAATAAAAATAACAGAAATAGCGCTGGTGTGTGTGTGTGTGTGTGTGTGTGTAGGCTGGTAGCACTCAGCATCCCCGCGCACTCCCGTAAATTAGATTCCGGAACCTGTTGGAGGTGAAGGAGGAGTCGATATTGATTGCGGCAGAGTTCTGTGGCCTTGCTCACTAGTGTTGGTTCCTTACCCCCCCCCTAGACTTCAGAAACAGGTGAGGTGTGTGAACATTTTCTGGACCACATTAGTCTCCTGAGTCTGCCTTGTGGAGAGAGTTGAGCAAACGTTTTATTCCACCCCTCCCCCCATTCCCTAGTATTAGTATAGTAGCAAGTCACTCGTTTCAGTTATCACACGGTCTAAGGCATCATTCTCACAATGGACTGGACTTATGATGACGGGGATATCGAGGCTGAAATTCTGGTCGGATGATTTTACCTAAATGGTTTCCCACTCTTACCTCATGCAAATACGGGTACACTTCCTCTAAGCTATACCGTCCTTATACCTACCAAATTAGTATGCGTTTGCGAATATCCTGAACAAGAAGTAACACGCGTGTGCACAAACAGATAATAGTTTAGGTATCTTCAGGTCGAGTTCGGTATAGTTAGATTCGACAAGTGTTGTCTCCTGACGACTTCTGGAAGACTCGCCCGCCACTCAGGACAGTTTCAGGGTTTGCCTACATACTCACGCGCACGGCGGTTGTAATTTATATCAAATGTAGGCGTGTTTACCCACTGCCCCTTTATATATAACCCCTAAAAACATGAATACCCTACGGAATTTAAATCGTAGTTTTGTGGGTCTGTAGCAGACTTCATGGCGTGTCCATCGCTCTTATTTTACTCGCATTTTAAACCGATAATAATATAAGCTTGAGGCTAAGAAAATCCTTTACTCATCAGACAAATGTGTTTATTTTGAAGGGAAAATGACAATTGTGTCCATGTTCGTACAGAATGATCCTGTGAAACAATTAACGAAACTGCACAAATAAAAACAATTTACGAAACAAATTAATTTATTTGGACAAAACTAGTTAAAAATATATTTATAAAAACATTCAGGTGATTCTAAACGAGTTTTATAACCAATATGGGAGAGAAATCAGTATAGAGTTTTTACAAAAATACAATATATTTTTAGTTCTAGGAGAGTCTGTAAAAAATCTTCCCCTCTAGGATAGTGCCCGATAGTTTTTTTCCCTCGTGTCCGACGCGGGAGGGTTGCAAGGAGGATTACAGGAGTCCTAACTGATGGTGAGGAGAGGAATTGAATTACCAGATCTGTAGCGGTGAAGCATCTGCCGCTAGCTCTACTCTGCCAGAATTGTGTGCACGGTTCAAATCCCCGCTAATTGTAACACACCGCGTTCTTCCCACACCCTTCGCACACAGCTTAGTGTTTCACCAGGATAGCTTGGTCCATATCAGTTCATCCAAGATAGCTTGGTCCAGATAATTGTAGCTTACAGTACCAGCAGGATAGCTCGGTCCAGATTGTCCCTTACATTAACATCAGGATAGCTTGGTCCAGATAATTGTAGCTTACATTAACATAAGGATAGCTCGGTACAGATAATTTTCCCTTTCAGTTCCACCAGGATAGCTTTGTCCAAATCAGCTCCACCAGGATAGCTTGGTCCATATCAGCTCCACCAGGATAGCTTGGTCCATATCAGCTCCACCAGGATAGCTTGGTCCATATCAGCTCCACCAGGATAGCTTGGTTTCATATCAGCTCCACCAGAGGTATAGCTTGGTTCATATCAGCTCCACTAGGATAGCTTGGTTTCATATCAGCTCCACCAGGATAGCTTGGTCCATATCAGCTCCACCAGGATAGCTTGGTCCATATCAGCTCCACCAGGATAGCTTGGTCCATATCAGCTCCACCAGGATAGCTTGATCCATATCAGCTCCACCAGGATACTTGTCCATATCAGCTCCACCAGGATAGCTTGGTCCATATCAGCTCCACCAGGATTACTTGATCCAAATCAGAGTCCCAAAAATTAAGTCAAAGCAAGCACAATTTATGCCACCAGGTAGGACAAAATACCGACCACGCCTGTATTCGAAACAAATACTGTGAGAAAGGTCTGGTCGTTGCCTGTATCAAACTATCCTGGCCACAGCCGAGGTCAACCATCAATGAGCTGCGCGCATTCAAAACGTCAAGGTCGATGAACTTCACTAATCGTGTCCATGGAGCGTGTGTGGTAGGTGGTGTGAGGGTGCTAATTGTCACTTGACCCGCTGGGTCACCCCATGGAGTCCCTCAAGGGAGAACAGGAGGGGGGGGGGTCACTGCTCTCACAGTATTAGGACTGACAGTCTGTACTCAACTAGACCATCTGTGTCATTAGCACGTGGGACCTACTGTTTGTAGTGGAGACAATCAAATCAGGCTGAAAAGAAGCAATAATGTGACGTTCTCGACAAGGACTGGAGACAATCATAGGATGATAGCCTTATTAAGGTGCGGCAAAAGGGAGCGCGAGTATTTTTACAGTTTTTATAGAATATAAACGTTTTGGTAAAAATATATATACTATTTCTCCAGTAGCAACATAAGAGTTTAGTTTTCTGCACATGCTAATATCAACAGATCTTGAATATCTGTCAAAGGTGTCCTGGAATTTTGTCAAAACTTTTTTAAATAAAGAGATAACTTTTTGACAAAATTCCAGGACATTCTTGACAGATATTAAAGATCTGTTGATATTACCATGTGAAGAAAACTAAAATCTATGTTGATACTGGAGAAATAGTTGATTTATTTTTTATAACTAAATGTAATGCTATAAAAGATGTAAAATTACTCGTTCTCCCTTTTGCCTTTTGCCGCACATCACTAACACGCTGGCCAGAACCCACTTCATGCAACATGCAACAAGATAATCACTATGGGGGCGTTCAAGTATTACGTAATCACACTTTTGGTCATTTTCGAACCCCTCTGCCTCTTTGTAAGAAAAAATAAGCAAACTTCTGACCCCCTTTCTCTTCGGATCATGCAATTTATAAATTGATGCTAATTATTAACGTAGGGGTGCAAATTATTGGTGCGAAATAATTCGTAATAAATACTGTTGTAAAATGAATTTAAATTTATTGTACTATACAGGTACAATTAAAATAGTTATAAATTATGAAAAAGAAATATACAAAGAGTTATTATTAGTGAATACGAGTGATAAAAAAGCTCTAAGCTACTTTTAAACTGGTGACCAAGTTCCTTGAATCCACGTCTCGACACTTGTAATTATTATGTGTCCATTTGGGCTGGCTGGGTCACATCACACTGACACTCTTGCCCGTCTCTCTCTGTCTTATGCCTCTCCTTGTCAGCAAAAATAAGCAAGTTCAAACAATCCTACCCCCCTAAGGTGCTTACGTAATACTTGAACACCCCCAATGCTATGTGTGTTAGTTATCATGGCAGAGATAGCAAGGGAGGGATAAAGTCTTAGTAATATATTAGCACTAATATGTATGTGTTTGAGGGATAGGAGTTCAGTCACGACAGATACCAGTATTGTACAAAGCCATCTTTAGTTATAGGCCAAAGTGTTAAATGTGGCTGCTCCCCTTGTAGTGACGTCATGATGCCTAGCAATCCGCTGGTTCTTAAGGCGGGGTGCTAGTGAGCGCGAGTTTAGTGCATTAATTTTACAGTTTTTATAGCACAAACATTTTTTGGCCAAAATAAATCAAACATTTTTTCTATAGAAACATAGTTTTTTGTTTTCTGCACATGCTCACATCTCAATAGCTGTTGAATATCTGTCAATAGCATGGCATCATTTGGTGACAAACTTTTTAAATAAAGAGAAAAGTTTGTCACCAAATGCCGCCATGTTCATGACAGATATTCAACAGCTGTTGAGATTAGCATGTGCAGAAAACAAAAAATATGTTTCTATAGAAGAAATATTTGATTTATTTTGGCAAAAAGATGTTTGTGCTTTAAAAACTGCAAAAATACAGCCCTAAACTCACGATCACTAGCACTCCACCTTAAGGAGAATTGTGTTAATATTTACCGTTTTCTTAATTTAAATAACTGACGAGTCAATTTGAATGATAGCGGATGAGTCACTTTTAATGCTACCTGATGAGTTACTTTTAATGATATCGACAATTAATCTAAACATGTTTGCTTATATCATTTATCAAAAATGCTTCAGAGGTTAAAAAAATACAACAAATAAACATGTAAATACTATTTTTTAAATAAATTTACCAGGTAATGAGTAGGTACCGTTCATAAACACAAATAGAATTGTATGATGAAAATTATAAAAGGCACTGGCTCGAAGCCTAGAAAGAGCATTCATTGCTGAACTAATCCAAAGGTCCCAGGTCCAATGCTTGTATCCAGATGTCTTCTTTATCAACTAGTTCAATAAAATCGACAGTGTTATTTAAGAAATTGCTTGGAATACTTACTAGCCTTGGGATATAGAATTTTGAAACATTACTTTGTAAAAGAGTAACTTTTTTTCTTCTCTGATTAAGAATTCAATGAATTAACTGCATTCCAAACGAAAAGGCCATTTGTAGTGGACATAACCACAAATGTATAAAACTGAGGATTCTGAAATCACGTCAGCTGAATATCACTAATCACATCCCCAAAATGTTAATCTATTGTTATGTTTTGCTATATGACGCAACACATTAAAAGAATGAACCACACAACATTTCAAATAAAGTAAATTACACGAGAAACAAACTGAACTAAATCAGCGATACTGCCCGTGGTTGTGTTGTCGACAGGCCTCAACGCAGTGTTGCCAAACTTCAGTATTCCGGCCTGTAGCTAAAGACGGCCGTGACAAATCCCGTCCCGTCGTTCCCTGCTCATCAAGCTTGTGGCTATCAACCCTTATCCTCCTAACCCTTGTTTTGTCTGAAGGGATGGCGAGAAGGGAGGGACAGGAAAGCTGCGGTGACCCATGATTCGCCAAGTACACATGTACAATGTATTACATAGCTCCACCTTCCCCTTCAAGTACCAACATTCATCTGGCCAAGAAGCCTTCGGAACATACCAACAGATAGACTCCATCCACGAATAACTGAACCTATTTAGAAACTTGTTGTTACGCAATGTAGTGAAATGTGTTCCCATGTCAGGTCAACTGATTTTGACAGAACATGACCAATAATAACTGTTTAATAAATATTGTACACTTACTGGCCTGCGTGGGAAGGCGTTTATTCAGAAGACACAACTTTTGACTAAAGAGTGCTAGAGATTTAAATATAAACGTGGTATTTGTTGAACAACATATATTTTTGCTGAAATATGGAAAGCTTAAAACGGCCTTGGAGCACTTGTGGTATAACAAAATCAGTCTCTTAGAGAAACCAATGAATCATTGCATTAAATCTCGGCTCGGCCCATTTGAATCTAGACAATCAAACAAAAGACAAGAAGAGACACTTATCGTGGAAACCAAACTGTAATTCACGCAAGCTCGCCATTTTATGGGCGAATTAGGGTGAATCTAGTACATGTATAGACTGTGGAAATCTCAAATTAAATGACACAGGTCTATAACATTCACGCTCTTTGCAAATAAAATATGTCAAAACCTTACTTATAATAAATAGAGATAAATAAGCTTTGGAGGAAAAAAAAATCCTTCAAGTGGAAATATTCTTTTCAAGAAAATAGTTGAGGTGCATATTTTACTTGGATCATTCTAAACACATGGGTGTGTAAGCCCAAGACTTACATGATAACTTAACCCAGAGTTGCATACATAGCTATTCTGTCAGGACTCTTAGTAGATTACGTAAGAAAGGAACTTTTGTCATTTTAGTATATAGACGTACTATAGTTGGCTCCTAAGGCACACCGTTAAGTGGTCAGGTTGTAGTTACAGTCTTAGCCCAGATACAACTTAAATTCAATTCTTCCCGCTCATCCGGATGTACAATATTTCTCTTGGGCAATACCCCTCCACGTCATGTACATAGATGACCAACGGCGGCGTTATAGGCCCTTGGGGGGGAGTTCTAGCACGGTGGGCCCAGTAGGGGGAGAGTCGTTAGAACCGAAGCAAAACAGAGGGATCAGTAACTCCCTCTACCCTCGACGAAAACACCAAGGACTTCCTTGGGAAGCTTACGTCGTAACAGGAATAGAAGACAAGACCTTCCCTCAGGAACAAGATGACGCGGCCACGAGATGAAGGTTTATGATGCATGAGGGAGGATAGTGTGGGGTGAAGAGAAGAGGGAGGGGTCGAGGAGAGGAGGGAGTTTATTCTTAGACCAACTACGGTGCCTCTGTAAATGATCGACGTAACTTAATGCTTTTCAACTCCTCGTATCTTGATAGTGAAGAGTTTACTGACACTGCACATTTTGAGCGGTTTTTATTTATAAGTTCAAAAATAGCTTTTGAAAGCTTAGCCAAATAAAAGCCTTTCTTTTTAAAATATCGAAAAGCGGTTGTAGCTTCCTCGTTTTTTTTTTGTCACACTGAAAAAGTTGAGTGAGAAATTAAGAAAGTGTATTTGAGTTGTTTTTAACGAATGAGGAATGAAAATTTTCCCAGTTGTGAGATTGAGTCCCCCCCCCCACCCCCTCTCTCTTACCGCGTGTCACTTTCCTGACGAGATTAATTCTGAAAATCCTCATCAACAAAGGTCCGATCGCCATATTCCTCTAGAGGGACGGAAGGAGGGACTTAATTAGAGGAATATCTAAACCTCGGCAGATCCGTCCCAAAACCCGCCTGTGTGAGGGTGACGTCACTTTCTCGCCCACAGAGAAGGGGGGTCGCGAACTTTGTCGATTACCGCGGCTGTGTAGTTCAGGGACGCGTGCGATGACTCCCTCCGTGGCCGTCATTAATAGTCATGGAATACATTTTGGAGCGACTTCAACCCCCTACCCCCCCACCTGTAATCTTGGCTTGAATAAGGAAACACGGGGAGGAGGGTGACTATACGTGATAGCACTCACGAGTAATCAGCACCTTCACAAACTCTGGTAGTCACGCTGATGAGTTATGATACCCTCTAGGGGACAAACTTTACCGTTTAATGTGATAAAAAAACTTAACAAGGAGAGAGTATTGAATATTTTAACGCACAGATCTTATAGCGAGGGAACGTGATTAACTAACTGTGATACAGCTTCGGGGACAGGCGTGCATTTTCTTTAAACCTGGGGAGGTGACTGACAAACTTCCACTAATCAATGCAGATATTTCACCAATTGTTTTGATTTTAAGACTGCACCTACCCTTTCTGATTTTAATTTTAACTTTAACATATTATTTCTGTTTTGTGATGAAAATATTATGATTTATGACATTTACAATTCATAGTTATAGAACAAGTAATATTGTTTGAAACCTTACTCGGTACTTTCATGGTTATATAAACAATTTTAGAGTTTTTATTTAAATTTTCATACAAAAACTCTAAAACCTCAAAAATGTGTGTAACCTTTTTTTTATTATGAAAGGTTTCTAACAATTTTAATAGAACTATGAAATATGTTCAGAAAGTACAGTGTTGTTAACACAAAATATAAAATACTAAAAATAACCGAGATGTGGTAAGCGCAGCCCTTGTATCCTAGAACAACCACATTCCCTAATACCTCTCTAACCACTCAAACTATGATCAGGATTATGTTAGGGTGGGGAAAACATTCATCCCAGATTTTTGTTAAGCCTTCCCGTTCTCAAGATGCACAATTGCTTTATTTTTTGAAATTGCTACGCGGAATCAGCTTCGTGGGTAGTTTGTCATCACAAAATTCTATTTTGTTAATTCCTGGTCAAATTTAAAAAAAATTGAATGATGAGTTTTTTAGAATAAAATGAATTCAGTCGATTAAAATAACTATAAATTTAGATCATATTTCATTATTTGTAAAAAAAAATCAGTTGGTTCATGAATATATTTAAACTATACTGTATTAATATATGTATTTTTTGCTAAAAATCTTATAGAAAATTATATTGTGATTATGTATGTACAATAAATTAAACCAAGGGAAGAAAACACGTTGAATCCATATTTTTCTGTCCCGGATTAGCGTGAGAAGAAACGGTCAAAACAGATTGTGGTATAAGGCATCATCTTCTGTTCGCGTGAATGCGGATACATTTGCTCATAATTTCTCCTTATAAAACGTTGTTGATAACACTTGTTTTAAGTGTACAAAGGTTCCTTACTGACAGTTTGTACTGTAGTTGACATTAATCCCGCTCTCCAACGCTGCTTGTGTCCCCTGGCGGTGAAAGAAAGGAATGCTCGGGCTTCAATATGACCCTGTTGAACTCCCTCAGTACTGGGAGTGTTGCCCCCTCCACTTGACCTCATCCCTTGGGGGTTGTCACACACAAGAGTGTAATATATACCCCCCTGCTCCCAAATAACCCCCACGAGCTTCAAAGCTGGAGATTTCCTCCCCACCGTGTTTTTTTATAGTTTTTATTATTAAAGAGAGAGAGAGAATTAAAACCCTGGGAATATAATTGGTGAGCACGCGGATTAGATATCAAGGCCATTTAGTCTGGTTTGTTGGTGACAGGGAGGTTAGGCTTAGAATCCCTGCTGGATGTAACCCCCAACATGAAAATGTGATAACCCATACTTAAATAAGACATTTCTTCAGTCAGTCATTATTAATAATAGTAATAAGTCTGAACAAAAAGATAACTAATATGTTAGAAATTTGTAATTACTATGATAACTATTAAAACTCCATATTACCTGGTAAAACAAAATGTCTACTACGTTCTCATTTCACTTAAAACACTCAAACTTTTATTATTTATAGTTATTGTTTGAACTAAGAACAATGAAAATATATATATATATCTTTTTAGTTTTTAACGGCAAGTTGGCTAACTTATTAAGTTAAGAAGAAATCAATTATATATATATATATATATATATATATTATTTTTCAATCGTGTGGATTTTGATTGCATTAGTTTTCTATGTAAATGCCTGTAGGCGCGAGATTTCTACACAAGACTATATAAATATCCTTTTAGAAGCTATTACAAATAAATGTCGAGCAGATCAAATGTGACACAATCGTCAACAGTGACTGCTGTAAAGCACGGGGTTGGGCGTATGAATACATAAAAATAGATAGTAACATTTATAACTGAGTGATGGATTTATATCTACCAAAATCCGACTCGACCGAACAGTTAGTGTGCCAGACTCTAGAATAAGGTCAAAGTTTGATCCCTTTTGATTTGTCTTGATGGTTATATTCTAACATGAATCAAAAGTTAAAGACTGAATTCAAATGGCCTAAATACACAAATATTCCAGTATTTTTTACTATTCAACTATTCACTAACCCGCTATGGTGGCCGCATAGTCTAAGGTTAGAATCTTGGTTTGCTGAACTTAGGTTTTTTCCCCAAAGTGGTTTTTCACTCTCCCGCCAAGTTAATGCGGGTACACTTCATATGAATATAGCCTCTCTAATCCCTAAAAAAATTTGCGTAGTTAGTAGATAAGCGTATAACCCTAACGGGTAAGACACGATCCTAAAAACAACAACTATTCAATCGTTGGTGTTTTTACGAGATCCCTGTGTTTTACAGGCTAGTAGCAACCCAGCACACGCTTCCCACCCTGTTCGCCTCTAAGTGGGATTCAGTATTCACCCTCCTCATTCTGCTCCTATGGTTAAATATAGTTCAAGAGGAGCACTGTACCAGTACTAGAGACAGGAAGATCAGATCTATTGGAACACGGCCTTAGTCGAACCTCTAGCAAGATCAAGTTAAATATAGTTCAAGATGAGCACTGTACCAGTACTAGAGACAGGAAGATCAGATCTATTGGAACACGGCCTTAGTCGAACCTCTAGCAAGATCAAGTTAAATATAGTTCAAGATGAGCACTGTACCAGTATTAGAGACAGGAAGATCAGATCTATTGGAACACGGCCTTAGTCGAACCTCTAGCAAGATCAAGTTAAATATAGTTCAAGATGAGCACTGTACCAGTACTAGAGACAGGAAGATCAGATCTATTGGAACACGGCCTTAGTCGAACCTCTAGCAAGATCAAGTTAAATATAGTTCAAGAGGAGCACTGTACCAGTACTAGAGACAGGAAGATCAGATCTATTGGAACACGGCCTTAGTCGAACCACTAGCAAGATCAAGTTAAATAGCTACAACGGCTTTATTAGATTATCCACAGTCAGTGTTCTCATCCTGGTCTCGTTTCTTATTGGAGAGTCCCAAAGTCGGCACAGAGGGTTACCAAAGGTATGGTTAAACGTACTGTATCTCCACTCAAATTATTATGTTTTCTTCAGAGAATTATATCTTATTTTAAACTTTGAATGAGAACAAAGAGTACTGTATTCCAATCAAAACTTGATGAGGCTCACCTTGCAAGGTGGAGCTCATATAGTCTCCCACGCCAGAGTCCGTGGTGGTCGGGGCACGGGGGTAAGAGGGGATGAGGACTATTCAGAAGAAAATTTAATTTAAATGTAATTTGCCGAGTATTTTTACAGCATGTCTCGGTTGTAAACTTCATAAAAACCCATAAAAACCCACGGATAGAGAAAAATTATATTTTCTCGTGAAAGGGAAATAGGCAGGGTGAATTCAGTAGTACCACGTGACAAGTTTCAGGACGGAGAGAAATAAAATAGTTAATCAAAGGAGAAAAGCGAGGGTGGTTGGGCAATCTGATTTGGGAAAATATTAAGATCTCTTCTGGAGCTAGATTAAAATATAAATAACTATAATACAAACGAATGGTCCGATACAATTGTACAAACTCTCAATTTATAAGTTATCTATTGCAGTTATAAACAAAAAAGCTCAAAAATATATTTTTATTAAACCAAGAACTTAGCTTCAAATATATTTTTAATAATTAAAAAACAATTGCTTGATAATTATTTTTAATTTTGAACAAAATTGTTTTAGATATTTGAAAATACAATATGATCAAATTTCCTAAATGTATTAGTTAATAAACCATTCTCAAATGATGTTCTTTATAAAATAAACATACATCTTAACGGACCGCGCTAAACATTCACCAAGATAATATTAAATTTTTAACAAAATAGTTCAAGCAATTTTGAATTTTTATAAATCCATAAGCTATGTTTAAATTAATTACTCTCCAAGAAGCAATCGTACCTTGCTTTTTATTATGTAAAACACTGCCAAAATATTAATTTTAAACAAATTTGTTAGAGCCATTTTAGAATATTTTTTTAACCTTTACAAAATAAATGATACGGAACTCCAAACGGACTCTCTAACTCTATTGTTTGAAAATGGAGATATTTACTCAAAACTCGTAATATATGTGAAACGAAATAATATACAGTAGCAAACCCAAGCATAAATTCTACTATACTTATGTAAAACTTTTTTTTAGTCCCAGTTTTAAATTTTATAATTTTGTTTAAAAAAAAATAATGTCCTCTTTTGTATGTTTGGACCGATAAAAAAGATCAATGTTGGGTCCACAAGGGTAAACACTTCGTTTTAAAATTTCAACTTCCTGTTAAAATTTTCGTCATTTTAGTAAGTGTTGCAAATCTTCATACCATCGCATTGCTAGTAAATTCCTCATTTATAAATTTTGATCAATAAAAAATGTATATTGACTATTGAGTCTAAAATGAATATAGATCCCTGTTGTACAAACATTTCTCTTAAGAGGTTTAAGGAAAAACAACATACACTTTTAGAGACTTACTTATATTTAATTACTCTATGGCATTGGAGAATTATTGCATTAAAACTGAAGTATTATCTCTTTACAACTAAAGCTCACAAAATTGTATTAATATATTGGAAAATATCTCAGAAACTGTTGGATTTATAAAAATATATTTCATATAAAAGTTTTTTATTTTTTATAGTACTACAATTGTGCAACGATAAGCTATTTAGTATCGCCAATAGTTGCGGGGATACGGACGTTTCTGTTTCTGTAAAGTACTCTAAAATTCATTTTAATGTTAAAATGAAAATATCCAGTTTATTTATAATCTTAATCAACACCTAAATACGAATTTTAATCAAAATCGTTAGTCGATTTTGAGAAAATCGATTTGTTCTCTTTTCGCCCTTCCCTAAACTACTCTTAATTTTAAGTTTAAACAGACACACAGACAGACGTCATTGCAAAGACCACTTTTTAGGGTTTGGGGGGTCCTTGAGACGTCGACATCAATCAACATTTCAGGTTAGATTTTCTTTTGCAGTCGCAATACTTTTACCTTTTGTGTTCGAAAAGTTAAAAAATATATATATTTACGTATAGCTTGAAAGTTATTGGTTTTATAAAAATATTCTTCTTATAAAATATTTGAATTATAAAGAGACCTACATATTTGTAACGATAAGTAATTTCATATATCAAATAGTTTAGGAGATATTATTAAAAAAAAAGTTAATTTACGCATCAGACCGTAGCCCTTAAAGTCATTTTGCCGAAATATTGAGAGAAGCCATTTTGTTTGAAATATTTAGAAATGTTTAGAAATGAAATTTAATCAAAATCGTTCGAGCCGATTTTGAAGAAATCAACTTTTTATCTTTTTGCCCTCCAGTAGACTACCCTTAATTTTAGATATCTAATTCCAAAAATCCCTCGGGGCAACCCAATGAAAACCCTAGATACCAAGTTTTAGCCTAATCGGTAAAATAGCTAAGGCTTTAGTTGGAGGTACGTACAGACAGAGAGACGGAAAGTTAAAAACAACATTTTTGTATTCGGCTGGTCATGAAACGTCAAGATCCATCAAAATCTTGAGTTCGATTTTTTTTTGACGATCACAATACGTTCTCTACTTGTAAGATAACGAGAAAGTAAAAAAAGTATTTAGTAAACGGAGTGATATTGCCGAGGTATAAGCATTTAACATCTAAATATCAAATTTTAATCCAAATCATTACACTACTTTGACTAAAGCCCTTGTATGAACGGACAGACATAATCGCAAGAATCACTTTTTTTTCTAAAGTTTTTTAACACATAATTTCGGGGTTAAAAATATTCAAGATTCCAATACTTTATCTATATGTTAAAGTAAGACAGGTAGAAGGAAGCGGGCCCTCTACACACAACAGCAGAGTCCTTTACACCGAATTTCATCTCGTACAACAACACTGCTCTGCAGGACAGCACACTCTACTCCTGCACCTACTAATGACGCGGCTATAGAATAGGTGTGAACTAAAATGACGTTTTGTTCCGCGCGACAAAAAGTTGTTCTTTACAACATATTTAGTCAAGAACGTTACAACTATACATACAGCGGGATAAAACCATTCGGACAGTTCAACTGTTAGCTTGCCATCAAACCGCGTGTCCTGCCTGCCGTTATAACTCTCTGGGAAATGAGACTGGTTGAAATATCCTTAAGTTCAACTATCCTCTAGATTTTTCACAAATATTATTTTGTTTTGTGTTTGAAGAAAAGAAGTGGCACATAAACATCGAATCACTCTAGAAATATTTTCTCCCCAACAAGGCCATCCGACCCCCCCACCCCCTCGCCTAACAAAGTTGGAAACGACGTTGCTGCCAAGAATGGAGAACTGGCAGAAGATGAAATTGCGTCAAGAATTATAAAAGCATGGTCACGAAGAAAGAGTAGATAAACACAAGCATGTCAGAGAGTGGAGAGGGGAAGTATGGTGGTTTAAAAAGAGTAGGGGGAAAGGGAGACATGGACGACACGAGGAAAGGTATCCTAAGGGTTGAGGTTCATCATTAACAGAGCGGAAATTAAAACCTCAGCCCCTTCATGACGACATCTTAGACGGTAACGGTTGCATCAACAGAAGAGTTCGGGCTGACCAAGATATATTGCCCCCTCCTACCCTCCATGACACAAACCACGTCACTTTCCCCTTTATTTCTGATTAAGATGTCCAGGAGGTCCCAGTTCAATCACCGATAGGGTAATATATATTGAGGGTGTGTTTCCACCGCCTCATCGTGTGGGAATGTTGGTGCACTCCTATCCAACCTCTTCAAGAGAACGTGAGCTAAGGTCAGTATTTTTGACAATTTTTACTTAAAAAAAACCTTTTGGGCAAAAATAAAAAAATGCTCCAAAAGAAACGCTTAGTGTAATTTTTTGCACTTGGTAATATCAACAGTTGTTGATTATGTCAAGAAACAGTTTAACAGGACCAGAACTTTAAAATTATGTTCTAAGGTTTCTGATCAAATGCCCCAATATAGCAAATATTCAACAGCTGTAATTATGACTACATTAAAAACAAATTAAACTTAACGTTTCTACTGAAGCATTTTTTTTTTTTAATTTTCTTGGCCAACACATATTTTTGTAATTAAAACTTACCTTAACTCGCGATCTTTTCCACCCCTCCTTAAGGTGCGATGGAAAGAGATGTGAGAAAAATCCAGTGTTTTTACTTTTGTTATGATCAAAATAAATAAAATAATGCTTCAGTGCAAAGAGTTTAATTTTCTCCACATGGTGACCTAAATATTTCTTCGGTGTCCTGGAATTGAATGACAACTTTTTTTCTCTTAATTTAAAAAGTTTCTCGTCTAATGCCGCCATGCTCTTGACGGATATTTAGGAACGTTTGACATCACCATGCGAAGAAAGTTAAATTCTATATTTCTATTGGAGGAACATTTTAGCCAAAAAAATGTCTTGCCATAAAAACTGCAAAAACACTGTCCTTTTCTCTCGCCCCTTTCAATTCCACCTTTTAAAAGTAACCTTAGCTAAAAAGTAAATTGTTGGACAATTGTTACAAATAGATATAAATCACTACAAGTCCTAATGAGTTGTTTGAATGGGTGCAGTAAAGGAAAACAGTTACTTTGAAACTAAATTACGGATTAAACTCTAGGGAAACAAATATTTCTCGATTATTCATTCCGGTCGTGACCTGGTGGTCTAGGGGTAAGGTGTCAGACTTCTGTGTTCGGGGTTCAGGGTTCAATCCTTGGTCACGGCACAGATTTATCTGATTTCCAAACCTTTCCTTCACCTCTGACAAGACAGCTTGTAAATGTGGGGAATGCCAGGCCTCCACCGTGGTTCGGATTCCACGTTAAACTGTAGGTAGGTCCTTCATTTCATCTCACAATCACCCTACCATTACACATTAGCGTAAGTGCGTATAACCCGAATGGGTAGTAAGACGCGGTGCTAAGAATAAGACTTAATTCCGCAATTAAACATCTTAACGAGGCGTTTAAAACAAGGTGTGGGGTGGTCGCATCTTGGACCACACTTTTAAGGATATCCCAATCACTCTTACCTTCTCTGTTTTCGCACCATGTGAAACCACGGGATTCAATGGTATTGATTTTTAGATTATTGAAGTATAGGGAGATGAATGCACCCTAATTAGCGTGGAGAGAGGCCAGGAAAACCACACGCGGAACATTACAGTACATCCGACCAAGATTCAAACCTGTCACCTTTACGTCAACAGGAGTTAAGTGCGATGCAAGTCTAGCATAGCGATAAACGTTGAACGATCCCGGCCACAGCCCAAGGTTGGTATGAAATAGCTAATCCACCCGGCGTCCATTCTATGACAGGGTACATCATTTATTTTACCATGGTAGCATCGAGCCCCGTGCTTAGGAGGGCAACAATGGACGATGGGAAGCAGAAACATAAAACAGGACAAAGATTGAAAGAATATTCGAGAGAGGTCAGGCACGAAAGTAATAATGTGACAAAGTGTTGGCGAGCTCTAAGTCAGTTTCTTGAAAACTAACAAACTAACGAAGGTCGTATATTTGAAGAACCTTTATCCGACAGTTCAAGAAGATACTAGTGCATGTATTCATACGTCAAGTACTGTTATCTGTAGAGTTAATTTTTGATAGATATCATCAATACATATAAAATAGCAATAATAATGCAGTAAATTTGTATCAATGTTGACCTCAGTAAATATATTTGTATTTTACAAATGGTGTTACAAATGTTTATTCGTAATAAAATCCAGATATATATTTTATTAATATAGACTAGTTGCTATCTGCACTGAGTTTCTTCATATGGTGGTCTGACTATAGTAGCCTACTAATGTGTGATGGCTATCCAAAGGACCTATCAAATTCACTCAAGGGAAAAATGATATCCTGGACACCGAATAACTAGTGAAAAATGGCCTTGGTTAAGAGACAAACCAGGATGGATCAGTGGTAGAGCTTAAAGACAAAGGTCCTGGGTTCGATTCACGTGTTCAGTTTATCATTTTTCACTTGAATAATAATGTGATGTTTTTAGCTCCCCGTCTTACTAACCGTCTGGGCTATATGCATTTATTTACACCACTGACGAAAAGGATGAGGAGATACCATCTAGAAAACAAAAACACTCAACTCACTAGGCAGGTATTCGAACCCTGACCTCCCCATCACTGGTAAAATGGAATTGCCCACTTGTCCACAGGTCTCATGATTGTTATAAAAACGCATTTGCTTGCCATCTTGATTCCTCAACGCGTGTGCACCCGAGTGACGATTCTGCCCCTACAGGCCGTTTTGCCCACGAACTCAGCGAGGCATTCTACTGGAAAATAGCGCGCACACAAAGGACTTCAATTATAAAGTACACCGCGAGGGTGTTGCAGGCGATCAATTTATAATTACCTCATCACATTCTCAATTTACATCTCTTGCCGCGACGAGACACAAAAACATCCAAACTTAGTTTATTAAAACGTATATGATTTAGTGTATTCATTAAAAAAAAACACTCATCGTTAGGTATTGCATTCTTTCTATTGGTTGATTCATCCCAGTGAAGGTGGAATGCAAATTGTAAAGCTAAGGCTCAGCAGTGAGGAAAGATAGTATGTGTTTAGGTAGTTGTCCGTCTTAGTAGCTATGTCAAGGTCTATTGTGCGTTTAATTTAATATTAGTCAACTTTTAAGGTTCAAACAAAGGTTGTTTTACCGCATCTTACTACCTGTTTGGTTATACGCTTTCAAACCAAAAGTTGATTAATTAGTTACAAGTTATGACATCAAAAATGTGAATGTGTGGCCCAAAGATTGAATAATTAGTATTTTTCGTAATATATAAATAATATTGAATGAGTGTAATAAAGTTTACGCTATATCTACAGTCCAATTTGATAAAAGATCATTTTAGAAAATATGTTAATATATTATTGTTGTATGGGTATTAATAATATTTATCATTAGTGACAGCTGCAGGTCACAGGAATTGACATATATATATATATATATATATATATATATATATTATAATATAGGTCACAGGAATTGACATATATATATTTAATATGTGTGTGTGTGTGAAATTAGATCTAGTACTTTCCTGGCTGTTAAATAAGGTTTTTTTCTATTAAAATTGTCCTGTTTTAAATGTAGCTTAGCAATATTATACTGCTACGGTTGTTATTAATACTTCTACTATACTACTAGATTCTAACCAATACTTTATTACTTATGTGAACATTAAATTTGGACAACATTTATTTCATATTAAATACACATAAACAATGTATGGCAGCCAGACTCCCAACTGACTAGACAGTTCAGCTTAGAGAATACATAAAATGGAAGAGTTTTTCCTTCTCTTTGAGACAGTGTAAAATAAATTGTAGTAATAAAAATAAGAATAAAAGTTAAACGTAATTGGCTGGAAATTGACATTAAGTTAGTTTCGTTACACATATTTCCTGTAGAAGAAAAAAGACGAGAGAGGAAAAAAAAAAAGAAGAAATAAAATGTTTCTAAAGTCAAAGTCGACCTTTTAAAGAGTGATAATTGGCCTTTACAATAATTTTGATACTTTTTTTTTTCTTACGCTCGCCAACTTTAATGAAATGTCCACAATAAAGTTCGTGTTAAGTGTTAAAATCATCGCAAAGCGCTCTCTAGGAAGTTTTTAACTAGACCTAATAGCCATGACCGAGAACTCGTACTCAATGTAATCTAATTAAGATCATCGGAGTCGAATACAAATCACAGAACAAAAGTTGTACAAGTGGCGGAGCTTAAAACAAGCACGGCGTATTAAATGAATAAATATAAAGTCAAATATGCACGGTCGAATGAAAATTAAAGTAAAATACACGAACGAAATATTAGAAATGAAAATTTGGTAAGTAGAAAATAAGTATAGATATGTCAGTGCCAGCTGCGCAAAAACTTTTTTAAGTGGTATTTTAACTTTTGATCAAAACTTGGCCTCTAGCATGCTACCTCCTTCCCCCAGTGTTATTTTATCTTCCTCTTTCTATCATTAATCATCTAATAATTGTGACCCACGCGAGGGGGACAGGGATTATGAAGACATGACAGCCTCCCTCTCTTATTGGCCGTGCCTCTTCTTGGCTCACACACTAATATTTCTCATACTTTTTATTACCTTCCTTTCTAACCTAGTTTACGGGCTTTGTTTTGCTCTTATTCTTCGCACGCTTTTTAAAACTCTACCTCCCATTTATCTCCACCAATCTTCTTCCTGTTTACTGTTTTCTCTCTCTTTGTTAGCTAGAGCCTTGTTATCTAAGGATTTTTACTTACCTAGATACGTACAAACGTAGGTTTTATGTGTGTAAGTTTACTAGAGCAGGGTGACCTGGTGGTCTAGGGGTAAGGTGTCAGACTTCTGTGCTGGCGGCCGGGGTTCAATCCTCGGTCCCGGCAAAGATGTATCTGATTACCAAACCCTTCCTTCACCTCTGACAAGACATCTTGTGAATGTGGGGAATGCCAGGCCTCCACCGTGGTTCGGATTCCCACGTTAAACTTAGGTCCTCATTTCATCTCACAATCACCCTACCATTATACATTAGCGTAAGTGCGTATAACCCGAACGGGTAGTAAGACGCGGTGCTAATAATAATACTAGAGCAGTTTGAACTCTTTTTAATAAAATAATTTTAGTTGACATATTAAAAAGAAAAATAACCGCTTATTCCAACTGTTCAAGTACCGGTAATTAATTCGTGAGAGCCACCGTTTTGAACATAGATCGTGCCGATATTTCAACGAACATATATATGTATCAGTGACTACATGATTCGATCTAAAAACAAGTGTGACATTTTTACGATAAAGACCTAACTATTAATTTAAGTCGTTGTCTCTCTCCATCTCCCACCCATAAGGTTGTTTTTCCCCTGGCAGGCCCCAACCGTCCGAGCTTGCTATCTGCTTGCAGGCGGCTCCAACGTCACAGACCATTAAGGCCACTCCGTCTCGGTCGGTCGTGTTGTTCAGGCTTGAATCCATTCATCTTTTTTTTTTTTTCCTTCCTCCATTCCCTGCTTCTCCCCCCTTCCACCCGTCAAGGAGAGTGGAAAAGAACGACCTTGCTACAATGACGCGTTCACAAGCATCTCGAGGAGGGGGAGGGGGGAGAATAAGCGAAAGCAAACGAGAAAATCTACGTTGAAATTAACCGTTACTAAAATTTTCATCGTTGTGAACATTAAGGGTAGATTTATTGAAATATTTTGTATGCGTGGAGAGGGCGGTTGTAAAGGGAAGTGGGGGGAATGTACCAGGGTAGTTATTGGTATCACGAAATATCATCGGCCATTAAAGCGCATCTGGCGGTTTCTTGCTGCATGATTTAGTGACCAATGATTACAATAAACTCGTGCCATTGACACTGACGTCATTACATAAGATACTTGCTTTGCTTCGTAAAGTGAGTAAGTTGGTTGAGAAATTATGTTATACTTACTTTAAAATAACAGTTGTAAAACTATTGAGACAAACTTAATACAAAATATATATTTAAACAACAGTTTATTTGAATGGTTTTAAAAAAATTGCCCAGTCTCGTGATTATAATTTACAAATTGTTTTAATCTAGGCTACATAAATGACCCAAATAATACTCAAAATTACTTAACATTTTGCATAGATCTTATTTTTCTTTGTACTAAGGTTGAAAACAAAATACATTTTTATATTAATTTAAATTAACATTATAAAGTTACAGTAATGTGAACGCGGTGGATATAAGACATTCTTACAATGAAAAGAAAAGTGAATGCACCTAAGTTATCGACAGCACAGCACAGCGTAAGTGTAGTGCAAGTTGCATCGATATCTATCTCACGGCGTCACGATATCTCTCGTTCCGTTTGCCTATTGCGACGTAATTTTATGTACATGTCCTTGGAAATAACCAAATTATTTTAGCTTGATCTGTGTGATTAGATGACATTTGGAACCGATAACTAGAAGAGATACAATTTTGGCACTTACCCAAACATTAAAAAATATTAATTATTCCGATATTTATGGCAATTATAAGTTGATGAATATTTACTGACATCATTTGTCCCTCAGTGTGAGTGTGCGCAATGTCTCTCTCTCCCACTTCCTCGCACAGCAGCCAATGCCATGTCACGACTACCAACACCGTGGAGGAAACAAGTTAGGAGTCTTAACACAATCCTCAACAGAGTGTCGTAACGAAATGTCACCCCAACTCCACTCATCCCCTCCAAAAAAAGTTACATTCTGAATCTCTTTGAGACGGTTTTAAATATTTTAAACTTTTTTTTTATCTTTTATAGAAGAGCGCCATTTATATTTGAAAACCGGTGGAGGAGAGGGACAGATGGTGTGGGGTGGAAGTGAATTTGCTACAAAGAATAAGAAAAAAAAAGGAATATTTTCCTTATACCTTGACTTTTTTGTAATATTAAAAAGCCTTTTTTTCTTTGCCCTCGCTCCTTCTAAGTTTTCCCTTGTTTGAGGCAGCCCTCGTTGTCTTGGATTTAGATTTTCAAAGACTTTTTTTTTAAATACCACTAATGGAGACATCCCGGCAATATTGTTGTGAAGTTCAAAACAAAAGTTTACTCCTCCCCCTTTAACCCTCTTAAATGGTGTTACTGCTTCCCACAAAGAAATCCCTCGTACTAACATTTTAAAAACAAAAGTTTTTCTTTATATCTCTCTTAAGGGAAGTCGCGGAGAAAGAAAGAATGGTTCTTGTCCAAGAAATTAGTTTGCTATTATGAGGTTTTCCTGAGCAACATACCTAACAGGGGAAAGTTTGAGAACACAACGATTTCCTTAAATGCTCCGAATCACTACCAGATACGTTGCGAATAACAGATCAATTTTATCAACAGTTTGGACAAACTTTCTCAAAGTTTCAAAAGCACCGATGTAGAGACAGGGTTAAATTAAAAAGTGAGTTTTTACAAAAGTATTCTTATATAAGGAATGTTCGTTATTTTTATAGCTCACAGTTAAATACTTGAAAATAATTACGATGTATTATTAGTATTATTATTGCCACTGCGTTGAATGAACTACCTAGTTTCTGAAATTTAATGGAAATTAATGATTACAGTAGAGAGTTTCACTATGATACAAAATTAGATTTTTCAAAATAAATATTAAAAATAAGCTTTTTAAAGTCCTGAATGAACAATGGATATGAAATGGTGTGTGTGTTTATTTATCAATTCACAAAGACAATTATTTTCTTTACTAAAAGCTGCCCCAAAACTCCACAAAACTTTTAAAAATAATATAACACGTTTGTAAAGTTCGCTAAGGCATATAACGCAACAAACTGTCTGTATTTTTGTTTGATTTTAAAAATAGAAAAAGGAATAAGAATAAAAAAGAGAGGGGTTAAGGGGGGGGGGGGGGAGTTCAACCATATCAAAATGACGCATAAAAATAAGTAAAAACATTATTTTTGCCTTGATTTTTTTTTTCCGGAACAATAATAGAAGAGAATAGGGTTGCAGGGAAATGTCAAGAAAAGGAAAGGAAATAGTCGGAAAAGAGGGAAGTTCCGATAGGGAGGGTTGGTATGGATATCACGAGGGAGAAATAAAGAGCTTGAGTGGACGGGGCAAGCAAAAAGTGGGCTCCCAAGATTGTTGGTGGAAATATGGAGAAAGAATGGAGATTTCAATATAACGAACTTAACCTATAAACTACAATAAAGGGGGGGGGGCAATACGCAACCTTTACCTACGTTTAAAGTCAAACTTGAGGATTGACAGGGAAATTCAGAAAAATTGGTAAAAAATAAAAGTTGCGTAACGCAGCAAAACCATTGTCCGCTAAAACCAAAACAGAAATCTTCTATAATTTCGATAGAGTTGAATACAATATTGAATTGATACAAGACCTACATATTTTAATTTTTAATAGATTAATTTAAAAATTGGAAATACACTTATAGAGAATTTATACAATTTATAGTAAAAAAAGAACTTTCCAACTTTAAGTCAGGAACGTTCATTTCAACCTCAACCAATTGAAGCGCTCGTTTATTTTAGTAGGGAAATAATCTGATCATTGTTAGAACAAAGACTAAATAATAATTAAAAAAATTATATAGTGTTACAGTTAAAGAGTAGTCATTACCATTTCCAAAAAATTCAAATTCTGGATACTAAGGTTCAAATCCCAGCTGGCCGCACTAAAGATTTATTTACAAATATACCCTTCTTCCTTTTTACTTAAACTTTGGGTTGCCACTATTTTCTTAACGCAAAATCCACATACGGAATTAACATTTTCCCAGACAGTTAAGGCGAATAGCCCTTTTCATTTGGATGGAAATGCAGAGCCATGGAAACAAAAGGTTATTTCCAAGATTAGAAGCATGTTTATTAAGTTATACATATACACATATATATACACATATACACGCCTTCTCTATAATTTTAACAGTGATCAAATATCGATAAAATTGACGTTTTTCAATATAAAATCACCGGCTTCATAATAAAAAACAAGAAAGTCTAACAATAAACATATATACATTATCTTAGAGGGGGTGTTGTACATTAAACATTAACATAAAACATTAACATAAAAATTTCACTCTTTCTCGAGAAAACTGATATTTCCAAACGTATGATTTTTCCGCAAGACCTGTCCGGTAGCTAGCGCCATCTACGGTTTCCGTAATCCAACTGTTCTGGTTGGCGCGGAAGGATACTTTGGTCGGTTGTGAAACCACGCACGCCATTCACTCTTCTACCCACCATCCCGTAAAGTTCTGACAGTGGTGTTTTATTATTATTATATTATTATTTATTATTATTATTATTAGGTGTTCTTTCTCACCACATTCCTTTTGTGCAGTTAGACCATTAATACCTCCTCTTTCAGCTCCCAGAATTTTCTTCTTACTTCAAGTCATCTAATATTTTAATCCTCCTTCCTAAGCTCCCCTTTCCCTCAAACTTGCCTTTATGACGTTCCTCCTAAGGATGTGTCCAATCCAGTTTTCTTTGCACCAAAAAATCTCATCCAAAATGGTTATCCTATCGCCGACTCTTCTAAGAGGTTTAGAAATGTATTATTGAAATCCAACCCAATGTCTAAGGGGAAAAAATGGGGGGGGGGGGGGATAAAGTGTTTTTGAATTAGAAGAGCACTTACTCCTTCAATTCGCTTTATTTTTGCATGCAAGGACCATATTTAAAGCTTTCAGTTAAATGTCCCAAATTAAAAACATTCCAGCAGTATTTTCTGTGAATTCCCGTTTCTCTGACCAGCGCATCGGTAAAAGAAACAATAAAAACCTAACCTGGGAATATTTAGTCAAGCTTGGTGAACATTAACTAGGAAAAAGCATTTGTTATTATTTACTTTTGAGGTATTTAACGTGCGCTTTTGAACCGACTGATTATATCAGCAGACGAGAGTTTTTATGAGCGAGCGCGAAAGAGCCTACACATTTTTCCGGGAAATGTATTTTCCCTAAGGAGAGTACTTAACCCCAATACCACAGAGGTCGATGAAAAAAGCATCGAAACTTAGAAGGACCAGGAATAGATTCTAGATGTGAGCCGTCAAAGTTTTCAGAGCTATAGCAGAGCAACTACCGGTTCCATTGTCGACCACTTAGGGGCAGTAACTCACAGCCCCCCTATTGTTGCCAGGCAAGAAGGGGAGGTTTGCATGCTCGAGAAGAGAATAGCTCAGAGAAAGCTATAGAGATTCTTCCTCAGTCCCAAGGCCTACAACTTCTGAGGTCGTGCGCAATACCTTCCATCCAGATGGCGACACCGAAAACTCGACGAAGGTTTGTTGCGCTGGTGGTATTAAGATTATCTTCATTTCACCTAGATATTTCCTTTCTTAGATACACAAGTGTACTGGCATTAGCATGGAGAGAGGATGAGAGAACCCTCCCTGTCAACGACGACCAAGTAGGTTGCTATTCTACCGTCTTAGACCATATGGCCAAACCTTGGAGTCTTCTACTTCGTATTTCTAAAGTTACTATGAAAATACCTGAAAATTCAAGTTAAATTCTTAAATTTACAAGGTTTTCCCTCTCACACCAAACTCACTGGTTTTTCCATGTTTCCCATTTCCAAGTACATACGTATCAACCAGGATTATATAATATGTGGCCCGACACCTTAGCTTAGTAGTTAGCGTGTCTGTTTACTGAGTTAAAGGTCCCGGGTTCGATTCCCAGCATGGCCGAACAATTTATCGTTGTGCCTGTTCTAGATTTAAGTTAGATTATGAGTCGAGTGCTGGTATAATCAGTCAGTTCACACTAAATACCTCGAATAAATGAAAATTTATATATATATATGTACCCAAATCCACTCTCCTAACAATGGTCGTTACTTTGTTTTTTGTTTAACTTATGTTTAGAAAGTATACAATATGTAGACTATGCATAAACATATACAATATAACCCATTATGTAAAAGTTGTATATACTGCATACTTTCTATAAATAACATAAAGTTAACCTAAATAAATAAGTAACGGCCATTATTAGGAGAGAAAGATAATATTTTAAGGCGATGGTGAAAGTGCCAAAACAAGAGTACAAAGAGGTCAAACAGGAAGTGCTTATATCACCAGAAGAACCAAGTGGTATCAAAGACAAGACGAAAGATGAGGAAAAGAAAAGACAATGAAATTGAAGGAGTGATGGGGGAGATATATTTATTATTATTATTATTATTATAGCACCGCGTCTTACTACCCGTTCGGGTTATACGCACTTACGCTAATGTGTAATGGTAGGGTGATTGTGAGATGAAATGAAGGACCTACAGTTTAACGTGGAATCCGAACCACGATGGTGACCTGGCATTCCCCACATTCACAAGATGTCTTGTCAGAGGTGAAGGAAGGGTTTGGTAATCAGATAAATCTGTGCCGGGACCGAGGATTAAACCACGGCCGCCAGCACAGAAGTCTGACACCTTACCCCTAGACCACCAGGTCACCGACTTGAGCGTTTATTAAAAAAACATGTGACAAAGAAATATTTGTTGCTGAACCAAGGACAGTCTGAGTGGATTCATGCAAGACTGTTATCAGGAGAGACTTGGAGTTTCGTCCTGTCTCTGTTCTGACAGAACACAAGTGCCAACCCAAGACGCTGTATTGATAAAACATGGAGTAGACGATGGGAAATTTGACCAACACTGATCCGTTAAATTAAAACCATACAGTTCTTTTGTAAGGTTTTACAACTGATTATTAGTTGGTGTTCAAACGTTCTTTAGAATTATTTTTAGCATTTCATTTGTTCTTGTTGATGAATTATTTGCACTCAAATTATTTAAAAAAGATTTAGTTTTAAGATAAATATTTTTAGGACCTTCTCTCATATTTTCAATAGTAATATGTAACCAAATGTATCAAATTTATATAATTTGTAATAATTACCCCTTAGAATTAAATTAGTTATTTTTTCATTAGAAGTAGTTACATATTCTAAGGCGATTGCTTTTTTTAAAAATCAAAATACGACTTAAAAAAACTAGTACGACTCAAACAGAAAAAAATAAATAAACATTAATGAGGAACATTTCAGCTGTGCCGAGCTCTTAGCTCAGTGGTGAGACGCACAAAGGTGTCGGTAATGTATGTCTTGTAATTTGATTGATTGATTGATATGTTGAGTTTTGATCGTTTATTCGCCAGCACTCCACAAAATACGGTGCAGTAATCACCATATCTACACATTATCGAGTGGAGCTGATGCACAAAGGCTATATATTAGCTCCATCATGTACCAAAGTAAAATGACCGGCTACCACAGCGAGCTATAAGAAGCCTTTTCATTTTGTTTCTTTATTTCTGGGTGAAGTAGGAAGAGAAACAGACGGAAATCACCACTTAGACAAGATATAGCCACTTGGATAACCCCTCTTACCCCGGTAACTATCGCGTGGGGGGGGTTGGCAGCAAGAAACGGCGATGCTATAGTAATAAAAATAAAGGTATGACATCCTTCTCCTCCAAACCTCCACCGATATTGACTGGAGATGGAGGGTGGAGGGCCAGTAGTAGCTTCCCACGTCGTATTCCTCCCTTTTTTACGTCCCTTAATCTAATTCTAACGACTTAAAGTACATATACGGCCTAGTCAACGACCCTTGCAAGAAATTGAGGGAGGGTGTACGCACAAATACACACTGCGTACAAGAAGACAACTTTTAACGAACAACCGCTGAGAAACAGCACACGTGGTCAGATAGTGATAAGGTAAGACGTGGTCAGTAGCGAGACAATGTGACGTGGTCAGATAGTGATAAGGTAAGACGTAGTCAGGTAGCGAGACAGTGTAAGTGGCAGATAGCGATAAAGTGTGACGTGGTCAGATAGCGAGTGTGTTAAGTGGTCAGAGAGCAAGACAGTTATCTAGCATGTCGGGTGACCTGGCGGTCTAGGGTAAGGTGTCAGACTTCTGTGCTGGAGATCCGGAGTTCAAGCCTCGGTCCTGGTACAGACATATCTGATTGCCAAACCCTTCCTTCACGTAACTCAAGTTGGCCTGCCATGTTGCCGATTTTTTTATTCTATCGTTTGTGTTTATTTGTGCTTATGTGCCCAAAGATGAACATTTTTGCTGTGAAATTAGGCCTTTAAGATAACATCAATTGTGGCGAGCCAACTTGAGCGCTAGTTTTCTACAGGGTACGGAATAGGATGAGTTAAAGTTGTTCCACCACATTAAATATTCTCAAGAATGCCTAATTTTAGAAAACAGATGTTCGTACTTTGTTTAAGGGCACATATGTCCCATAAGCGGATCCCAATAGAGTGACGTGAACATTTAAAAAAAATGTTTTTGTGTTTTTCAATATGTGGTAGGCTTAGCTTGAGCTCAAGTTGACCCGCCACATTAAATATTTTCTCAAAGTATGATTTTATAGCACACATTAGTGACGTCACTAGGGAGGTCATGGGGGTGCTTACTGCACCAGCTGACACCATCAAATGAAGTGACACCAAAATCACTGTCTGTTAAATGTTTGTAAAGTGTTTCAGGAGAAATGCATTATTTAGAAAAATATCCCTGTAGTTTCAGTTAGTTATAACCACAAAAACACGTACTTTATTAATATACTTAACAAGGCTAAATCTCTATACTAGTTTTATTTTTTTGAACCTTATAATGCACATGCGATCCTCCAAGAACTCCATTATTACCAAATTACAATGACGCCCTGAAATACGTGGTTTAGTCTGCACGCGCTGTTGCTTACGTTTGCCGCTGGTGTTTTTATAGTCGCTGATTCTGTCAACTTTAAAGACAAACTTTAAGTATCAATCTCCTATTTTACATTAAAAATGTAAAAATCAACAATAGATAAGTTGAAGTGAAATAATTATTAAGGATTTTAAGGAGGGGAGGGGGGGATTTGCTGATCTCAGTTCTAACATTATTAAAAAACTTGAGAGTGATGGCCTGGGCATAATGAATGATGAGCCACGGTCAAAAGGGAAAGAACAAGAATATATTATAGTAATACTAGTTTTTACCCGTCGCGGCTTCGCCCGCAATAATTGATCAAAATCTTTTAATTTTTAACTAAACTGTTTTGGTCATAAATCAAACTTTATTTTTTTCAAATATCTATGTGTTTTTCTCAGTTCTAGCTGTAAATAATTTTGCCATATTTTAATTTTCACTTTTAAATATTTCGTAATAAAAGAAATATATATTATTTAAGTTATCAATTATATTTTTTTTATTTTTACCTTCATAATTAGTATAATATATGAATTTTTTTTCGAAATATATACCTAAAAAATCACATATTTATTATTTATTAGTATGAAACTACGTCACACTAATTACTATTTACTTAATTACAAAAATTAAATCACAAATTCTTAAATAACATAATTTCAATCACATTATAATCATATATTTATTATTATTAAAATCAAAGGTTGGGAATAGTCCTATATGTTATTCCAGGACATATTCTACCAACGTACAAAGTTTCATTCGAATCCGTTCAGCAGTTTTGTTGTGTGATTGAGCAACAAACATCCAAACACACAAACTTAAATAAGATATTAGTAAGATAATGCAAGTATGGAAAATTTCCTTGATTTGTGTGGCCAGTACGTTTTTGCTGAAAATGCATTGCGTGTGACATTGTTTTAGAACTCTTGGGGCAATTAATGTTCTTTCCACCCATTGATGGAATGTGTTATTTGACCTGACTGGGGTGTCAGCAACATGTTGGAGTGCTCATGATGCATGTAAGACAGTTAGTGAAATTTTCGATAGATTTGTGGTGACGATTTAATCTCTTTTGTATCCCCATGAAAATTTGGACGCTAGAGGTGCAGATACTTTTTCAGCACGAGGATCACAGTCATAAACTCGAACAGATCAAACAAACACAGAATTTCGGTAGATAGAAGAGCCCGGTTCAAGAATGTGATTTCAGAGAAGCAGGCAAACGATGCTGGACTCACACTGCAAGAATGAAATAAGAGGGCAATACTTGGTGTATTTATCGCTTTCATTCTGAACTCCAGATCAGATCACGAGCCATCAAGGAAGTAGCAGCCATATTTGAGGCTTCTCAAGCCAAGTGTTTCATAACTGTAATTGAAGAAGAGTTATTATTATTATTATTATTATTATTATTATTATTATTATTATTATTAGCACCACGTCTTACTACCCATTCGGGCTATACGCACTTACGCTAATGTGTGATGGTAGGGTGATTGTGAGATGAAATGAAGGACCTACAGTTTAACGTGGAATTCGAACCACGGCGGATGATTGGCATTCCCCACATTCACAAGATGTCTTGTCAGAGGTGAAGGAAGGGTTTGGTAATCAGATAAATCTGTGCCGGGACCGAGGATTGAACCCCGGCCGCCAGCACAGAAGTCTGACACCTTACCCCTAGACCACCAGGTCACCTGAAGAAGAGTTAATGATGCTCATAGCAAAATTAACCCCTTCTTTGATTAGGTAGACGAGAATGCGTTTTAAATAGAAATACCAGGGCTGAGAAGGCACCTGAAAGCAGCAGAGATTGAGCTGGAAGAAGCCAAAGGATTGTGAAATATTAGACGTTTTGACAGTCATAGCTTAATGGGACTTGGTAGAATCTCCCGTAACGCTTTCACTAAGCCTAACATTATTAATGAGTGAGCGGAGCTTTTCTAAGTTGAACTTAAAAACTCTAATCATGATCTACCGTGGGACAATCAATAATTTCCGATCTTACGATATTATTAAATAGGAGTTGGCGAAAGGCATTGAGGTGATTCAAAAGGTCGCAGCTTTGAAGGCCAGGAAATGAAAGTTATAATTTAACAACAACAAAAACTTTTTTTTAGGTATTTAAGGCGCACTTTCTGAACTGACTGATTATATCAGCACACAAGAATATCTATGAGCGAGAGTAAAAGGCTTACCAATTTTGGCGGGAAAGGTATTTTCACATACCTTCCGGAGTTCTTTTACATGCTACAATCGATATGGGACCGGTGGCTTTATTTACCCTCCAAAGCAAGATGTGCTATGGATTTTTATCGCTCAATAAAAACTTGTTGGCCCCAGATGGGTTTAAGCTCACGAACTATGGGTCCTGAGGTGAACACTACCCCAAGACCATCATCATCCAAATGTACACTAAGTGTTGAAATACTTGTGTATTTGTACTTTTATTGTATTTTTTAATACAATAATATCTTTCCATATGTATTAGTCTATAACTTCTACATTATTTGGGCCGTTATTAATTATGTAAGCCTATTACATTAATGTATCTCAGGTAACGGTAAAGCTTTAATGTTAAAATGAACATAATTTTGATACAGTTCCTAAACTTTTCTACTTCGAATTCGATTGTGTTCGTAACAAATTATAGCTTAAGCCACATGAAGCTATATACAATGTAAATACATTTAGGGTGTGCGTATGATATTGTAATTTAAAGATGTAATTTTAGTTTTTCAAGTTGCTATGTCACTAGTATTTCTTTACTTTCAGTGATATACGGGAATTACGATGTAAGAGTTACATTAGTACAACAAACATTTTTAATAATCCAATATGGTCTGGTACCACGGGTTACAGCACTGGGTGACATCAACCCTTGTAAGACCACTGGAACAAATGATCATCTTTGAGCACATATGAGCATAAATAAAGCTAAAACGAATGGTACAAAGATAATTTTGTTACACTTATTTTTTCAAAACGTGGCAGACCTTTTTTAACTCAAGATTTTTACAGGTTACGATAAAGAGAATGATCAACACATAAAATATTTTCTAAATTTCCCAATTTTAGAGCAATGTTTATTTTCAAGCACATATGACCACAAATGAAGCGGGCTGGAATGACGTGAGTAAGGGGGGAGGGTATCGATTTTTGTTTGTTTTATTTTGTAGTGTTTTATAAAATAAAGTGTATTAACTATTCAAATGTTTAAATAGCACATTTAATTACGAAATAAAACTCAACTTCGGGGTCAGTGTACTGCTTAAGTAGATTCATATACATTTTTTAAACTAATAAAAACAGCAATTAAAAACCTTATCCATCAAACTAAGAGGACGCTGCCCCCTATATTGCGAAATCATTTCATGTGGTGATAAAATCTGTAAATATAAAATAAATAGTCAGGAAATTCTGGAAAATTGAGACGAAAGCATTTCAAGGTAACAGTGAATTTTAGTAAAAAAAAAAAGGAGGGAGTTAGAATAAATATAAATATAAAAATACCGATGTTTTAATATGGATAGATACAAATCTGTGATTTAAGGAAAAGGTAGAATTAAATACACATATATTTTATACAGGTTGGGCCATCTTTTTTTTTTCTTAGGAAACAATACATTTTAAAGAAAAAAATGTTCGACAAAAGTTGTTTGTTTTGAGGCGGAAATCGAATAATATTTCTAATTTTTTATTTGGTGGAATATTCAAGGTAGTTTCAAGGTCAACTTTTTTTAAAATATGAACCTGTATGCCTTATAATCTAATTTTAGTTTACGCTAAAAAACAATAATTTTGTGTCCCAAATACTTTTTCTTAACACTTCAATTTTCGAAGCTGTTAAAATACCCGTTTTAGCAGAGGCCAGAATCAACGGCGTGAGCGTGACGAGGGTGCGATCTAATGTATTTGGCCTAATGTTGGTTTAATGATCAAAGTTATAAAATACCAACCATGTGCATGGTTTAGCTCTCGTGCGTACAGTTAGATCTTGGCTGACAAATGACAAAATCACGTGAACTTTGATAATTTGGGTCCATAAAGTGTAAGCGTTTACAGAAGTGCAACAATAACATTAACATTTAACAACATTATTTAATAAATATCCGTCCTCGTGGTATAGTGGTCATAGAGCCCCTGGCTCACATTAACTTGAGGCATTTAGGCAATTGGCCCTTTTCACTTGGCGTGGAAATGGAGATTCGTTGTAACAAACGTCTATCTTCTAGAATTTTTATTGTTTGGCAATTTTCTTTTCGGAAACGGTTTGTTCAAGAATAGAAGCATGTTGGTTAAGTTATACTTTTTATATACACACCTACTCTATAATTTTAGCAGTGATCAAATATCGATAAAATGGACATTTTTCAATAGAAAACTGCCGGTTTCATAACAAAAAATAATCAAATTTAACAATTAATAAACATCGATACATTATCTAAGGGATGTTGAAAATATTAATATAAAATTTTCACTCGTTCTCGAGAAAACTGATATTTCCAAACGTATGATTTTTCTGAAAGACCTGTCCTGTAGCTAGCACCTTCCACGGTTCCCGTGACTCATCTGTTCTTGTTGGCGCGGAAGAATACTTTGGTCGATTGGAAACCACGCCACGCCATTCACTCTTCTACCCACCATCCCACAAAATAGGTTTTAAACTTGCACTCAAAAGGGTCAAGGGCCTTAAACGAACATTAGGCCAAAATAAAACAAGGATAAAACCCTATCACGCCCAAGCCGTAGATCCTGGGCGATGCTGAAATGGGGGAAAGTTCATTAAATCTGAAAATTGAAACTGTACAAAAAAATATTTTTTTCGTTGAATAATAAGATGTAGTATTACTAAACACAGATTCTTACTTAAAAAAACAGAGCTGACCTTGAAATGACCTTAAATACTCCACCAAATAAAAAATACTATTCGATTTCTTCCCCAAAACAAACAATCTTTGACGGAATTTTTTTCTTTTAAATGCGTTGTTTCTTAGGAAAAAATAAAAACATTTTTAAAGCCTCATTCTATATATATAATGTTGATGTTGTAAATGTACAGTTTCAAACATAATAACTAAGCCTCAAAAGAATGCATAGCATATATTTAATTATCGCCCTATTTTCATGTATTCATCCACAATATGTATTTTTTTGTGGTACTTTTGAAAGATTGTATCACTATTAAAATATTATAGTAAAATACGTCAATATCTTTGGTTTCTCTGTAATTGTTTTTGTCTAAAAGGTTCTTCTCATATTGCTCTTGCTCTAGGTTAGTTTCCAATTCATGTGCCAAACTTGGAGGGAAATACACCCAAGACAATGGTATTGCAGTGACCGACTGGTCCGTAGAGGCCGGCACGCACATAGTTCACATGCCAGCCACAGTGTCTACATCCGTCTCGTATGTGTGCGTGTCTAACCGATGTTATCCAACTAAACTGCACGTCATACAACAAAAGTAGATTTGCATAACGCGCACTTCCCCGAAATAAAGTTAAAAATATATGCCAGCCCTTCGAATATTTTTCATAATTATTATCTTTGAGCTTCATCATGAAAGCTCCCACATACCCACTACCCACTACAGTTATATTTGTCGCTAGCGGTGTATGTGAGAACTACACGCCAGCCCTCTGTGGTAGAGCAAGTGAACAGACATCCTATGTTACTTCTATGTTCTGAAAATTGAAAAATGACACCTGGGCACGGGAATCGAACCCGGGACCTTTGGTTTGATTCTTGTGTCCAGGTGTCATTTTTCAATTTTCAGAATATGATATCTAGATGGAGTAATCTTCACTAAAAGCATAAATAATAGCTTTGGCTATTTGGTTCTACTTCTATGTCCTAAAACCAACCCTCCAGCTACCCAGTGTAACTACAGCGAACGGTTGACTAGGCTGAACATATTGTTATAAATAGTATTGGTTGTGCTATTTATGAAATGGTATGTGGCCTAACAATTAACAAGGGGAAAGATCTTAATATGAATGTGCTGTAGTGGGGGTAGAAGCGTGTCAGTAGCCCAGTGAATTGGTATTTAATAGCTCATCTCTTGTTCCCGTATTTTTCCCAAAGTAAGTGCTTTCAAGTTTGTTGTGTAAACCTTCTATATTATTCATAAAATGGTATTCTTAAGAAAGTAACACAAAATAAGTATGTCTAGCTTACATTATTTATCAGGACGTAGTTCAAAAGGAGACAAACACTCATGGTCTAGACATTACACCTACAAGTTTCACTCAACTTTATTTTATCCCCTGATCCCGCTAATTTTCAAATCCTGTGAGACTCTACAAGCTGTTAAGCTAAAAGTTTCTCTTAAATAGGTTTCATGTTCTTATTTTTTTTAGGAGAAAAGAGTATTTTAGGATTCTTTCTCTCAAACAAAAAAGCTACTGGATATTTGAACACACTCTACATAAATAAACACGACTTCTTATGATAAAGATCTTTACAGGAGTAAAGTGCGAGCAACAAGTGACATCATTATAATATTCAGTTTCCATCTCTCTCTTTTTTCCTTCTCTTTCTCTCCTACTCTTCCTTCCCGTTTTAAGTGGCAACAGCCGTAGAGAGGTACTTCTTGCTGAACAAGTACTGTCTAGTAGAGGTTCTGTACAGAGAGGAGATCCATTACCTCACGTGGCAATTAGGTAGTGACAATACAAATAAGGATTACAGAAACAATTACCTTTAACCCTTTATATTACGTGTGTTTGAAAGTCAACAAAGTAATACTCGACAGTTAAATAAATGTTAGCCTTGTTCACTGTGAGTTCTAAAGCACAACATATAAGTTGCCAGAATGAAACAATCAACTAGATTTGAGTAGAAATATAGAGAAAACATGCATTTTTAATTATAAGGATAGGAGTAACTTCGAAAATATCTTGACATTCATATTTGTGACAAATTATGCTATGTTCATAAACATTCACGTTAACGTTGAAAAATAATATTTGAGATCCCGGGAACCAGTCTAGTTTTCCAAAATGTACTTTAAGGATATTAAATATTACTTAGTCTGTGTCAGACGTTCAATGAATTCCATGTTTTACTCGACTAATAATTATTTTTTAATATAAGGTCAGTTTTTAGCCATCAAAGCCTGTGTTAATGAGCCATCGTGTTTGAGAAAATTAAGTCGACAAAATTACACCGGAAGGAATAAGCAGTCTGCTCCATAAATAACCTTTCAGGGAAATTCTAATTGAAAATGGGATTTGCCTAAATTACACGGCCCTGCGGGTATTAAAAAGAGATTATAGCATCGAAATAGTTTTACAAAAAGCCACCTGCTTTAAATTTACCCCCCTCCCATAACCCCTCCAGCCCCTGTGCCCAACCTAAAAAAAGCAGTGGTCGATAAGCACCCGATACAAATCGCAAACCGCGAAATGACGCGGAAACCCATGTGCCCGCCGGGAAACATGGAGAACTCTTTTTACGACCGCAGTAAAAACAACACACAAGAACATTGTTGTTTTGATTGTTTGATGGTTGCAAGGTCCCCCCCACCTCACCCCTAAGCCGAGTGTGATGACAGTGTAAAGAGCGGCTTACGGTTCAATGCGCTTGTAGTCTAATTGGACGGTTTAAACACTGCGTCGCACTCTCTTTGACCGGTTCCATTCATTGTGTAGTTGGATTGTTGAGTGCAGCGCGTCTTACCACTCGCATATTTACAAGGGAGAAATGAGGAAGTAAATTTTATATAAGATGTACCCGCATTCCCGTAGACTGTAGAAGAAGAATGAGAAGTCACTTTTAAAAAAACTCATTACATACAAACGGAATTAAAACCCTAACCAGTGGAAAACCAGATTTAGTGAGACTGACATGTTTGCTCACGTAGCCATTGGTGTGGGGTAAAATATCAATAAATCATAGCTTTACATGAATATACTACTGAGCTACCTAATTATTTCGTTAATTTATAAAAAAAAATTCAACTAATTTAACAATAGGGGTTTGAATCCTAATTGGGTTAGCGAGGTTATTTTTTCCTAAATTGTTCTCCCGATCTCCCTTCACGCAATTCTGGTATATTTCCTTTAGATTCTACCCTCATCGTCAGGTCACCACGTTAATATGGGGACAGCCCAAACAGGTAGGGGGACGCTCGAGTGACGTCATCTGGTGCACGTCAGATCTATATGTTTAGGTTTGTCTTGAATGAGCCAAGTGTAGGCGTACTAGAGAAATGATTTAGAAACTTATGTGGACATTTATATTGCGTTAAATGGACGAAACACCAGCTTCAGTGACCCACGTGGTCTAGCCGCTAGCGTGCTAATCTCGTGTTGGACTAGACTGCTCAAGACGGGGAGATCAGGGGTTCGATCCCGGTCGGGTTCACTAAGAGTGATTCTTCCTAAATGGTTTTACATTTTACCTCCACGCAAATTCGGGTGCATTTTCTCTATAATAAGCCTTCGTAACCTATAACCTATTAGTGTGTTTAGTACACAGGCGTATAACCTGGATAGGTAGTAAGACGCGGTGCTAAGAAATTGACGAAAGGGGTGTTAATTAGAAACGCCACAGTCCGACCGATGTGGTTTTGTTTCTCCGCTAAGTCCGGATGGTCAATCCCCACAAAGCTCGAACACACAACATAGTGGAACACATTAAGCCAGAGGTCAGTAACCAGCCGCTCGAACGGCAATTTTCAGTCGATCGTGTAAGAAAACTAAATTCTAGCCAAGTTAGAAGTGGATTTTTGCATCTTCTGAACTTTCATATATAATATATATATATTATTATATATTATATTATATATAATATATAATATATATTATATTATATATATTATATTATATATATATATATATATATGCTACATTTTTTTTTTTTAGAACGACCAAAATATAATTTTTTCTTTGTAATTGGTAAAGTTATTCTATTCCCGTTTTATGGGAGATGTGTCAATAAACAAACAAAGAGAGAGAGAGAGATTCATGTAAAAGATTGCCAGTGCAAGTGTTTACACTGACATCGACATCGGACCCAAACTGTTTTTCGAAGCTTAGCTTTCTTTGTTTTAAAATGTTGGTGCTTTGAACCTGTTCCTTTTCCTAGGAGGTCTTTGGCTTTTCGTGGAGTGGTATGCTGCTTCTGTAGTTTCAGTTAAAGTTTTCATGTGTTGGCTAGGAAGGAAAAAAACCTTTCACCGATGTTGAATTTGCGAAGGAAGCCTATAAAGTTGCTGTAAAACTATTTGCTGAATTTAAATTAAATAATTAAAATTAACTGCTATTAATTTTGTCCAGATATCAGCTTGCACTGTGACACGTCTATTTGAGCTCATGGCCACATATGTAATCAAACAACTTGAGGCTGATTAGAATCCTTTTATTTCCTAACAGTCTACAGATGGATGAATCAAATTATTTGGTTGATACAGTTCAACAACTAAGCATTTTTGTTAAAACAAGCTTCAATGACGTTTCAAGTAAAGAGGAATTAGTAAAGATTACTATAATAACTGGAACAACTACATGAGAAGATATTATGAAAATTTAAGAACTGCTTGAGGAAAATTTACCAATTCAAAAGTCAACCAGCATAACCATAGCTGGGGCTCGTGAAATGACAAGCTTTCCTTCATCGTGTCAAAAAGACCAACAATCTAGGTCTTTTCTAAGGTTTCAGTATAGTTCACTCTCATCCTCGTTATGAAAAATTCTTAGCTATGGAGGATATTATGAAGGCGGTTTTAATAATTATTGTTTACAGCATCTGTAAATTATGGAATAGAGATTGTTAATAGAGTTCACTAAAGAATTGAACTGTCAGTACGCAGAGCTACTTCTTAACTTGGATGTTTTTCGGCTAAATAAAAGCGTATTTTCTTGCATAAATGGACATGATATCTACCCAGTACTAAAAGATCTGGGATGAATAATACAATTTGCATTCCTTATTGATACCGTGGTTGAATGAACTCATTTTGGAACGGCAAGGTAAAGACAAATAATCAATAACATTATATTTGCGGTTACACAATTTTCTGGGGAAGTACATATTTTGGATCCAATTTACAAAATACAATTTTTGACCACTTTACTTCCCTAAAAAGCATGGGTAATAGTTTTATTACAAAAATCTTAAGCAGAAAAACAACCCCAAAGTCACCAAGAATTTGAAAACAGAGTCTTCCTAAATATTCATGAAGTTTGGAAGATTTTTAACAAGTTGCAAGATTAATTTAAAATTATATTTTTCCTTGTGATGATGATGATGATGATGAATAATCTCAAGAAATTTAAAATGATGTTCTAAATTTACTTTGTCCTTGGAAATTAGCCAGTATTAAGAAGTACCCACGTTTCTTTATGTTTCATAATAATTGTATAGTTACTATATTTTTAAGATAAAAAGTAGTTTGATTAGAAAAATTTGCACTTTATTTATATGATGTGTGTTTATGGGCATAGGATATAATAATTATTAAAGGAAAGGTTGCATTCAAGGAATAAGTATAAGAGTTATATATAGAAAAAGAAAATCAAAAGTGTAGTATAGAGACAATGAGTTATCGTGGAACCTTCGATAAGCGTAAGTCGATCGGGGCCCCGGATATGTTGCCGATCCCCTTGCCCTCGACTGAGCACTAATTTACATACACGGGTCAAATATTTCACATCACAAAGTGCTATGGTTTAGACGTGTTGTGATTCCTGTGTAAATCTACAGCTCCAAAACTTGTATATTATATCATGAAATCTATCAAAACAGCGTCCATATGTTCCCCAATTAAATTATATAAAAGTAATTCGTTTATGTGTTAATAAATCTCCAAGCGAATAAATTAGTTCAGCATTATTTATATATTTTTTTATCACCGCTTCGTACTACTTGTTAAGTTTATATGTTAATTACTCTTAATGATGAAGGAAGCATTATATAAGTAACCTACTCAAATTTGCGTGGAAGGAGAGTTGGTAAACCATTTAGGGAAAACCACCCTCAATAGACCTGACCAGGATCTGAACCCCGATCTCCCCCGTAGTCAGCAGACCAGTCTAATGAGAGAGAGAGTGTGATTCCTTAGACCATTCGGTGTTCAAATAGTTATATAACTTGATTGCTTACTTTCCGAGGGAGGTGTGAGCTGTTGATTAAGAACGTTCTTACCTGCAAAGAAAGAAAACAATAATTTAGAGCTAGAACACGATAATTTACACATTTACAAACATAAAAGTGACACCAGACAAGGAATGTGTTTGACATAAATCCGTATGCATCAGTTGTCGGTATTTATTATCGTCAACTATCCTTTCTCAGCAAGACATCCGACTTCCGGTTTCATGCACTTCCTCTGCACAGACTTGACCGGAAACAGCGTGTCTACGCAGAAAGGTAAACTTAGGTAAATTCTAATAACGTCAAAATGTCCGGAACAACAAAGATTTGCTGTGCTATCTCTCAACACTCTTGTTTAACAATAAGAGAATGTTTTCTAGCTATTCTAGCATATGCTATGTTTATAATAGCATCATAGCCTTTGGGTTTTCTGTTGAAAGATATTATCTGGAAGCACTGATAACATATAGTAGTGTGTTATTATTTCCTGGAGAAGCCACTAGAGTCCTTACATACCTGGATTCTCTCCAGGTAATATTAGACACACACACTTTGTCTCTGCAGTTTTCAAAGCAAGGCTAGTTTTAATTTGTTACCGTTTAAGGTACAGTAGGCATGAGGATATATCATTATACGACTTACAAACTAGATTTTAACTGAGAATCTAATCGAAATGACTATTCGATTACTGAATCTGGTGGTAACGTGGTCTAGGGTTTAAGCTCGCCATATATTTTATTGCCGGTGACGAGGAGGTTTGGTTTTATCACTGTGAGTTTACTATTCACCTTACTCAATCATACTGGTGGTTTTTATGTAACCTTTTAGATTTAGCGGGTTATAATAATAATACCCTTGTAGGCGTCTCTCAATTGGTTAGAAAGTTGAGTTTCAGGTTAGACCATGAACATTTGTAGCTAAATGTCCCCAAATTAAATAAATAATTGGCAAATTAAAACTCGGGCACGGGAATCGAACGCGTTGTATTTCTTCCCCCATTGCAATAAAACAGTAACTGATGATAGCATTCACGCAACAGTAAATTATGCTGTTTAGTTACTACCTCAAGCAATACGTGATACAGCGATACTTGTAAATTACAATGCCATGCATGGCTTTGTTATTTGTTATGAATGAATCCAGATATAAACAGGGTGTTTGTTGTAACATAGCAAATTTGTTTAAAACAAAAATGGGGGGGGGGGAATAGAGGGCACGTGTTTCAATGATAACATAACATAACCACGCCTGAGTTTAATGTCCCTAACGTAATGAAAACTTTTTGTTTAGCATCTACAAAACCAAACACGTTTTTAAACGTCAAAACCCAGGTAGAAGCGCATGTTACATTCCAAAATATTGTATTATTTTTTAGAGGTGTAACAATTCAAAGATGTATTCAGTTTTTAATAATTTTTTTTTTTGTATGTAAAGAAGACCGTTATTATGTGTACGGTAGCACTGCGCCATTTTGAAATTATCTGTAATCTGCATACACAAAAAGCTCCCAGTGGTAATCTCAGCGAACATTTTTTCCAAAAAACAAAAGTCCCGTCATTCCCCGAATAAAAAAAGAGAGCACCTCACTGATAGTGGTTGTTGGGCCTTATAAGTTATTCACTCGAAAGCGGATAGCAGGAACATTGCGTGTTTTTTAACTTCAAAACCCTGCGTCCAGACAGTTATGAAGGCAAGGAAGATGTATCAACATAACAGTATGATCCTCATGGAGGGTGGGGTTGATAAATAGGCCTACTGTCTCAATCCACCCCAGAGCCCTAGAGCTGTTTTAGTGGGTTTGAGGAATAGGCCTACTGTGTCAATCTACCCCAGACCCTAGAGCTGTTTTAGTGGGTTTGAGGAATAGGCCTACTGTGTCAATCTACCCCAGATCCCTAGAGCTGTTTTAGTGGGTTTGAGGAATAGGCCTACTGTGTCAATCTACCCCAGACCCCTAGAGCTGTTTTAGTGGGTTTGAGGAATAGGCCTACTGTGTCAATCTACCCCAGACCCCTAGAGCTGTTTTAGTGGGTTTGAGGAATAGGCCTACTGTGTCAATCCACCCCAGACCCCTAGAGCTGTTTTAGTGGGTTTGAGGAATAGGCCTACTGTCTCAATCCACCCCAGACCCTAGAGCTGTTTTAGTGGGTTTGAGGAATAGGCCTACTGTGTCAATCTACCCCAGACCCCTAGAGTTGTTTTAGTGGGTTTGAGGAATAGGCCTACTGTCTCAATCTACCCCAGACCCCTAGAGCTGTTTTAGTGGGTTTGAGGAATAGGCCTACTGTGTCAATCTACCCCAGACCCCTAGAGCTGTTTTAGTGGGTTTGAGGAATAGGCCTACTGTTCAATCCACCCCAGACCCCTAGAGCTGTTTTAGTGGGTTTGAGGAATAGGCCTACTGTGTCAATCTACCCCAGACCCCTAGAGTTGTTTTAGTGGGTTTGAGGAATAGGCCTACTGTCTCAATCTACCCCAGACCCCTAGAGCTGTTTTAGTGGGTTTGAGGAATAGGCCTACTGTGTCAATCTACCCCAGACCCCTAGAGCTGTTTTAGTGGGTTTGAGGAATAGGCCTACTGTGTCAATCTACCCCAGACCCCTAGAGCTGTTTTAGTGGGTTTGAGGAATAGGCCTACTGTGTCAATCCACCCCAGACCCCTAGAGCTGTTTTAGTGGGTTTGAGGAATAGGCCTACTGTCTCAATCCACCCCAGACGCCCTAGAGCTGTTTTAGTGGGTTTGAGGAATAGGCCTACTGTGTCAATCTACCCCAGACCCCTAGAGCTGTTTTAGTGGGTTTGAGGAATAGGCCTACTGTGTCAATCTACCCCAGACCCCTAGAGCTGTTTTAGTGGGTTTGAGGAATAGGCCTACTGTGTCAATCCACCCAGACCCCTAGAGCTGTTTTTAGTGTGGTTTGGAGGAATAGGCCTACTGTGTCAATCTACCCCAGACCCCTAGAGCTGTTTTAGTGGGTTTGAGGAATAGGCCTACTGTGTCAATCTACCCCAGACCCCTAGAGCTGTTTTAGTGGGTTTGAGGAATAGGCCTACTGTGTCAATCTACCCCAGACCCCTAGAGCTGTTTTAGTGGGTTTGAGGAATAGGCCTACTGTGTCAATCTACCCCAGACCCCTAGAGCTGTTTTAGTGGGTTTGAGGAATAGGCCTACTGTGTCAATCTACCCCAGACCCTAGAGCTGTTTTAGTGGGTTTGAGGAATAGGCCTACTGTGTCAATCCACCCAGACGCCCTAGAGCTGTTTTAGTGGGTTTGAGGAATAGGCCTACTGTGTCAATCTACCCCAGACCCCTAGAGCTGTTTTAGTGGGTTTGAGGAATAGGCCTACTGTGTCAATCCACCCCAGACGCCCTAGAGCTGTTTTAGTGGGTTTGAGGAATAGGCCTACTGTGTCAATCTACCCCAGACCCCTAGAGCTGTTTTAGTGGGTTTGAGGAATAGGCCTACTGTGTCAATCTACCCCAGACGCCCTAGAGCTGTTTTAGTGGGTTTGAGGAATAGGCCTACTGTCTCAATCTACCCCAGACCCCTAGAGATGTTTTAGTGGGTTTGATTAAAATATTCTTAATGTTTTAATCCACCCCAAGAGCTGTTTCAGTGGGTTTTATGAATAGGCCTACTGTTTAAAATCACCCCAGGCCTCCTCACGATATATTTTATTAATTAATAAGCTTAAACATATCCTTATCTTACTCGTAGTTCGTGCCTTCTGTTACCATTAACGGAACAGTAAATTAAACGAATAACTCTTGCCCCCAACATGGAAGGAGAAAGTTGCGTCTCTACGTGAAGCACGCTTGCCACCAACATGGAAGGGGAAAGTTGCGTCTCTACGTGAAGCACGCTTGCCCCCAACATGGAAGGGGAAAGTTGCGTCTCTACGTGAAGCACGCTTGCCACCAACATGGAAGGGGAAAGTTGCATCTCTACGTGAAGCACGCTTGCCACCAACACGGAAGGGGAAAGTTGCGTCTCTACGTGAAGCACGCTTGCCCCCAACATGGAAGGAGAAAGTTGCGTCTCTACGTAAAGCACGCTTGCCCCCAACATGGAAGAGGAAAGTTGCATCTCTACGTGAAGCACGCTTGCCACCAACATGGAAGGGGAAAGTTGCGTCTCTACGTGAAGCACGCTTGCCACCAACATGGAAGGGGAAAGTTGCGTCTCTACGTGAAGCACGCTTGCCACCAACATGGAAGGGGAAAGTTGCGTCTCTACGTGAAGCACGCTTGCCCCAGCACGGAAGGGGAAGGTATTCGTCGCTGAGATAAAAGGTCCTTTGAATTCCAACTCCACCTTGTAATTTAAATAGGAAGGACGACGCCCGGACGAGGGTGGATGGACCTTCTTTGTAATTCTAATGTCTGGTGTGGTCTGGGGGGAAGAGGGGAGGTCATGTTTCCAATTGGGGATGAGTTAGAGCTCAGGGAGAGTAGTCGCTTTTTTTTTAACAGGTTTAGTGGAGAAGCAAATCACATTCGGTGGAAGGGGAAAATATCGCAAGCTAACTGTAAATTATGTTTAACCTAACACCATACACACCTATATTTTATAATTATTTAAAAAGGGGCGAAAAAAGTAAAATTCACAAATATGTTAGGACAAATTTTCAATTAATAAATCTGAAAACCTATTAGTAAATAGGTACAAGTGTAATTGAAATATATGACTTAACTCTAAAACAAATTCCATGACAGTCAACGGTTTTTTACATTTCCTTTGTTTGGTTAATGGTCTTACCTTTATTTATTACACTATGGCTAATTATTACACTATCTCATAAGCTAAGCCACAGTGGAATCAAACAAAGTAGCATTTTTAGGATAAAAGGAGTATATTTTATAATACACAACGTTTTGTGAAAAATATTTTATATTACACAACGTTTTGTGAGAAAATGTATCAATTTGATTTTGCTAGAGTATCTAATTAGTTTATTAGTCGCGTGATAAAATAACGTCATGATGTGTTTGCCAAGTTTCTAAATCAAATAATAAAACGGCCAGTCTAAATGTTGGCCTTTTATTAGTCTGTGGACAGAAATAAGAGTTTGTTATGTCAATTAGAATCTATTTCAGATAACAAATATAATTATAAAACAATTCAATAAATCTCCATCACTGATATTGGGCTATTATAAAAATGGGTTTTAGTGCCAATATACTGGTTATTCGTGATTTAAACTATCTAATATTTAGGAAACAGACGTGGAGTGAGCGGATCTCCTATCACTTTCTTCGTCTTAATATTTATTTATATTTATGACACTAACACTATCTGATGGGGAAAAAAGTCTACTACCTATTAATAACGGGACAAGACTTTCCCGCCTGGGCATAGAAGGTGACACAAAGTAGACTATGTGACAGGATCTACCATCTAATGGCGGGATTTGGCACCGACATTTTTTAATTTATCTTTTACGGTATTTTGTATTAATTATTACTATTTTGGAAATATTCGATTAGTTTTTAATTATAATCATATTGTCCTTTATAGCAAATCCATTTAGCTCCTTAATTTTGGTATTACATTTTTTTTTAAATTCATTTTTGACTTCCGGTTTTTAGCGTGGGTCACGTTAGTAGCTTTTTCCATGTCCGTAACATCTTTCGCCGTTGCATTTCACTAAGGTCGGATGTAATCTGCTTATATTTATTTTATTTCAACTTTCTTTTTAAAATTTTAAAATGTAGTCTTTCTCCTATTTTTTTTTTTTTACTTCGATCAGTAATGTCAGGATAACTAAGTCTTTTTCATATTTTTAGTTTTTAACCTTATTTTTATTATTAATTGGTTTTAATAATCTCTTTCTATCAAGCATGAGGGAGCTACAATGGATTTTGATCGTCATGGGATTTTATTCAGTTAAATTGTAATTCTTTTTAAGACGGTTTCAATCTATCAGCTTTAAAAAAAAAGTAATTATCTCTTGTGATTTGACTAAAGGAATAACGGCGTTTTGGTTATTTGGTGAAGTTTCTATTTTAACATTTCAGAGTATACTAGTTAATATGATTTGTAATTTTCCCTTTAAAGGGCACTGTTGTTTGGTTTTATTTATTGTGTAACTAAAATTTTTGTTTAACTGGTTATTAAAGGGTTTTGTTCCCTTTTAAATTCTTTGTTGCGTTTTAAATGCTGTAGCCTACATTAATAATGATATCACCTTTTATTATTTATTTCTTGTTTGTTTGTGTCATTTGTAGAGTAGCATTGCCCTTTCTTTTGATTTTACGTTTTACTCTAACTTTTGTCAATACTTAAGTATCTAATCTTTTTTATGCAATAGTTTATTTTTACTCCATACAATTTACCGCTTCTCTCTCGCCCTAATGCCTTTTTTTAAGCAGGTCAAATCTTTTTTTTTTCAGTCTAATGCCCCTTTCTCTTAGAATCTAGAAATTTTAGTTGAAAATTTTAATAATTTGTGGTGCCTTTTTTTTAAGTCCTTTTCGCATAACAATGACACGCTATCTTTGATTGTTGGCACAAATCTGTGATATTAGTGCATTTTTGTTATTTCTGTGGGAATTTTTATTGTTTTTTTCATATTTTTAAAAATCCTTTTCGCATAACAATGACACGCTATCTTGGATTGTTGGCACAAATCTGTGATATTAGTGCATTTTTGTTATTGTCTGTGGGAATTTTTATTGTTATTTTCATATTTTTAAAATCCTTTTCGCATAACAATGACACGCTATCTTGGATTGTTGGCACAAATCTGTGATATTAGTGCATTTTTGTTATTGTCTGTGGGAATTTTAATTGTTATTTTCATCTTTTTTAAAATCCTTTTCGCATAACAATGACACGCTATCTTGGATTGATGGCACAAATCTGTGATATTAGTGTATTTTTGTTATTTCTGTGGGAATTTTTATTGTTTTTTTCATATTTTTAAAAATCCTTTTCGCATAACAATGACACGCTATCTTGGATTGTTGGCACAAATCTTATATTTGATATTAGTGCATTTTTGTTATTGTCTGTGGGAATTTTTTATTGTTATTTTCATCTTTTTTTATTTCACTAAATTATATACATGCGTATGAGAGAGGTAGATTAGGTATAGGAGGATTAATCTAAAGAACTATACCAGCGTCCGCGTAGTGATACGTTTGGAAAGAACAAACTGTGGTAAAATATACTCATAGTGCGCCCAGTTGAGGCCGGAACCCGAGTCTTCACAGTCAAGCTTAATGATGATTGAGTAATAATTTAAAAATGGTTATTTATATTTTATAAACGTGTCAAACACCGGGTAAATTTAGGTGGGAGAAAATTCAGATTTGATTAAATTAACCTACTAGTAATGACGTCACACCTGAGGTAGAGGGGATCTTGGATGGTTTCCAAGTACAATCATATCAGTCCAACTTACGGATAAAATATCTAATGATCTACTTTCATACGTCAAGTCACTTATAAATAACCATAATAATAACATATTAAGATGTTATCAATGTTGACTGCTTGTAGCGGCGTGTATAAATGATAAAAGTGAAGGTGCTCAGCGTGCTGGACAAGATGACGACCACATGGGCCGGCCGAGCAGAAATCTCGCCTTGTTTACGATACGTCGAGCTCTCGGTGCGGGAGGGAAATAAATTAAATAAAGTTGGTAGCGAGTGAATCATTAATTGCATCCCTGTCATTTGCATGTTCAGGATGACCGGACGAGGTGGTAGATGCGGTCGTGTCTGGTTGCATATATCGGGGAGGGGAGGAGAGGAGAGGAGATAGTGTCCCTGGCCAGCTCGCGAGGCTGACGAGGAGAGAGCTATACGAGGAACGAGAGGGGGATAACGCACATGACAATGACCGAACGTTGGGACGTTTATTTAACGTTAAGGTTAACATTAATGTTATGTTTAATGGCGTAAACTACTTGGGGAATTCAAAGCTATTTTGCGAAGCGGGTTGCAGCTTAACTTGACGCGCTTTAAACCCTATGACACTTAGACGCCGATGTACTAAATATAGAGAGAGATAGGGAAGTAAACGAGCAGTTCATCCTGTGAGACTAACATTTTGTACACGTCCTCACCCGTGTGGGTCATGTAGCTATCATATATATGCAACCTTTTCTGACAACGATAGACTTACAAACTTATAAAATGTTGCTTATTTTTTGTCCATAAAGAGATATTTCAGATTATAATACACTGATCTGTTTTCATAGTTTTGTTTATTTCTACGTAGGCCCTATTATTATTGATAGATAAAAAAGTGTTTCTTATAAATTACACAGGTAATGTTAAACACGCTTATTTGATTAACGCTTACACTTAAATGCCCATGTATTCAGACAAATCAATGACTACTGTTCTTGAAATGCATATTGAAAATGAAAGAGTGTGGGAGAATTCATCGACAGAAAGAAGCAATTTTAATTAAAATACCATTATATTATCTAAGGCAGTTTTTTCCTTCATTTGTGTACTTGGAAATATTATAGAAGGGCCAGAGGTAATATTGACACACGGCTCAGTAGTTCACGAAACAAAAGCTGAAATGATATTTCGAATGGCCATTCCGTGTCCGTGAAGTGACGAATTCACACAAATAAGTGAGTTATTTAGTATTTAAGGAAAGGTGCATTGTTAAATGATTGTGAACTAAGTTGATTGTAAGTATAGAACGGAAAAGAATAAGTATCCAGTAGAGTTTGTAAATCGGTTGACGTCCTCAGTAATACCAACACACAAGCTAACAAGTTTATTTCAAGGGAATATATGTATGTTTCTTACCGACCGTAAAATTGGTAAGCCTACTTGTAGGACTTAGCATCTTCTTTATTGTGAGATGGAGGAATTCTTATTTAAACTGGTGCTATAAATAACTACTATTAATTAGTTACAAGGTCAAACTTTGGACATGGTTGATATCTGTTTGCCCAAGCCAGTTTTCAGTCATTACTCTTATTGTATATAACCTTCTTTTATATAAAACGTTATAGTTAATTAAGTAAAAATCTAGCTTAGTTCACTATCATTATCCACTCTTATGATAGAATGATTCTTTCTTACAGACTAAACTACTGTCGGTAGACTTTTTGCTTAAAATTAAATAATTTACAAGCTTGACTCTGCCTTCCCTGCCACTAAGTCACGGGAACTCTCGCTCAACTAACTACAAACTTGTCAGGGGGGAAGGAGGGGTGCAGGACCGAACTGGGTCGGGTCAAAGTGTCACAGAGGCCTGAAGGTCCTATCAACCACCTCTTTTCATTGAAATTCGATTACGTCCCATCGTTTTACACAGGCCATGTTCAGAGTTGTTTCAACCCCTCCCTGGGGGGCCTACAAACATTCCCGGTGACCGCAGTGTTTGGGCGACCACTAAGAGGTGCTACAGTTTTAGCTAATGCCAGTTTCCGGAAGAGAATCCGCCAGATCGATACGGGAGAAATCCAAACAAAAACTCTCATTTCCCAGACCTACACGAAGCTCCGGTGATCGCGTTCTCTCAGAGGTCCGTGAAGGGGTGTGCGGATGAAGGAGGGGGGGGGGGGGGCGAAAGCATGTCCCAAATTCCAGTATTGGCACTATCACCTTTACAACAAAATTAACAACTGCTAGTACAGTCCTATGTTCAGAGAAAGTGTCTTATCTGTCAGCTATAAAAAGTTACTAAATCTACTTTCATGTGTTCATACTTCAAGTCATGTGATCTGCAGCCGTCACTTTTGGGATGTATATATATAGATATATAAAATCAATTTAAGCATATATATGTTATATTTAATGTTAACTTTTTTCTGAATTTATGAGTCACAGTGAAGGACATACTGAGCTTCTCTTCTTGTTCTCACTTTCTCAAGCCAGGGTTACAATACATATTGTGTCTATTTTATTTACGATCCTAACATAAAAACTATCATCAGTTTATACAAGATTTCCCGACCCAAGTTGCAGTTTTTTAACGCAGTAAAATGTCTCAAGGGGAGTAGACCATCCCTCGGACCACGGTGAGGGTGGCAAGAAGATCTCGCCACTTCCACCGGAGAAAACACTCGCGGTCAGACGAGCATCCAGATCTGACGTGTGATAGGTTCACGAAGTCAAGGGGTAAAGAGATGGAATAGTCACTAACTCAACTTTCATTATTAATAGTCATTCTTTAAATGTTAATGAGAATCAAAGTGTGCAATAAATTAACCCTAGTTATTAATCTGTAATTTAAATCAAAACTAATATAATAGTTGGTACGGAACCTGAAATTACCCGGCGCCTGAACACATACTATATTACAATGTAACGCTGAGCTATAAACTAACACGCGTGAATCCAGGGTGGTCAGTTGGTATACTTACCCCATCAGGATCCGAACCAAGACTGTCAGGGTAGATTCGACGCATAACGCTAGACAATAAATATACAATAACAGTAATAGTTGTTGATCACAACAAAATGTGTTTGTGCTGTGTAGAAGTGTCTTCCAACCAAAATCCTACCATTTTGTTCATATTAAATATACTCTTACCAGTGAGTACGTAAACACAGGCATCAGTTTCATTTTGTCTGGTTTTTATAGAAGATCAGGGTTAGAATCCCACTCGGGTAAATTGAGGTTTTTGTTTATTTAATCATAAATTGCTTCTCAATCATTTCATATGCATCCTCATGTACATTTATTCTAAATTCTACCTTTCTTATCTCTACCCCAATGATGTAAATACGAGGTGTAATACGCGAAACCAAGAAAACACCTTTAATTGACAAACTTAGCCAGCTGAATATTTGAGTAGGGCCGCAGTGCAGACGCCTGCAGAGGTAATCATCGCTGACTTACGATCGATAAATTTCATGAAAATGGGTTTTTCCCAGTCGCACGCCATTCATCTTAAGAAGGGGCGGAAATATTATACCTAATTACTCTACTCCTTTGTGTATTCGCAAATTGTACCCTCAGAAAGCCTGTATTGTGCACATACAACACAGTGTTACAGAGAAAAATACCACGGCTGTAGCTGAATAATGTTTCCAGCTCATTGTTAGTTTTGTGCCGAAAATAAAATATGTAAGGACGTTGCCTACCTGAGGCGTAACGGCCAGTCAAGATAAGATTCACCACGATAATGAACTTAAGTTTTACTCAGAGAGTTGAAACAAAAACCATAAATTCTTAAATAATTCTAAAAAGAGTCCTACAATGTTAAAACATTATTATTATTTTTATCTTAGAGTAGTTTATTGTTAATGTATTTTTTTATAAATCCTCTTCACCTAGGCTATTTGTCTTGGTCACGAAAATGACCTGTAGTAATCGTCCTGCGAGGATGTAGATTAAAAAGGTCCACGGTACCATATGTCAGCCTAGAATAAGAAACAAGATAATGGTAAAATTAAAAAATCAAATCATTGTTTTCAAGGAGAAAATATTAAAGTGAGTGTGTAAACTCATCAGAGGAAGAGGGAAATGTTTATCCCTCTCTTTCTATTTCGTACATTGGCATTTAAGTGTGAAAGTGCCCAGGCGAATCAAGTTAAGATGCAAAATATATTCGCAATCTCCAAGTAGGCAACGTCGTTAACTTTCCTAGACTACATTTTTATTTAACTGGTGGGAAGTTGCAGCGATGGCTGCAGATTATAGACGTAAAGTGTATTTCAAACTGCTTATTGGGAAAAGATCTATAAAATAAGCCCTCACTCACATCTTTAGTTAAAAGTTTACTCATCAAAGCTATCAACTTTACTTAGATATTTAGTTTTCAGTGTGTAATTTTAATAAAAACGTATATTTTACCCCTTCACGCCCCGAGGAGAACTTAAAAATTACCCCTCTCCTAGATATCTATCTATTCGTTGCACCAAACCACTCAAGTAAAAAATGAGCTGATATTATTTTCGAACAAAGACAAACATTTAATTTACCGATATACAGCTATAGACCAATCATGGTTTCCATGGAGATGTAAACAAAGAATGATTGTACAGATGAACCACTGCCCACACAGAAGGAACAAATGGAAAGCTCACTAGGAAAATTGGGTTTTAGTCTTAAGCCACTATTTTTAGCGGCATTCTTTAAAATGAGTGGGGGGAATGCCAGATCGCCACCGTGGTTCGGATTCCACGTTAAACTGTAGGTCCTTCATTTCATCTCACAATCACCCTAACCATTACACATTAGCGTAAGAGCATATAACCCGAACGGGTAGTAAGACGCGGTGCTAATAATAAAAATAATAATAATAATTTAAAATGAGTGTTCGTTTATAAAAATCATTTCAGTCATTTCCTCGTAATTTCTATTACTGGAAACGGGCTTAGCATATAATATATATTAAGATATATGATAGTGAGAGTGATAAAATGTGATAGTGAAAATGAGAGTAGGTTTTGAGTGTGTGATTGTGTAAGTGTGTGGTGAGTGGGAAAATGAGAGAGTGAGAGTGAAGAAGTGATTTTAAGAGACTGAGAATGACAATTGAGTGTGTGCGAGTGATAGTGACAGTATATGTATGTGTTGGAGAGAGAAAGAGAATATGTAAAGATGAATGCGTGATAAAGTGTGTGAGAGTTTGTGTGTGAAAGAGAGAGAGAGTAAAATTTTGGAAGAAATATTGTGTGAAAGAGAGAAAATGTGAGGAAGTTCAAGAGAAACTTTGAGAGAGAAAGTTAGAGGGGGAGAGATTAGCTGAGGGGGAGAGATTGCTTAGAGAGAGAGAATTAGATTGAGAGAGTTTTAGAGAAAGAGTTAGAGAGATAAATTAAGAGAGCGAGTTTGAGATATGTAGATTTGAGAAAGAGAAATACGAAAAGTGTGAGACTGAGAGAGGTTGAGAGAGAGCGCGTTTGTGAAAGAGCGTCCAAGAGATAGAACGTTCGAGAGAGAGCGTTTAAAAAAGTGTGTGTAATAAAAATAATGTGAAAGAAAGTGTGTGTAAAGAGTGTATGTGAGGGTAGTGTGTATGAGAGAGAGGGATAAAGTGTTTTAGAGAGAGAATAAGAAAATATTAAATTAGAGAGAGAGTTTTATAGAATGAGTGTGTGTGTGTGTGAGGGGAGAGAGTGTGAGAGAGCGTGAGAGAGTCTGATAGAGCAGAGAATGTGAAAATATATATGTGGTACTCAAACATTATGGTACTTTGAAAAAGCATTCCTTCAAAATTAGGTATTAACATGGAAACCTAACTGAACTTACTGGAGTTGTAAGAATATTAAAAGATTGATGAGGTACACAAAACATTACTTTTAAATATATCCTCAAAATAAAGCGGTAAATTGAAAACGTGGCTTAACTTATGTGTTTTTATTGTGTTATTATTTGCTAAAATGAACATCAAAACCCATTATTTGAAAAAAATGTACACCAAAAAATCATACTTAGATATTTAAAATGGCTATTAAACATTATTCAAGATCATTTTATCGTTTTTGAGCTTATAATACACACCTAAAAATATTTAAACATCATTTTATCATGTGCGAAACATAACGTAGACAATATTTTCGCAAACTTAACAACTACACCTTTTAATTTTCGAATTAAGCTCAATATTATTGATTTAAATGCAAATTAACAATAAAAACATTCCAATAAAAAATGTTTCCCCAGTTTAGGCATATCAATTTAGATGTGTTAAGACCAGCATTCAACCAACAAATAAAGATTGAGTGATTATATTTTAGCCAAAGAGATATATTTTATTTAGAGATTTACAACCATGCAGCAAATAACGGTTTTCATGGTGATTAAACTGAGAATTAAAAACTGAGAGTTCGCTGTGAAAATCGGGTTTTCGTGGAAACTACTATTTTTCCCAACATCCTGGACTCCTAACCGTTAAGATTAGTGGTCGTTTGTCAAAATCTGTTCAGTTATTTACTCGTAATTTCTCTCCCCGGAAACGGGTTTATCAAATTATATATAGCTAAGAATGAGCCTGAGAAATATATTCGATACAGTTTGCCGAAGTTTTTAAAATTGTGATGTAAGAATTATTGAAGTGGTGTGGAACGATATTTTTCCAAATGAACTACCATATAAATCGTCTTCTAAGAGGTAGAGGAGGATGAAGGGCGAGGGGGTTGACGAGCTATCTCCAAACAATAGAATTTATCACATCATTTTTCCTCACCGAAAACCAAACCTAAGACACCCAATGATAAAGAAAAACAGGTGGGAAGCTTTGGATTAGAATCCCGTTTGGCTGTATTAAGGGTGTTTATTCTACTAAATGGTTGCCCATTTTCGGTTTGATTTACTTAGAGCTCTACCTTCTCTATCCAAATGGGTAGTAAGACGTGGTTCACGGGTAAAATAAAGAGTCAACTTTACAGCAAACTAGTTAACGTCAGCGATTCATGGAAAGCAATCGAATGGATATAAAAGTGTTAGTTAAAGTTAAAATCGAGATTTGTGGTATGGCTAGACTGGCGAGCGATGAATAAAATACCTTGTTATGAGAGGTGGCAGACTGGCGAGCGATAGAATATAAAATAGAGCCCATTGGTTGTAATGAGAGGTGGCCAGACTGGGCGAGCGACTAGAATATAAAATAGAGCCCATTGGTTGTAATGAGAGATGGCCAGACTGGGCGAGCGACTAGAATTAAAATAGAGCCCATTGGTTGTAATGAGAGATGGCCAGACTGGAGCGACCGAGCACGAGCGCTCGAAAGGTAGAACTGGTTCTAATTTTTCAAGCGCACGCGCTCGAGCCGGTACAGTCTAGTTTACAGGCGCTGGGAAATATTATTGTATGTTGTTGGTTCATTGAGTGCTAGGAGAACTTTTCATTTTAAAGACTTTTTATTATTATCGATAGGTGTAACACACTTGCTACTAACGGCCTATTAATGATATATAATATATATATAGCTATATATATATATATATATATATATATTATATATATATATTAATATATATATAAAAGCTGATAAGCCAAAATATTTCAATATTCTAATCAAAGTAGGCCTTTAAAAATAAGACTCGCCATTAGCGAGGAGAGAGGATGGGAAAATCCCCCTCAGTTCACTGAGCTAAGATTCGAACCTTTGCCTTCTCGTCAACAAATATAGAGAGCTATCTGCTAAGAACGTGCTTGCTCGCTCATTCTCTCTCTAGTTTGGTCACGCAGTCGCTCAGTCTCTCGCTTGTTAGTTTGGTCGAATCCTTAGATTAATCACGATGTATGCAAGGTAAATGAACGTTGAGATAAGTGTGTGGTAGATTAAACCAAAATGCAAGGGAATAGCAAAGCATTTTTTTCCTAACATACATAAATATGATTTGTAATCGGGGACATATTGAATTACAAACTAACTCAACCTATAACAGCAATTCTGAAATAAAGGGAATTATTTGGTTGCCTTACCTAAGATCGCACTCACGTGGTCAATGATCAGAGTGATCGACATCAAGTCTTGAAGGTCCTAGTTTGGCCCCTGGTTTGGTAAGATGTGAGTATATCTTTAGTGATAGGCCCAAGTCTTAGACAAGATTGTTGTGAGTTTATAGGTCATGTAACATTTTAGTAAAACTAATAGTGCGTGTCAGTAACAACTAATAGTACGTGTCAGTAACAACTAACAAAAGGTTTCTAGCAGTCATAAAACGCAGTAAAAATCATGAAATTATATTTTGCTTACTAAACTAATGAAAAAGTCACTTTGTGGGCCAAGCTCATTGCCTGGTTGAAAATAGTAAGTTAGTATACATTACTTAAAGTTATCTTAGATTGACAACAACTCGCCAGGGATGAGAAAATATTATAAATGAAACTCTCAATCTTAGAGGAGTTAATAACTTCTTTTAGCATTTTTTGGTCAGGAAATGTAACAAAAATTAATGTGGTTTATATGATACGGTAAACACTCTTTAACAGTACAATTTACAGTAACAGCTCATAGTATAACTCACAGTGAAAGCTAAGAGTACAGCTCACAGTGATATTTAACAGTGCAACTCACAGTAAGAGCTAACAGTACAACTCACACTAACAGCTAACAGTATAAGTCACAGGAACAGCTAATAATACAACGTACAGTGAAAGCTAATAGTTAATCTCACAGCAAAAGCTAATAGTGCAACTCACAGTAACATCTGAGAGTACAACGGACAATAACGGCTAAGAGTACAGCTCACAGTATTAACAGCTGAGCTGACCACATTTTGCGCTGTTTAATAAAAATATAATCTCGTAAGAAAGTACCCCTCCCACATAAACCAGGTTTGAACAAGAACTCCGCAACAAAACATACATTTTGTAACGGGAGTATCGAGTTTGAGGTAATATTATATAATAATAGAGTGCCTGGTCTTGAACGAGGATCCCCAGAAATAACATTTACCAAGCGACACTCACCAGAAGCTCTCCTGCTGGGTGATTATTTACAAAGCGACACTCACCAGGGACTGTCCTGCTGGGTGATTATTTACCAAGCGACACTCACCAGAACTCTCCTGCTGGGTGATTATTTACCAAGCGACACTCACCAGGGACTGTCTGCTGGGTGATTATTTACCAAGGCGACACTCACCAGAAACACTCTCCCTGCTGGGTGATTATTTACAAGCGACACTCACCAGAAACTCTCCTGCTGGCTGATTATTTACCAAGCGACACTCACCAGAAACTCTCCTGTTGGGTGATTATTTACCAAGCGACACTCACCAGAAACTCTCCTGCTGGGTGATTATTTGCCAAGCGACACTCACCAGGAACTTCCTGCTGGGTGATTATTTGCCAAGCGACACTCACCAGAAACTTTCCTGCTGGGTGATTATTTACCAAGTGACGCTCACCAGGAACTGCCCTGCTGGGTGAGTATTTACCAAGCGACGCTCACCAGGAACTGATCTGCTGGGTGAGTATTTAACAAATGACGCCAACAGGAACTGCCCTGCTGGGTGATTATTTTCCAAGCGACGCTCACCAGGAACTGCCCTGCTGAGGGATTATTTACCAAGCGACGCTCAGAAAGAACTATCCTGATCGGGTATTATATTTAACTTTTAATTTAAAAAGATTAATTATACAAGGGCTTAACACCGGTGAGGCTATTCACTTCAAGGGGGGTGGATCGCCATACGTTCAAAATAGCAAGATAAATCCACAAATGTAATCAATAATTAATAATAGCAAATTATATTTTTTCCAGCCGCTGGTTGTCAGATGTTATTTTGAGAACCAGTGGTTGTCAGATGTTAGTGAGAGAACACTGGTTGTCAGATGTTATTGAGAGATCCACTGGTTGTCAGATGTTATTGAGAGATCCACTGGTTGTCAGTGTTATTGAAAGAGCCACTGGTTGTCAGATGTTATTAAGATGACCACTGGTTGTTAGATGCTATTGAGAGATCCACTGGTTGTCAGATGTTATTGAGAGAGCCACTGGTTGCCAGATGTTATTGAGAGAGCCACTGGCTGTCAGATGTTATTAAGATGACCATGCTGTCAATGTTATTAAGATGACCACTGGTTGTCAGATGTTATTGAGAGAGCCACTGGTTGTCAGATGTTATTAAGATGACCACTGGTTGTTAGATGCTATTGAGAGATCCACTGGTTGTCAGATGTTATTGAGAGAGCCACTTGTTGTCAGATGTTATTGAGAGCCACTGGTTGTCAGATGTTATTGAAGAGCCACTGTTGTCAGATGTTATTAAGATGACCACTGTTGTTAGATGCTATTGAGAGAGCCACTGGTTGTCAGATGTTATTGAGAGAGCCACTGGTTGTCAGATGTTATTAAGATGACCACTGGTTGTCAGATGCTATGGAGAGAGCTGCTTGTTTTTTCGACATGTTTTCATGGTGGGGAAGATAGCTGCACTATTCCTGAATGGTTGGGGTTCGAGAATGTCACTGCAAATAATAACTAAACCTATTCTTTGTATTACACCGTGGACAAAGTTGATATTGTGACGTTGCTCATATTTTCAGAGAGAGGATAGAACCAACCGTCTAATCTTCTGGGCTTGTAATCAAACAATTATCTGTGTTATGGAGTAGTTAAATTACACTTTATAAGCACAAGGTTACAGTACACTTTTCATAGGAAAAGCCTTAATTGACAAACAAGCTACTGGATCTACGTTCATGTATGCATACGTCGAGACATGTGAGATGCATCTGTCACTTTTGCTATATATTATCAATACATTATATATATATTTTTAGGGCCCACCTGGGATCAAACCAAGTTTCTTTTAATACGACTCCCCAGACTCTCGGCCACGGACTGACAGCATATTCCATGCTGACCAAAAGTTTTGACGGTATAAAATGAGTCGTGCAGCTTGTGGGACGGAATGTTGGTGTTTACAAGTTGGTGCGGCTGACGGGAGGGATCTAAGAAGACAGTGGAGGGCGGTGTCGCCAACTTGACAAAGTGTTTTGTTGGGAGATGTGGTGCGGGATGCGTGTATTCAGGGGTAAATTTAGAAGGGGGAAAAAGTGCCAAGGAAACAAAAGAATGAATATAAAATGTAGAGGACAATGATACACACGCTAACATCGAAACCCTACATTTGGAAGCGCACAAAAATCAGAAGAGGAAAAAAGTCGAGAAATACTTTTTTTTTATAAAAAGGAACAGAAAGAAAGTTTTCATTCTTTACAAGATTTTTTTGTATGGTTTGGGGATAGGGGAATAAAAAGGACGAAGGAGGAATAAAGGTTGGTTGTATTTTGTTCAATTCTGCCTAGTCACGTGATTCAAAGATGCGTTTTATTGTGACTTCTACTTCTTCCCTGCCCTTACTACTTATCTGCGCCCTTTCACTTTCATCGTTCACCCTACACCCTTTTTTCCATCTCTTTCCCCAAAACACCCTATATATTTTTTTACGCTGAATATTTTCTGAAAATAAATGCTCTGATAGTTTGTTGCGGGTGGTGCGTTGCAGGTTTGTTCGTGCACCGCGTCATAACACCCGTCCGAACTGCTCACGTATTTACATACAATAATAGGGTAGGGACGAGGACGGTAGAGTTTAAATAAAATGTCACCGCATTTAAGTTGAGGGATATTGGGGGAAAATCACCTTCTGAACCTTCTATATGTTTTCTAATATTGATCTCCCTGAAACCAGCAGTCCAGTATATTGCAAGCGCGGCGCCTCATACCATGTGACCACTGATGAGGGTTGAAGTTTTGATCTCATCAGGAATTATTATTCAGAAAGTTCGGAATTTGAAATACATATTTTTACATTACAACAAAATGTTGCTTCGTAAGAGAAAGGGAAATATAAAATCGATACAAAAGAAGAAAACTTGAGTAACAAGAGTAACAGAATGTAATCATATAAAAAATAATTAAATAAATACACAGACAAGAACACATTTGATACAGACGAGGTAAGAAAGATGAGCAACAAACATGGAAACAGTGGACAAGTTATTATTGCACCATTAATAAGATTTGATAGTTACTAAAACGTTTAGTGTTTATTCTGAGTGAAAAGGTACAACAAGAAACGTTAGTGAACTTCATAGAGCTGACGAAGAGAACACGAATAAAACCACCGAGATCATAAAGAAAACAAGAAATATGGTGGACGTGGCAAGAAATGGGCACGTGACATTGCCTCTCAACCCAGCTCGCATCCACTGTGTCTGTAATCTCCGGAAGGAACAGTCGTGTGATGGACTGAAGGCTCGAGGCGGGTTCGTTTGATAAGCGACGTCGAGACGTAAACACGCTGGAAGACGTTTGACGTCGTTTATCTGTACAGCCCTCGGGGACATTTCTCCTCGCTCCCTTCCCCACGGGACACACATTCACACGTGTTAGCAGGATAGCACGAGTGTCACACATTCACACATGATAAAATGATAGCACGAGTGTCACACATTCACACATGATAAAATTATAGCACGAGTGTCACACATCCACACATGATAGCAGGCTAGCATGAGTGTCACACATCCATACGTGATATCAGGCTAGCACGAGTGTCACACATGATAAAATTATAGCACAAGTGTCACACATTCACATGTGATAGCAGGATAGCACGAGTGTCACACATTCACACATGATAAAATGATAGCACGAGTGTCACACATCCACATGTGATAGAATAGCACGAGTGTCACACATTCACACATGATAAAATTATAGCACGAGTGTCACACATCCACACATGATTGCAGGATAACAAAAGTGTCACACATTCACACATGATAAAATTATAACACGAGTGTCACACATTCCCACATGAAAAAATGATAGCATGAGTGTCACACATCCATACGTGATATCAGGATAGCACGAGTGTCACACGTTCACACATGATAAAATTATAGCACAAGTGTCACACATTCACATGTGATAGCACGAGTGTCACACATTCACATGTGATATCAGGATAGCACGAGTGTCACACATTCACACATGATAAAATTATAGCACGAGTGTCACACATCCACATGTGACAGCAGAATAGCACGAGTGTTACACATTCACACATGATAAAATTATAGCATGAGTGTCACACATCCACACGTGATAGCAGGCTAGCATGAGTGTCACACATCCATACATGATAGCAGGAGTGTCACACATCCACACGTGATAGCAGGCTAGCATGAGTGTTACACATCCATACATGATAGCAGGATAGCACGAGTGTCACACATGATAAAATGATAGAACGAGTGTCACACATCCACACGTGATAGCAGGCTAGCATGAGTGTCACACATCCGAACGTGATAGCAGGATAGTGATAATGCACAGGATATCTTAAAATATCCGAGTGAAAAGTAAGGTTCATTTTTTGTTATGAATTCCTTTTAAAACCACAGAAATGCAAACTAACGGTTCCGTATTCGCTTTCCAGCCGATTATAACGAGCATTCCGAGGAAATTTCACCCAATTCCCCTTCATTAAAAAGAGGTAAACCATTCACACGAACCTGCCACAGGCTCAATGTATCCTTCACGATAGATTCCACTCAATAATTACTAAATGGGATAAATAAAGGTGTTTATCAATGATGAAAATAAAAGTACACAGTTCGGGAGTTAAGTAGCCTATTTAAATGTGGCGAGAACTTAAAAAAACTCTGTGTATTTTGACAGCGAAGTATTTCACCATATTTTAGTGTTGTGAGCTTCTGTAATACAACCTTTTAGCAAGGTCTAATAGGCTTAAAGTCTTCACTGTGACATTATTAAACGAGACTCCTACTGCCATCTATTTGCTACCGTTGAAAACATTCAAAGTAAGAACCACACACACACCAATTCTTCCCCCTCTTCCCTTCCCCCGCCTACTCTTTTCATCCAATCAAGTAGAAAATTAACCCTTTCACTGTCATGTATGTTTTGCATTCACAAGCCCACTGTGTCAGGTTTTTTTAACTGAAAAAAGCAATTTTTGAAAAACAGTTGTTTTATCAAATATTTTAAACAAAATGTAATTAAAATTATGTAAAAAACAAATACAATTTCTGAAAAAATAATTCTTTCAAAAAATACATTTATATTCCCTAATTTTATCAAATGTTATAAAAAATATTGTAAAAAGTTTAATAAGGAGGTAATGTAACTTATTAAAAATTCATCAGTTTGTGATATTCTTCGAAACAGGGGACAACACACAGTCCAACATCACATTCTGTACACATATAACGTGATTCCTTTCTTTTCTTTTCTTTTTTCTTTGTTTGGGAACACACCACACAAACACGAGCAGCATTCTTTTTCTTCTCTGTAGATGGAACCATGGCAGGGAAATGTCGAGCAGTCAGTCTTGTTGGATTGTCTTGAGATGTTGATGGTCTTCCTCCTTTCGGTTTGGGTTTCGGTTTGTGGAATCTCTGGATCATCTGGTGGATAAGTTCCAAATGATAGTCTGCCAGTGAAGGTTTCTTTCCTGTTTTAGTCAGATACATGAAGTAAGAGTTCAATAGGATAAGATCAATGAAGTGGAATGCCAATTTCTTGTACCATTTGATACTTTTCCTCATACAGTCTAATCTGCTCAACATCATGTCAGTCTGGTCTACAGATCCCATGCTTTCATTGTACGCTAGAATACACTTAGGTTTTTGTATGGGTTGGTTAGTATTTCTGTCTGTCTTTGAAGTCTGTGTCATCTCATCAGGGTGCATCGTAGTCAGCATGCGAACTTCTCTGCGGTCCATCCACTTGAGCGCCATCATAGATCCATTGTGGTATGATTCTCTCTCACCTCTTTTTAATTTCTTGTTTAGTGGAGCCATTCCCTTTCTGTTTTGTTTCACTGTGCCACAGGCATTAGTTTGATGTTTGTGAAGAAAGTCAAAGAGACAGGGGCTGGTATACCAATTATCCACAAACAAAAAATGTCCCTTATCAAGGTATGGTTCAATAAGGGTTGTGACAACTGCACCAGACATTCCTAATGAAAACTTATCCTCGATATCTGTTCCTTGCCCAACATATACAATAAAATCCAATATGAAACCAGTTTCAACATCACAAAGAACAAAAAGTTTTATTCCAAATCTATGTCGCTTGCTTGGAATGAACTGTTTGAAACCTAGGCGACCTTTGAAAGGGACAAGTGATTCATCAATACATAGGCTCTGGAAAGGCTGCAGTGTTTCTTTGAACACAGTCCTAAGATGATCTATTACGGGTTTCAATTTGTAAAGTTTATCATTGCTGTCTGCAGGGGTGAGACTGGAGAAATGAAGCATACTTAGAAGAATTAGGTACCTGTTTACAGCCATAATTTGAGAAAAAATTGGGGTGTGAATCAAGGATTTTGTGCACCAATATTCAGAAATTTTCAACTTTTTTACTCTTGTCATCAACATGGTAAGGGCAAAGAACACATACATTTCATCTATATTAGTGTCTTGCCACTTGTGAAGTCTACTGTTTGAAGAAATTGGGGAAACTGTCAAAACCTTCTGATAATATTCATTAGTAGCGTTGACAAACGTCTGAACCAAGGCAGGAGTGAGAAAACACAAGAAAAAATCAATTTCAAGGGAATCATCATTTAGTGAATCATTTGTAAATCCAGAATTAGATGCACAGAAGTTGTGTAAAATAGGTTTAAATTGCCCAGAAATCCAAGTAAATAAAGGAGACTTATCTTTTTTTTTCCGTTTAGCAGGTGCCAGTTGATTGCTGACATCATCTTGTACTTCAAAGGGTTCCCTGACACTATCACTGTCACCTTCTTCTGATATATCACCTACGGAATATTCAGATTCATTTTCATCATCAAAAGAGTCATTTTCCGAGTCACTGTCCACTATAAATCCTTCAATTTCGTCATCCCGCAACTTTGTTTGTTTTCCTCGCCACGCCATCTTGAGAGTAGTAAGTGAGCTCAGGAAAGTAGATAATTCACTTGTAATTATAAACTTAAAAACTATAGATGAACCTTGGAAAAAGTGCAGTATTTTTTCTTTATAGCCTCTTTGCACTTTAGCGCGCGCAATTCAATTAGCTCTAATGCTCCACGTATATGTACGGGTTTGACAAAGTGAGCCCTGCACAAAAACGTATATTTACGGGTTTGACAACAACGACATGTTGTCACACAACGTATATTTACGGGTTTGACAGTGAAAAGGTTAAAGATAGGAAGATGAGTTTTGTAAAAAAGTTCATAAACCAAACGCTTCATTAATTCTATAAAAGTTGTTAAACAACAAATGGCGGTATTGTTTCAGCGTAACAACCACTCAAAGGGCTGACCATAGTATTTGGGATTGATAGAGCAGCACATATAGGTTTCCTTTCGTTACTTTGTGAGGTCTTTACGGCATATATATGTTGTATAGGTACGTATTATTTCGTTGTTTCCATTTCGCTTGGAAACATGGGCCAGCCCATAAAAGCACGAGCTTGTTTAAGTTCCGTTAAAAGTTTTTTATGTTTATCTACCCCTTCTTACTACCCGTCCAGGCAGTCCTCAGTTTTATACTCATAAGTAGGGTGATTAAAGGGTAGAATTAAGGGAGATGAACCCACATTTGTATGATTGTTGAGTGAAAAATCACCCCCTCAGTACACCCAGCTGTAGTTCAAACTCCGACCGGGCAGCAGTGGACAAGTCTCGTTCCAGGCTCCAGCAGTGAGATATTCCACATGTGCGGGTATTAACGCAGTCCCGTCATCTCGTCGTGTGTGTGAAAATACGTGTAGCCTGTCTAAACAAGCACACACGCCAGGCGTGTTAGCACACGTGTCTGGACGCTTTACATGCGACGCTGACAATAACCGCGTTATTGCCGGATTATTAGCGTCCGATGTGATATGGGGCCGTTTACAAACTCTTCGACAGTAACCACTCCCTGCGGGCACTTGGAGCGGGCGTTTCAAATTAACACAGGGGTAGCATGGCGTATATACAGGAGTAACAAGACGTCTATACAGGGGTAACATGACATCTCTACAGGGGTAACATGGCGTGCTTATACAGGGGTAGCATGGCGTATATACATGGGTAACAAGACGTCTATACAGGGGTAACATGACATCTATACAGGGGTAACATGGCGTATATACAGAGGTAACAAGACGTCTATACAGGGGTTACATGGCGTGCTTATACAGTGGTAACATGACGTGCGTATACAGGGGTAACATGACGTCTATACAGGGGTGACATGGCGTCTATACAGGAGTAACATGGCGTCCATACAGGGGTTACATGGCGTGCTTATACGGCGGTAACATGACGTGCGTATACAGGGGTAACATGGCGTCTATACAGCGGTAACATGACGTGCCTATACAGTGGTAACATTTAATATTTAGCACCGCGTCTTACTACCCGTTCGGGTTATGCGCTTTAAGTACTAATTACGCTAATGGATTAGGAATTGGGAAGGTTGAATTAGAGGAAGTGAACCCGCATTTGCGTGGAGGAGGAGTGGAAAACCATTTAGGAAAAACCACACCCAGTTCACCCGACCAGAGATTCGACCCTCGATCTCCCCCTCCTCGGCAGTTGAGCTCAACACGACAAGCGCGTTAGCCAACTACGCCACCGAGGCGGGTACATTGGTAACATGACGCGTCTATAAAGCGGTAACATGTCGTGTCTATTGACGGGTCTAGCTAGGACCGGCTCTGGAAAGGTAACAGAATGGTGTTTAGCCCTTTAAAAATTGTATGAATGGTTTGTATTTATCTTCTTCTAAAACATGTGAGCCGCTTGCTAACCCACTCATATGCTTGTCTAATAACGTTTATTTTCAAGATTCAAATAGCCGGTACTCCTGCGCCTTGGTGCTCTCAGCCAAGAAAGACCAAGCAGGGTAGTTTTAACCTGATTCTCCTGTGGTAGAGAGGGTCTCAGAGGCCGACTGAAGATTCAACAGACCTTGGTTCGGACACAGTTTGCGTCTGAAAGTGTTTGTGTGCATGGGAGTTTTAAGATTCAAGAATTAACCTAAGTGTGGTTGCTTAGCGTTAAATGCTGAAGGAGCCACTTTCTCAAGAGACTGGGTTGTCTGTGATGAAAAAATCGGTGTTTTTATCCTCGTTAACCTGCTTTGGTCGTCACAAAGCTCAGGCGTCACACTCACCCCAGAATAAACTGCCGATGACAAGGAGATCGGGGTTGAAATCCCGGTCGGGTGTACCGAGGATGTTTTTTTCCTATGTGATTTTCAACTCTTTCTCCCCGCAAATATGGGTGCACTTCCTTTAAATTCCAAACTACTTATTTCTATATTATTAGTATAAATATGTTTATAGCATATGCGTATAACCCGAACGGGTAGTAAGAAGCGGTGCTAATAATTATAATTTATAGTATAAAAAATCTAGTCAGATCTAGTGAATATTCTTAACCTTCACGTGTATTTAGCTCAATTCAATTATATTATTATTAGCACCGCGTCTTACTACCCGTTCAGGTTATACTCACTCTAATGTGTTAATGGTAGGGTGATTGTGAGATTAAATGAAGGACCTACAACTTAACGTGGGATCCGAACCATGGTGGAGTCCTGGCATTCCCCACATTCACAAGTTGTGATTAATACACGTCAGAGGTGAAGGAAGGGTTTGGCAATCAGATAAATCTGTGCCGGGACCGAGGATTGAACCCCGGACCCCCAACACAGAATTCTGACACCTTCCTCCTAGACCACCAGGTCACCCTGATAGTTTTACATCTCATTAAAGTTATTTATAGTTTTTTTGTTCCTCTATGTATCCAAGCACATTCTGACGAGGGATTGTTTCAAAACAAACCACATTATAACATAACGCTGACTTTCTTGACACCTTTTAAACTGTTGCATATTATGTATGTATGTATGTATGTATGTATGTATGTATGTATGATTATGTTATGTATGTATATATATATATATATTATGATTATATATATGTGTATGTATGTGTGTATTATATATATATATATATATATGTGTGTATGTAGTGTGTAGTAATGTGTGTATGTATGTATGTGTGTGTATGTATGTATGTTGTATGTTGTATGTGTATGTTGTATGTATGTATGTATGTGTGTGTATGTATGTGTGTATGTATGTATGTGTGTGTATGTATGTGTGTTTGTGTGTATGTATGTGTGTGTGAAACCTCTGTAAGTAGTTAGAAAACTTGGTTCAGGCACTCCCGCAACTTTCGCATCATTTCAACTCAACCAGCGATGACATTAACAGCAACAAGAGAGCTCAAAGCACTAATTTCGGGCGGTAACAATGTTGAAACTTTCCACGCGGAGAAAATGTCTAAGTGACATGTTGACGCTATTCAATCGTAAAGTCAACCCATCTATAATGACCCACGTTTGAAAAAAAATAATTTTTTTTAATATAAATTCAGAGAGAAATATTGTTAAAGATGTATTAAAACACAGATGCGAATTTCATTACTATATAACAGCCTGATGAAACTTTTTGCTTTACCCGCCTTACAGGCTCGTACATAGAATTGCATACTCGACCAAAGTTCAGGGGCCTATGACATTTGTGAATTTGTAATCTTACTATTTATGTAGATGATTGACCGCCTTTATACCCCCCCCCCCCAAAAAAAAACAACAACACTACTCTGATACCCATTTTTAACAAAATACAGTAGTTGGAAAATATCGAAAATTGAGAATTTTTAAAACTCGGTCATTATTAAACTATCTTTAAATTTAGAGCTAGAGTTAAAATCACGTTTTGGCCTCGATAACATCCAAACATAAATTTCAAACAAAGTCCATCTGTAGGTTCAGGTACAGAATCATAAAATTGTAAAACCCACTTTTATGAATTTGTGCAACTCCTAAAACATACATTGTAACCTCTGGGCCGAGAAATACAAGATGGAAATACTTTCTCTATATGATTAAAGTAAACAAAACCTTTTAGCTAAATTAAAGATAAATATAAGATGAGATCATATTATTTGTCTGAACTCAGATAATAAAGGCCCAAACCCAAGCGTTAGAAGGTGTGTGGACGTCAGTCAAGGATTGTTAGCAATAACCCCTCCTACCCCCTTGTCTAACTTCAGTCGTGAGACGCGGGGGATCCCCGTCGAACCAACAAAAGGTCGCTATCGCGAGTTGCCTGCATTTTACTAACGTCCCCATATCGCTAGAAGACTCCCCCGCCTCTCCCCCTTGACATCATCAGGGGACAGGAACAGGGGAGGAGAGGGGTTTGTACACTCAGGGAAGTGTTGGAGGGAACTGGGACCTCACTTTCAGCTGCACAGTATTTACATACATTTCGTTTACAGGTATCAGTCCTACCTTGACGTATTACACTATGACTATCTTATAAGTTACACCCATGTGGAATAGTAAAAGGTAATTTTGCTTCCTTTTACAGGGTAAACGAAAGACGGATTCAGTACTCACAGACGAACGGGCGATTGCGACAAGGGATCTTAATTTACGTTTAATGACATCAGGCCGAAGTTAAATCTACTCAAATTGTTATAGCCAGAAATGATATTTTGTATGTGGTTTGCAAGATAATTATAGCTAATTTTACCAACACACATCGGTGGGAAAAAAATAACTGGGTGATTAATTACAAAATGAATATTTTAAGATAAGAACAATAACTATTTCCCTCGTTCCAAATGTCGTCCCTAGATGAAATGTTTACGAAACAGAGCGTACATCGAAGTTTCTAAGGATGCTACCATGCATATGTATAAACATATATCTACATAGAGTGGAAGCTACCTGGCGGGGGAGATATGAACTACACCACTTATTGTCTTGTCACACGTACTTCCTGTGACGTGTCCTAGGTACTCGCTTCTATTCACTCGACTAAGTCAGTTTAGCAACAACTTCACGGAGGAGTTTGCAGGAGACACAATCGATACTAGTGGTTATTTGTTGTTTCTGTCGATATAAGTGACTTCATTAACTATCTGTCGTCTGGACTGATTTAATGAATCCACTGATCAAAGGAGATGGCATGACACAATCGTAAAAACAAACATATCAGCTTGTTAGGCACAACAAACACTATACATGTATACATTTTAAAATAATCATCAAATTATCATATTTGTAAGTATAAAATATGCTCTTTTTTATAAAAAAAAATTAAATTTTCAAATATCCATTTTGGATCAAATACTAAAGGGCATTTTCGAAAAATTTCAATTTTTAGAAAACTTGTCATCAGTAAACTAACCTTGACCTAATTTATGTAAAAAATAAGATTACATTATTATTTATCACATAAAATAGTCGACAGATATAAATTATTGAGAAACAAATGATTAGAAATGTTTTCACAAACTGCCAAAACTTTCCAAAATCAGCCATCGGTAAAATAATGTTATTTTTTTAAAATAAAAACAAGTATACAAAATTGTTTATATTGTAAAAATCTCACCTAAGACCCCATTGTGAGCGCACAGGTGGGCACACGGACCAAATGTCAAAGCATATATTCTCTGCTATACCAGAGTCAGTGAGGTCAAGGTGTGAAACCCGGGTGGGTGTCATGAGGGCGGGTTTTAATAACAAGTTCCCCATTCTTGCCCCGTGGCAAATTCGGGCGCACTTTCTCTTAAGTCTATCCGTATTTCTTCCCCACCCCATTACTAAATGCAAGAGGCCAAGACGTGGAGAAAAACTAAGTTAAAGTTTTATTTTCATTTTGCTTCGGGTCAACAATATCTTAATGCTAGTATTTTATACAACTCAATATTAAATAAAAAACTAGTAAATTTTAAAAATTGAGCGAAACTTCAAAATGTAATGGTAAAATCACGTAGAAATATTTGTTATAGTTTAAAGCTTAGTCATATTTTTCTTTATGCATTCTCTTACAATATCATTACTCTCTTAACAGTTTTTGAATATAAAATTTTAACATTATTTTGATTTGAAGTTAAGAATATAATCGATACAAATTTGATTTGTAAAACGATATGATAACAAG
>JBCFYV010003508.1:14851924-14875489 GCA_039000515.1 Timema cristinae | reverse complement strand
AAATAACAGCTACTATATACATAGTATTCACATGGTAGTTTAAAGTCTCTGATCCATTCCTTGACTCAAAATCTAGTTAAATGTATTTACGAGACCATTTTATTCATCTCACAGCTTCAATTCATTGTGCATTGCGCGGACAAAGGCGCTAGTCTCGTCTGGTCTGGCTAACATTACGCTGAGGTCTTGGTTTCCACACTGGTGGAGTGTATGTATTTAGGGGTTTGGTTTTCCACTCTTACTTGGCGCAAACGTGAGTACATTTCTTCTAGATGCTTACTTCCTTGTCCCCTGCCCTGTTAGTGTAAAGATTCGGGTAGTAAGACGCAGTGCTTGATGACTTCCCCTCATCTCATAAGAAGATTATTATTTAAAAGTTTGTTGCTAGTAAAGAAAGCATCTTTGAGTACTTGGCCATGTCGGCCCTACACTGGAGTCCTATCCTCAGGAAGGATCATTATAATTCCAAGAGTCCCTTCACAAAAACTTTCTTCATCAAGTCGCCTCTGGACTTTCTCAACATCGTAAAAAGGAAGAAGAAAATCGGCTTTTCTTTTTAACTACTGTTTCGCGATGAAAGTTAGGTAGAGGGGGGGGGGGGGGAAAGCTTCGTTTATTCTTTGTGGTCGAGGAACCTTAAGTAGTAAAAGGTAAGGGGAAGGAGGTTGTTGTTATATTTTTCCTTGTTGAATTTCTTTTCTTTTTTGAAGTCGGATGGGCAAGTTCGGTAGTGGGGGAGGGAGAGGAAGTAATAATGATGGTGAGAACATGTCACAAGTGAGGCCCTCAAGCACCCTAATGCGCTTGACTTACTTGGAGTATGATCGTGTACACAACTTAATTCAATTTTTAATTGTATTTTTTTAAATAGTTACACTGTTATTTTATATTTTCACTGCAAACACGTAATGTCAACGTTTCATTAAAATTCACACAAAATTCAATTCAAAAACATTCCTATATTCATTCAACTCACTTTATTATTATTATTATTATTATTATTATTATTATTAGCACCGCGTCTTACTACCCGTTCGGGTTATACGCACTTACGTTAATGTGTAATGGTAAGGTGATTGTGAGATGAAATGAAGGACCTACAGCTTAACGTGGAATCCGAACCACGGTGGAGGCCCGGCATTCCCCACATTCACAAGATGTCTTGTCAGAGGTGAAGGAAGGGTAACTCACTTTATTGAATTGATCGATCTAATTGAGATTTTTGAATTAATTGATAAAAAAAACATTCATGGCTAGTCGTGTCTTCAGGGATGTGTCAGGGAGGAGGGAGAAATAATTGAGAGTAAATGCACCCACAGTTCCGTGAAGAGAAAGAAGTAAAGCATTTAGGATGGATAACCTCATTACCTTGTCATCGGGAAACAAAACCAGACAAGAGTGACGACTTTGTTCGCGCGTCTCTTGGTGCGTGTTTTTGTTTGTACAACTAGTGTTTTCACCCTTCTCCCCACCATGTAGGGGTTTAACATGTCTCAAAAACACTGGTGAAGTTCCTTTTAAGCGCCTCATATTAGGCTTAAATCAAGCTTTTGCTTAACTTGTTGTCGGTGTGCTCTACCGGATGCTTAACGCTACAACTTCCCAGAATTGGAAAAGTCCAATGGATTTTGGTTCCCTAAATGGAAGTAATTATTTATACAAATTGTGATTCCCCACTCCTTTACCAGTCGGATGTTGGTACCTGTATTTAAAATTCACCCTCATCCTATCTCTTCAGACAAGATAATCTAAGTTGTTGACATCCAGTTTACAGGCACAACTAACACCTACCAATAACAATAGTAAAAACATTTCTCCCTCCTTTCTTCAAGAAATGAACATGTCTTGGGGAAAGACAGCGCCATTAATTGGAGTTAACCAGTGACCTCATTAGTTGGTTGCAGACCGCACTGGGTGACATCAAAGTAACTGTCTAAAAACATGTTCTCTAATGTATCGGCAGAAATGTATTATTAAAAAAAAAATCCCTATTGTTAGTAATAACCACAAACATATTTTTCCTAAGCACAGCTTATGTATTGTATCAATATAGTTACAAATACAATTTTAGGCCAATTCTAATTTACTTTTTGAACCTTCTAATGTGTATGCACATTGGTAAGAGTTGTCTTTATCACCCAGTTACAATGACTCCTCGAATTTCATTGCACGCGCTGCATTGCTGGTGTTTTTACAGTCGTTGATTTGGTCAAATTTTCTGGTATTTTAGCTACAAAATTTTCAGTATATTTCCATATGCATTTTTCTACATCTACATTATTTGGGATGTTATTGATTATGCAAACCTAACCCATTAGAATATCTCATGTAACGGTAAAGTTTAACGCGTTATGAACATAATTTTGATGTATATCTTAAACTTTTTTACTTCGAATTCTATTGTTTTCCTACCGAATTTTCCACTTTAACCTCATTAAACTGTAAAATATAGGTAAATATATTTTGGTTATATGATGATATTTTAAATTAAAGGTGTAATTTTAGTTTTTCAAGTTATTACTTTCAGCGATATACAGGAATTGCGAGTTTCGAGTAACATTAGTAAAAAAAACACTCCTAAGAATTCTGTATGGCCTGGTAGGTACATGGGGTGACATCAACCTCAGTTACGCTACTGGCGCTATTGTTCTCGAATTGATTTTTTCGCCCAAGTCCGGTCTTATATAACGGTTTTTGAAAAATTATAAATTTTCAAAAATCTGTTGATTAGGAAGATACCCTTAATTTTAGGGCTAGAATCCAAATAAGGATGTATCCTCGCAGGTATGATCATATTACATCTAAATATCACGTTTTGAACAGAATCGATGGAACAGTTTCTGTTGTCTGATATTCTATTTGAACATGTTTTGTGTCAGCTGAGTTTGACAGTGTCCTCTGTTCAACCCTAGGTCTCTAAGGGGTAGCACGATGGGGTTTTTACAAGTCAACAACTCCTTCTTTATTTTAACTGGGCACTTCACATACATTCCCTGATGGAAGAAGGCTTTATTCTTTTCACTAAGTACCTTATAATTGGTTCTTTCACGACGCTTTTTTTATGTGTGTCTCAAAACATTTTTTTATACCATGCCTCTTTTTCCCCCTTTCTCGTTTTACACTTTGGTTCGCTCTTTGTAATTTCTACTTTATTATTAAGTACTTTCGTTTTTATATTATTCTTTGTATGCTCTTTTTTTATATTATTTTTTGCTCCTCGTCTTCGGCTTTCTCTTTCCCCTCCTCTCTTCCCCTCCATGAATCATTTCTTTTATGTGTAGACCCAAGGTCGTGCCGGAAGTCCTCCATTGTCCGCCATGTTAGTCGAAGTAGATGGTCCTTTCAACCAGATGACAGTGTTAAGTTAATTGGGTCGTCACTGTCGCGGAAAGGGAAGTTAAATATATCCATTTGGGCCGGTGGCTTTCTTCACCGTGATACGTCTCATTGGAATAAACCAACCTAGAACACGAATAGTTGTTGTAATCTCTCTTAACTTCTGTTTTACGTGTTATACTCACTAGATAACAAACTTTACTAAGCGTATTGTTATAAACGAGTCGAGAATATATAGGCCTATAATATGAATACAATTTCTCTTGATCCGTGTGTACCACAAACTGATATGTGGTGGCTATCCACGGGACCATTCCTGTTATCGGAATCAAATTCACTCACATGGACACCAACAACTATACGAGACGAAAAAGGGTTGCTCAGGGGTAGAGCGCAAAGACAAAGGTCCTGGTTTTAATTCCCGTATTTAGGTTGTCATTCTTCACTTAAATTAATGAAACCTTCTCTCTTTGATTCGTTAGAATTACGCAACAATATCTTCTATTGTAATTGTTTAGTTTAGTTTTATGCTTGGGGAAATTAAACTGAAAGCTCGTAAAAAGTGTCCCTGTAACCTTTCAGTTTAAAATAATGGATTGTAATGATATATTTATACATACTTTTTTTATTAATCTATAGATATAATAAGATCTAATCTATTGTGATTTTTAACAGTAAATGTCAACATGTCTTTCTCTCAGCCCCCAGATGAAATCTTCTCAGAACGCAAGGAGGGGCACAAAGACGGCTGCATCCCGTTTCTCCATAAATGTTCTAGAAGCTTAGACTTCGTTCGTAGATATACCTTTTGGCAACCGTAGGCCTCGTCTCTAGCTTGGTAGTCATCGAGCTGTCTGGGTTTTTACCCGTCATCAGAATACATATTTTCATTAAAATCACCAAATCTTAATTAATGATGGGGGTCTATAACCCCAAGTAGAAAAATACACCCCGTAGTAAAATACAGTATTAAAATATTGTTACCTGAACGGGGTGACACATCTTTTATTATTATCCACTACTAGGGAAAGTTAACTCTATAAGATCAATTTATTTGGGCTTTTTGAACTCACCTTTATCCTTTTCTCCTTAGGTTCAGTAGCTGATAGTAGCGTTAACAGAATGTTTACTCGCAACTCTGCCAAGCTTCAGATATACTTTTACCTTGAGCAAACCATGCAGGTAATTTCACTAGGGACCTCGCTCTTGATTTTACCCTGAACTAACCATGCAGGTAATATCACTAGGGATCTCGCTCTTGATTTTACCCTGAACTAACATTGCAGGTAATATCACTATGGATCTCGCTCTTGATTTTATCCTGAGCAAACCATGCCGGTAATATCACTAGGGACCTCGCTCTTGATTTTACCCTGAGCAAACCATGCAGGTAATATCACTAGGGACCTCGCTCTTGATTTTACCCTGAACTAACCATGCAGGTAATATCACTAGGGACCTTGCCCTTGATTTTACCCTGAACTAACCATGCAGGTAATATCACTAGGGACCTTGCTCTTGATTTTACCCTGAACTAACCATGCAGGTAATATCACTAGGGACCTCGCTCTTGATTTTACCCTGAACTAACCATGCAGGTAATATCACTAGGGACCTTGCTCTTGATTTTACCCTGAACTAACCATGCAGGTAATATCACTAGGGACCTTGCTCTTGATTTTACCCTGAACTAACATTGCAGGTAATATCACTATGGATCTCGCTCTTGATTTTATCCTGAGCAAACCATGCCGGTAATATCACTAGGGACCTCGCTCTTGATTTTACCCTGAGCAAACCATGCAGGTAATATCACTAGGGACCTCGCTCTTGATTTTACCCTGAACTAACCATGCAGGTAATATCACTAGGGACCTTGCCTTGATTTTACCCTGAACTAACCATGCAGGTAATATCACTAGGGGCCTTGCTCTTGATTTTACCCTGAACTAACCATGCAGGTAATATCACTAGGGACCTTGCTCTTGATTTTACCCTGAACTAACCATGCAGGTAATATCACTAGGGACCTTGCTCTTGATTTTACCCTGAACTAACCATGCAGGTAATATCACTAGGGACCTCGCTCTTGATTTTACCCTGAACTAACCATGCAGGTAATATCACTAGGGACCTCGCTCTTGATTTTACCCTGAACTAACCATGCAGGTAATATCACTAGGGACCTTGCTCTTGATTTTACCCTGAACTAACCATGCAGGTAATATCACTAGGGACCTTGCTCTTGATTTTACCCTGAACTAACCATGCAGGTAATATCACTAGGGACCTCGCTCTTGATTTTACCCTGAACTAACATTGCAGGTAATATCACTAGGGACCTTGCTCTTGATTTTACCCTGAACTAACAATGCAAGTAATATCACTAGGGACCTCACTCTTGATTTTACCCTGAACTAACCATGCAGGTAATATCACTAGGGACCTTGCTCTTGATTTTACCCTGAACTAACCATGCAGGTAATATCACTAGGGACCTTGCTCTTGATTTTACCCTGAACTAACCATGCAGGTAATATCACTAGGGACCTTGCTCTTGATTTTATCCTGAACTAACCATGCAGGTAATATCACTAGGGACCTTGCTCTTGATTTTACCCTGAACTAACAATGCAAGTAATATCACTAGGGACCTCACTCTTGATTTTACCCTGAACTAACCATGCAGGTAATATCACTAGGGACCTTGCTCTTGATTTTACCCTGAACTAACCATGCAGGTAATATCACTAGGGACCTTGCTCTTGATTTTACCTGAACTAACCATGCAAGTAATATCACTAGGGACCTTGCTCTTGATTTTATCCTGAACTAACCATGCAGGTAATATCACTAGGGACCTTGCTCTTGATTTTATCATGAACTAACCATGCAGGTAATATCACTAGGGACCTTGCTCTTGATTTTATCCTGAACTAACCATGCAGGTAATAATATCACTAGGTAGCTAGTTGCAATGTACAGATGAAGGCCTGCGTACAAGCTGTAATTGAACAGCCTCTCATACAATACACACACATCTCACTCCGGAACAATCGATAAACTTCCCTTTTATCTGATGACGTCAAACATCCCCTAACAACACACCGGCAGTAATTCAGACCCAGGGAAAGGGAAGGGGGCGTAAAAGCCGCAACGTTTTAGTGCAACTATTATACCACATTCACGACACTAGGACTAGGAGGATATGGACGGGTGTTAAGAGTGTGTGCGCGTCTACGACGCTTCTTTACGACCAGCCGCGCGCGCGCGCGTGTGTATGTGTGTGTTATACTCACTCTTAGACTGCACGACATATTACACGCGACAAACACAGGGTGGACCACACCAAACTGAGTTATTGTCGCTGATAGAAATATTTTTCAAATGTTTTCTTAGGGGCCATTAGGTACTGGTTAGAAAAGAAAAATCCCTCACAGTGGACACGCAGACTAAATGTCAGGCTCATATACTCTTGTTAACCAACTACGGGTAGTTCGTGGTTTGAATCTCGCCGTATTTGTTGGGGAAGCTTTTCTTAAACATTTTCCCACTCTACTGTCACGCAAGTATGGGTACATTTACTCTCTAAATTGGACATACCTTATCTCTTTACAATAAATGTAATTATGACTTATAGCCCGGACGGGTTGTAATACTTGGAACTATATGTATGTAACCAGTTTCATCCATATTACTTACTGATTTTATCACCACGTCTGCCTACCTGTTCAGGTTAGATGAATATCTGATAATTACTCTAATGGGTTAGGGATGAGAAGCATTTTATAAGTAATCTACCCGCATTTGCCTGGAAGGATAGTGGGAAAAAATTCGTGAAAAGCCACCCTCAGTAGACAGTAGCCAGTCTAACATGGGAGTGACGCCTTAGACCATTCGGTCACATGTGGGTTTGATCCATATTATTTGAGAATAATTATTAAAGTGTTCGAGTAGTGGCCATTCACTCTGCACCCCTCTCCACCCCTCGCACCACCTTGACATCCGGCGGGCGCTTCAACTGCGACAAGATGACCCATCAACTCGAGTTTACCCCATTTGACCCCAATAAAAAGGGCCGCCCCCATTTCTTGTAATCTCTAGTTTTTATCGTCGTCGTCGTTACTCGGTCCGTTGTGTGTGTGTGTTCCTCCTAGAAGCCTCAAGAGGAAATATAAAACATGGTTTTATGCGCCTACACTCGCTGTTAGCATTTACCTGGGTCTCCTGTCAACGCCATGTCTGCACAACAACAGTTTTTAGACGTTTTAGTCCATTAGGAAAGTTTACTTCTTGTTTTATGCTAGCTAGCTTATTTTTTAAACATTTTTACAATGTCTTGTTTAATGGAAAAATATATATATTCCCCATTTCTTATTTTCCATGTTCTGCATCCCGCTATCTGGTCAGGATATTCATGTAGTACTTTCAATACTGGCGTAGCAGAAGAAGTTACAGGAAATATACGCGCATTTTCGGTGAAGGAGGGTGGGAAAACATTTGTATTAAACACCTCTGTAAACTCGCAGGGTTTCGAGCCCCAACCTCCCTATCACCGGCAAACCAAATTGGATACCCTACTGTTGGATTTGTCAGAACACCGAACAGTGCAGGCTGTTTACCCATTGATTACATAAAACACATACAGTGAATCACTTTTCTAATGTGATTTTTAATTACTAATGTTAGGTTTAATATCCAGGATATCCGGGGATGGATATTTAGTATTAAGCACGATGTGTTCTGATATTTGTGGGGTTTAAACACCCAATTAAAAATCCGTCACGGTTTCTCAATATCTGACCACATCAACATGACTGTGGCTCTCAAATACAAGGTTGGGATATTGAACATAATTTCTGCAATGCAGTTTGGTAGTGAAGTACTGGCATTTATATTTGCGATCAACATTGATAGCCTGTTACTATATTATTATTGTCATTTATAGTTATTGATAATATCTACTAATAGTGATAGCTTCCGATCATGTTAGGGTGTAAGTGATAGTGTCCGATATTGTTCTCTATACTAGAAAACTACTCAAGCTAAACACGGTATAAAATTAAATATTTTTATAGGATTTAATAAATATTTGAAAATAAGTTGTGGGCCTTTTTCCATTTACATTACACGTGATCTCATGGAATTATTCAACGGCTAGGACTCAAATTGACTGAAAAAAAAAGCTCCCCTTCTGGGCCTCTCTTAAGAGGGTTGGTTCAGTTTATATGCTAGTCGCACAAGGGAGGACTAGGGGACGGTTTGTAAGGGGTGAGTTGGGAAGACGTGAACATAATTACCTGCTATGTGTGTGCGAGCAGCTCCAAAACTCGATTATCCCCCTCCTCCTCCTTTATCCGGACATGCGACATTAAGGGATGGATCTGTGTCCTAGCCACCCTATCTTTCTGGTCCGAGGGGGTTGTTTCTGTCTTATTTACCGTCGCTTCTTGCTTGCCGGTGCATTAGCGTCGCCCTTGCGTCTTGCAATACAAATCATCCCGCGCCAGGAGCCCCCCACACCCCCACCCCCATCTTTTTTTTGTGAGTTACAGTAATATATTTTTATCTTATTTTATTATTTTTACCAGACCTCCTCGTGAAATGTACCGGAAACTTTTTAAAGTATTTACAGTAATTTTGTGTTTTGGTCTCCTTCGGTACCACTTCTAGATGCCTCCCTCCTAAGTGGGAGGAAAGGAACTCGAGTTGGGGTCTGTATTTTTACATTTTTTATAACAAAAATAATTTTATTTGAAATAAATAAAATATGTCCCCAGTAGGTACCTTAAGTTTAATTTCGTACAACATCACAGTTCTAGAATACCTGTTATGGACATATCGGCGTTTAAACACGACTTTTTTCTAATTAAGACATGTTTATATTAAGGTCTCATTATGATAAATACTCAACAACTGTTCATATTACTGTAAGCTTTTATGCATAAAATAGAACTTAGAGTGTCTAGAAGCAAAGTTTTATTTAATTTTAGCCAAAAGATTTTTTTTATGAAACATGAAAAACTCTTGGTCCATCCACCCCACCTCAAGAAAATACCCTATACTTCGTGACTGGGGTATTTGTTCACTAATTAATCCAAACTTTACACTTTGATACGTGTAGACCTACATTTTAAAATAATTATTTCCTTCTGTATTCAGATCGTATCTGTATTGTAAATGTGAGCGTTATTGTGTGTGTGGAGGACTGTATAATAATCTCCATTAATAAAAATATAATCTGGTCTGTATATATATGTATGTATAATAAATATCTGTCCAGAGAATTTGTAGTGCTTCTCAATTAGATGAAAAGATGAAATTTGGTGAAACTCTAGAGGAATCAATCCAGAAACGTGAAAACTTTTCAAACTTGAAAAATTTATTAAAGATATAAAATTATGAAAAAACTAAGAACGTAGCTTATTTAATTATTTTAATTCGTTGATCTGTTATTTGCATTTCAAAAGCAAGGATAACCTAGAATATAAATTCTAATCTCAAATCCAAAAGAAATGGCAGATTATACAATACAGTGACTTGTGTTTATGTTTTGATTGATTTATATTCATACTAGTTAGCAAAAGGTGTTTCTTTGGTCAATGATTTTTTTGTTATTATTAGTATCGTGTCTCACTATCCGTTCGGATTATACGCACTTACGCTAATGTGTAGTGGTAGAGTGATTGTGAGTTGAAATGGAGGACCTACAACTTAACGTGGGATTCAAGCCACGGTGGACGCCTGGCATTCCCCACATTCGTTCTGATTAATACACGACTTGTCAGAGGTGAAGGAAGGGTTTGGTAATCAGATAAATCTGTGCCAGGACCGAGGATTGAACCCCAGACCCCCAGCACAGAGGTCTGACACCTTACCCCTAGACCACCAGGTCACCTATTAATGAAAACTATAAATACATTTTAATTATACATACACATACATGTATACATTCATAATTGCATACATACATACATACATACATACATACAAACACACATTCATACATACATACACACATTCATACATACATACATACACACATTCATACATTCATACATACATATACACACATACATACATATACACACATACATACATACATACATACATACATATACACACATACATACATCATACATACATATACACACATACATACATACATATACACATACATACATCATACATTTAGCCACGTCTTACATTGCCTACTCCTTGCTTTTGATCCACACATTTTATCTACCTTATTATATTTTCTTCCTCACTCGATCCACATTCATCCCCTCAATATGCCAAAACCAACGTAAGATATTTCTTCTACATTGACCTATTGGATTCCCTTTCGAACCGCACTCCTTCAGCACCCATTCGTTACTGACTGTCCATATTAGTATTTCTTAGCTATCTCATTCCAACCACATTCACCTTATGTTTCTCCTGACAAACCCACGCTTCACATCCATAAAACAATGTTGGGGTTAACAGATTTTTATACTGCCATCTTTTGATACTACCTCATTCTTTGTAATAGTCCACATACATCCAACTATTCTCAGAGATGCATCCACCCGTCTGTCGATTCTATCATCCATACTTCCATTTTTATAAAACATTTGGCCCAGATACACAAAATAATTACAGTTTTCTATCAGTTTTCCATTTATACTAAGCTGACAATAATTTTCTGATCCGTCCTTATCAAAAACCATCACGTCAATTTTGGAGACATTTATACTAAGCCCATTCGATTTTATGCATTCTGCAAGTCACTTTCATTCTCATCTATTAATTCGGCATCGCCTGCATTTAGCAGCACTCTCATTTACATTGTCCGTTCGTAAACCAACTGCGTCCTCCCAAGCATGCGTCATACATTTATCCATGAATACATTAAAAATCATGAATACATAGCACAGCATTGTCTAACACCCTGTTCAATGTCAAACCACTCGCTCAAAGCTCCATTCACCATAATGCGTGCTTACTTCCCATATACCACCATATTTGCATTTACTAACCATGCATCTACATCATACTCTCTAAGAACATTCCATAACATTCTCCTATTCACCCGATCGTACGCTTTCTCCAGATCAGCGAGTGCACAATAAAATTTCTTTCTTACTGCCATATTTCTCAATCATTTGTTGTTATGTAAATATTTTGTCCATACAATCTCTACCTGTCACGAAATCACATTTCACACCCCAAATCTTGTCTGCAATTTTTTCACGCATACTCTCAATTAAAACTCTCTCAAAAACTTTGCCTGGAATACTCAACAAACTAATTGCCTTATTATTCTTACATTCACTTATACTGACTTGGCTCTTGAACAAAGGAACAGTAACAGCATTCTTCCAGTCATTAGGAACCCTCGAAACACCAGCACGCATATTGAACAACTCGCACAATCTGGCAAGTGTTACAATGCCCACATCTAAGCATATCACTTGTGACTCCATCTCTGCCCCCAACCTTGCAATTCTTTAACATTTTCAAATCTTTTAACACCTCATTCTCGTGAATTTTTGAACTCGTCATAACATTTTACCTATTTTCTGCTTTCTCTACACTTTCACCATACAATTGCCCACTCACAGGTAACGTTAAATATATTTATTTAATTTGAGCTTATATTTAGATAGCCTAGATTTGCGTTCTCACAAACCGATTACTACTCTAATTAAAAGACTGCTAACACAGCAGTGTAACAAATGACATAACCTGATAAGTAAAACTAATGTTTAACCATTGGTTTGTTTGTGTATAGCACTAAACAGAGACCATGCAATAGAACCCACTTAGCAGCGACAAAATTGAATGCAAATCTAATATACGCAACCATTTTAACGGGTTCGTCTCAAGGGAATGTGTGTTTCATAACAAAAATAACTGGTTCCCTGTAGACTATAATATACCTTTTATCTTTAGACTGAAGCAGTTCTCAATTAAATTAGTGTTCTCGATTAATATTAATTAGTGAAAAGGTCATACCACAAATAGGTTTGGTATATTTTCGTCCAGGCCAGTTTTGAGCCATGACAAATTATTGTGCATGTGCCAATCTCGACAGACTTAAAGATTAAGGCCCTGCCTACCCATAAATGCATGGTTCTAAACAAAAGAATTTAGAACAAAATATATTTAATTATTCAACATTGTTGTTTTTTATTTATTTTAGTAACATATCTGGGCATCTTTCATAATTCTTATGGAATTTTCAAACCATGCTAAAAATAGTTATTGAAATATTTTCATTAAAATGTTTCCATTTCAATGCATTTTAAATGGGAAAACAAAAATTATTAATGGATTTATTTATTTTCTTTGTACAATTAAGCTAGAGTGTTTGTTTATAACATACTATTTAATGCATAATTTCTTTTTCTTTTTAGACATATTTTTTAATTTGGGTTAGCTTCAATAATCACGACGATATTGAGCTCTAACGACTCCCAAGTCGACTCTCTAGTCAAAATACATGGTTTTAAATACAACTTTTCCTTCTGCAACTAGTTGTCATAGCTGATAATAGGTGCCGTTAGTATGATCATTACCCATTTACAAGCTAGTAACATTTTGCAAGCGTTGGCTAACCTGCTGTATCGGAATGCAGGCGGCAATGGAGGGTTAAACTAATCTCTGTGACCTTCTTGAGTCAAAGAAACATTAATACCATGTACGTTAGGATAAGAAGGGCCAATGTCCAATTATGAAAATTTGCGTAATTAAATATAAACAATTAAAACATCTTAATATATTCAGTAACTAAAATACTCACAAAGTCTTCCTGCTGTGTGAATAAATATAGTTGGTCCCTACTTACTTCAATGAGAGTATTACTCTAGTGATACATTATTTTCAAAGAAAAAGCCACATGCTTCTCCATACACAAAGTTTTATGACATTAGCCCTTATTTAACTGAGACAGTAAAACATGTAAAATTCTTCACTCTTATCTTATATTCTTTCTTGAGTTTTCTCATTCTTTAGCACTACACGTTGTAATAATAAGTGTTAATATTCAAAGTAATTGAAAACTACTGTACATTGAATTTTTAATCCACTATTATAATAAATAAAATTAAACATTCCTGCTCATATCAAACATAGTTATTTTAAATAACGTTTGGTCTAAATGTAATTTGGAGACGTTCTCAGTATAATTTTATATACTAGTTTTTATTTTACGGTCTAGGATTTGACTCATTGGACTTTGGAATAAGCTATTTTTCAAAAAGTTAATGAACGAAGTGTTTGGTAGTCAAGATGTGAAAATGTTAATTTTATTTTATTAGCGTGTTAAATGTGATTACTTTTAATTTGAACCTGTTGCATTCTCGCAGTTTGTGCGCTCGTTTTTGAAGAAATGTATCGAATCCCGAACAATAAGTACCCACGGTGATTACTTTTTATATAATTTACAATATGTGACCTTTTTGCTTTCGAACAAAATCCAATGGATTGTATAAATTTTGAGGTGGAGAAGTATTTACAAAATATTATTTTATATCCTTGTGAATAACAAGTTTATGAAGAAAGGGCGCACAAAGAAAATCAAAGATATAATTGATTATTTAACTTCTTGTAGTAAAGGGTAAGTTTTTTTTAATGGTATGCATATTACTGGCGCTTAGGCTATCTGTCTCTACTAATTTAAGTACAATGGATGAGCAGCGATACTATTTTATTTACTGTAGAAATAATATCAAAATTAAGATACAAATAAATACTTCTATATAACAATGCAGCGATTATTCTGATATTTCAAGTACTTTTTTTTTAAAGAAAAGCTCTTAGCTGAAAGTAAATGTTACTAACACTCTGTAACGCACTTATTGTATGTTCAAAATCTCTTGTGCCTTGGCCGAGTTCGTATCACGCTAGTACTAAGTAATTTCAACCTAACAGGGAATAGAACTAGTCAAGTTATTGAGCTGATTAATTTACGCACTCAGTGCTTAGTCATAGCACTTTAGCAATATTGACCACGACATGAAGCCGATAATAAGTAAATATATATTTAAAACCATTAAAATTAATGAACTTTTGTGTTCCCTATGCCATAAAGTAAGTAAGTAAGTATTTGATACCCGACCGCCTCTGTTGTATAGTGGTCAGATTTACTGGCTTCAGATACTGAAGTCCCAAGTTCGATCCCCAGTGCCCCTAATTCTGTCTGTGAAACAGTGGGTCTGAAACGGAACCAAAATCAACCTCGTGAGGACAAATGAGGAGATAATTGAATGAATAAGTAGCGCTTCAGTCTAGAAAACTGAGATAGAAGTCTGGAGGGCTCGTTGTGCTAACCATATGGCACCCTCAGCTTGAAAATGTTGGCCCTATCTTTGCCAACATACGGCAGCCTCTCGATTGGTATAGCCTTGCAGGCTGACACCATGGAGATATTACTCAAGTTAAACTCTACCAATAGGATAAAAAATTATTCCCAAAAACATTTATTTCTGGAAAATTGTGTAAATCCTATAGATGTTTGAAAACTGTAAACAGCGTATTAAATAACAGATACCCACTTCAGTGGCTGAGTGGTCTAAGGTTTCACTAATGTTAAATTGACCTGCTGATAGCGGAGCACTTGGGGTGCAAATCCTGGTCGAGTCTATTGAGGGTAGTTTTTCCTAAAATGTTTCCCCATCTTCCAAAATAAAAATGCTGGTAGATAACCTCTCAAATGCTTCTTTCCTCATGACCACCCAATTAGATTATCATATATGCGTATAACATGAACAGGTAGTATGACGTGGTAATATCAGTAATAAAAATAACAGATATATTTATAGTCAAAATTGTTATAGTCTTCGAAATGAAACTGCTTTTAAAATATGTTATTGCCTCCTTAGCCTTTAAATTTTAAAAATTAGCCAAAGCACAGTGGCCAAATTTAGCACATTAAATTTTAGTTATTTTTTATTTTACCTGCTTACTAATAAACTCAAATAAATGGTACGACAAAATCGTAGGCTACATACTCAATCGTATAGGTTATTTATTATAGTTAGTGACAAAACCTTCAAAAATAAGTTATCTCTAATTTTACCTTAAATAAATTTTTCTCTGATAAATAAGTGTGCATTATTATTTATTACTAGCCTCCCCAGATATTTATTTGAAAAAATTTCAATAGTGGTACAACAGCATTAACCTGGAGTCACGTGACACTTTGATATGCTAATTACTTAAAATGGGTACGGGTACAAAACTTGCTCTTTGTGGTACAAAACGGTACAGAACTAGTACAAAACTTTGGCATGAAAAAATTCAAAAGTGGTACAACAGCATTAACCTGGAGTCACCACTTTGATATGCTAATTACTCAAAATGGGTACGGGTACAAAACTTATTTGTGTTACAAAACGGTACAAAACTAGTACAAAACTTTGGCATCAAAAAATTCAAAAGTGGTACAACAGCATTAACCTGGAGTCACCATTTTGATATGCTAATTACTGAAAATGAGAACGGGTACAAAACTTATTTGTGTTACAAAACGGTACAAAACTATTACAAAACTTTGGCATCAAAAAAAGTTCAAAATCAAAAGGGGTACACCGCATTTACCTGGAGTACGTGGAGTACTCACTTTGATATGCTAATTTCTCAAAACGGGTACGGGTACAATACTTTTTCTTTCTGGTACAAAACGGTACAAAACAAGTACAAAACTTTGGCATCAAAAAAGTTCAAAATTAAAAAGTAGTAAAACAGCATTAACCTTGAGTCACCACTTTTATATGCTAATTACTCAAAATGGGTACGGATACAAAACTTTGGCATCAAAAAAAGTTCAAAATTCAAAAGTGGTACAACTGCATTAACCTAGAGTCACCACTTTGATATGCTAATTACTCAAAACGGGTACGGGTACAAAATGGTACAAAACTATACTAAACTTTGGCATCAAAAGGTTCTAAATTCAAAAGTGGTACTACAGGTTAATGGACGTCTAGCTGACTGGAATGAATAAGCTAATTTTTCTGCTCGAGAGTGTGATTGTATCTTGACGTTATGTCTCCCCACGTTTAGTCAAACTTGGTCGCCTACACACTTTACGGTCCGGCACTACACTTCTTATCTCTATCAGTTCTTGGAAAAAAGTTTGCTTGCTGCCTTTACTGATTACCGGTCGTGGTCGCCAGTCTCCCAATTGTTTAAACAAACCAGTAGTTCTGCCAACCTGATGGCTAGAATCCACCAGTTTGTATAACGTTAGCAACGCCATCTATTTTAGAGCTGAAAGCTCAACACGCCGCCAGGGAGGGTAGGCAGGGCCTTAAGGTCATTGAAGTATCAGGATACAGAAAAACCATACAGTATTCACAAAAAATAAAATATATATATATAGAAGTTTTGTAATTTATTTACTAAAAATAAGTGGTGACCTGGTGGTCTAGGGATAAGGTTTCACACTTCTATGCTGGGGTCCGGAGTTCAATCCTCGGTCCCAGCACAGATTTAGCTGATTACCAAACCCTTCCTTCACCTCTGACAAAACGTGTATTAATCACAACTTGTGAATGTGGGGAATGCCAGGCCTCCACCGTGGTTCGGATTCCCCGTTAAACTGTAGGTCCTCCATTTCATCTCGCAATCACCCTACCATTACACATTAGCGTAAGTGCGTATAACCCGAACGGGTAGTAAGATGTGGTGCTAATAATAATAATAATAATACAAAAAATAAAATTAATTTAGTTAGTTTCCACTTTAGCTATTCTTGTATAATTGACACAAAATAGACCTTATAATTTTATAACAAGCTATCCCAACTTAACACAATCTAACCTTTGATGCATCTACACATTGAAGGTTGGGTAATAGGGATAAAAGCCTATCATGAATAGGCTTGGAAACTAGTTGTTAATATTGTGTCAGAGGAATAAACTGCGCCACAATAGTTGGTTTGAGTTAGCTTTAAAATATAGATATCATTTGGTAATATCTAGGAAAACTCCACCCCTTCATCTGTAAACCACTCCATTACCTCGAATACTACTTGAAACTACCTCCAAAATGTATTTCCCGTCCCAAGCCTATAAAGTGAGTTTACCCCCCCTGCACCCCTAACCACCAGTGGAGCAAACCACAGCGGCAGCGGGGAGGGAGGAAGTGTATACATTCTTCACAATTTGATTTCATGCATTATTTAGCCGCAGGAAAGGGAAAGACGACGTTGATCCGAATAACACGCCCGCGTCTCCACTGCATGCTGCTTCGGTAACCGCTAACTTCACGATCCATTAGATCCTGCTCTCCTTCTTGCTCTCTTCTGTGTGTTGCTTTCCTTTCTGTTCTCTTTTGGAGTTGCTTTTCTTCCTACAATCTTCTGTGTGTTGCTTTCCTTCGTGCTCTCTTCTGTGTGTTGCTTTCCTTCTGTTCTCTTTTGGTGTTGCTTTTCTTCCTACAATCTTCTGTGTGTTGCTTTCCTTCGTGCTCTCTTCTGTGTGTTGCTTTCCTTTCTGTTCTCTTTTGGTGTTGTTTTTCTTCCTGCTCTCTTCTGTGTGTTGCTTTCCTTTCTGTTCTCTTTTGGTGTTGCTTTTCTTCCTACAATCTTCTATGTGCTCCTTTCCTTCTTGCTCTCTTCTATGTGCTCCTTTCCTTAACCCTATCTTATCTTTCCAGCTTTCCCTCTTTCTCTCCCGTTTCTATATCCTCTGTAGTGTCCTTTGTTGTGAGATCTGATAATTAATATTGAATGACAAACAATAAAGGAGGGGTTATAATTATTATGTTTTGTATAACTACATATTTATTTTAATTTAATTAATTATAGTTTTAAAATGAGACGAGAACCCGGGACCTTGCTCAGGTGTTATATATTTGACAGATGTATCAAGTGACGGCTGTATCTGAAACCAAGGCTAATTCCACCAGTTAATTGTAATTTGTTAATGGTTAACAATTTTGGAATTAAAAATTATCACATTTATTAACCTGTGAAATAATAACATTTGATACCTATTTTGAAGTAATAAAATGCCAGAAATGGCAATAACATAATTTGATAGTTCATGTACCCTACACCCTCTTTATATGCAAAACACCATATATACCTTACACCCTCTTTATATGCAACACACCATATATATATATACCTTACACCCTCTTTATATACCTTACACCCCCTTTATATACCGTACACCCCTTTCTGCACAATACACCCTCTTTCTATACCCTACAACCTCTCTATATACCTTACAACCTCTCTATATACCCTACAAGCTCTCTATATACCTTACACCCTTTATATACCTTACACCCCCTTTCTGTACAATACAGCCTCTTTATATACCCTACAACCTCTCTTTATACCTTACACTCCCTTTCTGTACAATACAGCCTCTTTCTATACCCTACAACCTCTCTTTATACCTTACACCCCCTTTCTGTACAATACAGCCTCTTTCTATACCCTACAACCTCTCTTTATACCTTACACTCCCTTTCTGTACAATACAGCCTCTTTCTATACCCTACAACCTCTCTTTATACCTTACACCCCCTTTCTGTACAATACAGCCTCTTTCTATACCCTACAACCTCTCTATATACCTTACAACCTCTCTATATACCCTACAAGCTCTCTATATACCTTACACCCCTTTATATACCTTACACCCCCTTTCTGTACAATACAGCCTCTTTATATACCCTACAACCTCTCTTTATACCTTACACTCCCTTTCTGTACAATACAGCCTCTTTCTATACCCTACAACCTCTCTTTATACCTTACACCCCCTTTCTGTACAATACAGCCTCTTTCTATACCCTACAACCTCTCTTTATACCTTACACTCCCTTTCTGTACAATACAGCCTCTTTCTATACCCTACAACCTCTCTTTATACCTTACACCCCTTTCTGTACAATACAGCCTCTTTCTATACCCTACAACCTCTCTTTATACCTTACACTCCCTTTCTGTACAATACAGCCTCTTTCTATACCCTACAACCTCTCTTTATACCTTACACCCCCTTTCTGTACAATACAGCCTCTTTATATACCCTACAACCTCTCTTTATACCTTACACTCCCTTTCTGTACAATACAGCCTCTTTCTATACCCTACAACCTCTCTTTATACCTTACACCCCCTTTCTGTACAATACACTCTCTTTCTATACACTAAAACCTCTCTGTACCCCCTACAACCTCTCTATACCCTACCTCCTTATATACACCCCACGCTTCTATGTGTATTCTTGTACCCCCCCCCCCTCTCCCACGCACACGTCGTCCTCTTGACTCTCCTTGTATTTAAACATGGATGTGTTGTCAGTTCGCTGGAGTTGGTTTATGGGCTGTTTAAGGTCTTCCTCCTTTCTCCATTCAACTTCCATCACCCGAGGCCTACAATAGACTGTAAAGTGTTATTGTGGGTACATTTTGAGGGGGATTCTTGGAAAATAAAACTTTGCAGTAAGACTTTTTTATTTATATTTTATGTTTTATAAATGAATTTAATGGTGTAGCAATCTAATGCTGGCGGGCTCATCAAGGCCAACTTTGATTTCACAGATTCTTCATACCGATACGTTGTTAGCTTGTTATCATATCGTTTTACAAATCAAATTTGTATCGATTATATTCTTAACTTCAAATCAAAATAATGTTAAAATTTTATATTCAAAAACTGTTAAGAGAGTAATGATATTGTAAGAGAATGCATAAAGAAAAATATGAGCTAAGCTTTAAACTATAACAAATATTTCTACGTGATTTTACCATTACATTTTGAAGTTTCGCTCAATTTTTAAAATTTACTAGTTTTTTATTTAATATTGAGTTGTATAAAATACTAGCATTAAGATATTGTTGACCCGAAGCAAAATGAAAATAAAACTTTAACATAGTTTTTCTCCACGTCTTGGCCTCTTGCATTTAGTAATGGGGTGGGGAAGAAATACGGATAGACTTAAGAGAAAGTGCGCCCGAATTTGCCACGGGGCAAGAATGGGGAACTTGTTATTAAAACCCGCCCTCATGACACCCACCCGGGTTTCACACCTTGACCTCACTGACTCTGGTATAGCAGAGAATATATGCTTTGACATTTGGTCCGTGTGCCCACCTGTGCGCTCACAATGGGGTCTTAGGTGAGATTTTTACAATATAAACAATTTTGTATACTTGTTTTTATTTTAAAAAAATAACATTATTTTACCGATGGCTGATTTTGGAAAGTTTTGGCAGTTTGTGAAAACATTTCTAATCATTTGTTTCTCAATAATTTATATCTGTCGACTATTTTATGTGATAAATAATAATGTAATCTTATTTTTTACATAAATTAGGTCAAGGTTAGTTTACTGATGACAAGTTTTCTAAAAATTGAAATTTTTCGAAAATGCCCTTTAGTATTTGATCCAAAATGGATATTTGAAAATTTAATTTTTTTTTATAAAAAAGAGCATATTTTATACTTACAAATATGATAATTTGATGATTATTTTAAAATGTATACATGTATAGTGTTTGTTGTGCCTAACAAGCTGATATGTTTGTTTTTACGATTGTGTCATGCCATCTCCTTTGATCAGTGGATTCATTAAATCAGTCCAGACGACAGATAGTTAATGAAGTCACTTATATCGACAGAAACAACAAATAACCACTAGTATCGATTGTGTCTCCTGCAAACTCCTCCGTGAAGTTGTTGCTAAACTGACTTAGTCGAGTGAATAGAAGCGAGTACCTAGGACACGTCACAGGAAGTACGTGTGACAAGACAATAAGTGGTGTAGTTCATATCTCCCCCGCCAGGTAGCTTCCACTCTATGTAGATATATGTTTATACATATGCATGGTAGCATCCTTAGATAACTTCGATGTACGCTCTGTTTCGTAAACATTTCATCTAGGGACGACATTTGGAACGAGGGAAATATTATTGTTCTTATCTTAAAATATTCATTTTGTAATTAATCACCCAGTTATTTTTTTCCCACCGATGTGTGTTGGTAAAATTAGCTATAATTATCTTGCAAACCACATACAAAAGTATCATTTCTGGCTATAACAATTTGAGTAGATTTAACTTCGGCCTGATGTCATTAAACGTAAATTAAGATCCCTTGTCGCAATCGCCCGTTCGTCTGTGAGTACTGAATCCGTCTTTCGTTTACCCTGTAAAAGGAAGCAAAATTACCTTTTACTATTCCACATGGGTGTAACTTATAAGATAGTCATAGTGTAATACGTCAAGGTAGGACTGATACCTGTAAACGAAATGTATGTAAATACTGTGCAGCTGAAAGTGAGGTCCCAGTTCCCTCCAACACTTCCCTGAGTGTACAAACCCCTCTCCTCCCCCTGTTCCTGTCCCCTGATGATGTCAAGGGGGAGAGGCGGGGGAGTCTTCTAGCGATATGGGGACGTTAGTAAAATGCATGGCAACTCGCGATAGCGACCTTTTGTTGGTTCGACGGGGATCCCCCGCGTCTCACGACTGAAGTTAGACAAGGGGGTAGGAGGGGTTATTGCTAACAATCCTTGACTGACGTCCACACACCTTCTAACGCTTGGGTTTGGGCCTTTATTATCTGAGTTCAGACAAATAATATGATCTCATCTTATATTTATCTTTAATTTAGCTAAAAGGTTTTGTTTACTTTAATCATATAGAGAAAGTATTGCCATCTTGTATTTCTCGGCCCAGAGGTTACAATGTATGTTTTAGGAGTTGCACAAATTCATAAAAGTGGGTTTTACAATTTTATGATTCTGTACCTGAACCTACAGATGGACTTTGTTTGAAATTTATGTTTGGATGTTATCGAGGCCAAAACGTGATTTTAACTCTAGCTCTAAATTTAAAGATAGTTTAATAATGACCGAGTTTTAAAAATTCTCAATTTTCGATATTTTCCAACTACTGTATTTTGTTAAAAATGGGTATCAGAGTAGTGTTGTTGTTTTTTTTGGGGGGGAGGGGGGGGTATAAAGGCGGTCAATCATCTACATAAATAGTAAGATTACAAATTCACAAATGTCATAGGCCCCTGAACTTTGGTCGAGTATGCAATTCTATGTACGAGCCTGTAAGGCGGGTAAAGCAAAAAGTTTCATCAGGCTGTTATATAGTAATGAAATTCGCATCTGTATTTTAATACATCTTTAACAATATTTCTCTCTGAATTTATATTAAAAAAAATTATTTTTTTTCAAACGTGGGTCATTATAGATGGGTTGACTTTACGATTGAATAGCGTCAACATGTCACTTAGACATTTTCTCCGCGTGGAAAGTTTCAACATTGTTACCGCCCGAAATTAGTGCTTTGAGCTCTCTTGTTGCTGTTAATGTCATCGCTGGTTGAGTTGAAATGATGCGAAAGTTGCGGGAGTGCCTGAACCAAGTTTTCTAACTACTTACAGAGGTTTCACACACACATACATACACACAAACACACATACATACACACACATACATACATACACACATACATACATACACACACATACATACATACATACATACACACATACACACATACATACACCCACATACATACACACATACATACATACACACACATACACACACTTACATACACACATTATATATATATATACACATACATACACACATACATACACATATATATATATATATATATATATATATATATATATACATACATATATACATACATACATACATACATACATACATACATACATACATACATACATACATACATATAGCAACAGTTTAAAAGGTGTCAAGAAAGTCAGCGTTATGTTATAATGTGGTTTGTTTTGAAATAATCCCTCGTCAGAATGTGCTTGGATACATAGAGGAACAAAAAAACTATAAATAACTTTAATGAGATGTATAAACTATCAGGGTGACCTGGTGGTCTAGGAGGAAGGTGTCAGAATTCTGTGTTGGGGGTCCGGGGTTCAATCCTCGGTCCCGGCACAGATTTATCTGATTGCCAAACCCTTCCTTCACCTCTGACGTGTATTAATCACAACTTGTGAATGTGGGGAATGCCAGGACTCCACCATGGTTCGGATCCCACGTTAAGTTGTAGGTCCTTCATTTAATCTCACAATCACCCTACCATTAACACATTAGAGTGAGTATAACCTGAACGGGTAGTAAGACGCGGTGCTAATAATAATATAATTGAATTGAGCTAAATACACGTGAAGGTTAAGAATATTCACTAGATCTGACTAGATTTTTTATACT
>JBCFYV010003508.1:14784245-14851824 GCA_039000515.1 Timema cristinae | reverse complement strand
GATCGGTTTATCTGTGACGATGTGCCAAAGAACATCCAAGAAGGCAAAAATCAGACCAAACAGAGTGACATCAGTACACCCGTTTATGGATAACAACCACATCAACCATTTAAGTATGTTATTGAAATTAGTTCCTCAAATTCATGTAAATAAACCCTGGAATATTGATTGTGTGGTTTAAAGATGAAGCTTGGTTTAATCTCTTAGGGTGTGTAAATTCCAAAAACACAAGGATTTGGGCGTCATAAAACTATCTTGGGATCCACGAGACACCCCTTCATTCACATAATGGTGGTTGTTACCCACTTTCCTCTGAGAGAATCATTGGGCCAATATTCTTTTGAAGGGCTTGTGAGCACTGATTTGAACAGGGACATTTTCATGGCCTTCGTGGAGCAACCAGACGACATCGAGCTTTTGCAGGGGTACGTTCAGCAAGATGGTTCCACATGCCAAACCTCCAATGAGTCCTTAGTTCTTATAAACAACTTCTTCTTGGGCCGTATTATTTCCAAAAACATGTGGCCCCTTGGGTCACAAGTCTTGACGTGAGCTAATTACTTCTTATGGGGCCATCTTAAGGAGAGTCTCTACATAAACAGACCACAAACCATTCAAGATCTCCGGACCGATATCACGTCCTAAATAAATAATATTGACCCAGGTATGTTGAGTCGTGTATCAGAAAACATGGTGAAATATGTGCAAACATGTCTCGAAGCACTTGATCTGATGAAGTCAATACCCCATTACTGACACCTCATTTACACGTATTTACGTTACTATTTAGTTATTGAGTCAAGTGAATAACCTACATTAAAACTGGGACTTGCCACTGAAACACATGTATTATGTAAGAGCTTCTTAATACACATAGAATTTATTATACAGACACTTAGGCCTATATAGTGGTAAGCAAAACATATTTGAATTTATAAATAGAGCATTAATTTATTGTTGATGTAAGAGCATTTAATTTATCCTGAACGGTAGTAAGTTTACCTTGATAGGCTGCACTAGGGTCCAAAGGGGAGACCATCAAGGTAAGATTGTTACCTTTCAAGGTAAGCGAAGTGCAGTAGGATTTTGATAGGGAGAACCTTAATGAAAATACAAACATATTGTTTGTGCTCATTGTGATAATAATAATAATAATAATAATAATAATAATAATAATAATAATAATGTAAGCCCACTTCGGTGGCCACATAGTCTAAAGCCCTACTCTTGCAGTAGAATAGATTGCTAATGACAGGGATATCCAGGTTCAAGTCTCGGTTGGGTGTACTGAGTGTGGTTTTCCAAAACTGTTTTCGAATCTCCCTCCATGCAAATGTAGGTACACTTCCTTTTAATATAAACTTCCTAATCCATAAAACCATTAGCGTAATCACTTATCAGTACATAAGCGTATAATCCAAATGGATAGTAAGATGCTGTGCTAAAAAAAATGTATATTTTATCATATTATAATAATTATTTTTAATGTATTGATAATATCTATCAAAAGTGGCAGCTGTGTATCGCATGACTTGACGTATGAATACAGGAAAGTAAGTCTAGTAACATTTCTATCTGTCAACTAAGGTTCTTCCTATGAAAGTTGGTCTCTAAATATCCGTTGGAGTAAGGCCATCCTCCAAGAAAAGTAATAAAAGACAGTATCATTATTTGAGGTGTGAAGAAGGAACATCTTTATCGTGTCCCCTTTTCCGCTCCCGACTCTGTGATTTGTCCTTGAGAGGTCTCCGTGTGGCTCACAAGTCTTGGGTAGAACAACCGGACAAGTCAATGACTAGAGACTTCGACTCTGGAGTAGATGACGAACTTTTGATCCATCAGTTATGATTATCTACTTCTTAATATTTGATTTGTTCTTCTATTAAAATTACACATGGTACTTTAGCAAGAAATATTCTTTTCAAATTTATCTATTTAATTTAAAAAGTAATTAAAACCTTCCTCAAATGTAGCTTATTATATATAGTGATAATACCTATGAAATACTATTACGAGGGTGTTCGATAAGTCAGTATCTCGGATCTTGTAAATAGATTGTAAATATATTTTAATAAATTAAAAATAAATAAGAAGTTAAACAAACACGCTCTTCCTTTATTTCTCAACGTAATCTACGTCGAAATTTTCATTTGCCTCAACGTCGCAACATGTTCAACCCACCTGCGAAAAAAAAAGAGGTGGGGAAAGTAGTTCTATGCTTATGGAGGAAGTGATGCTGGTAAAAGAGAGCATTGAAAGAATTTAGGATACTGGTAAATAATATCAGAGAATCCAGGGGGCCAGTGACCAAGAGCAGAAATTCCAGGGTGCTGATGATGGAGAACAGAAATTCCAGGTTGCTGGTGATGGAGAGTAGGGTCAATGTCTCCAATGCGGTGTTGATGGTTTGCTCCATCTATCTCGGTATCTGACGGGAAACACGCAATCAACAAACATGGTCGCTGAGCATACGCATTGCCACGACGGCTTTCAAGAGACGTGGAATAAATATGTGACTAACCTATCATAGATATCTAGCATATAAAATTAAATTGTTGTCCATTTAAAAATCCCGGGAATGTAATATAGTAGATAGTATGTCTGAAATATTGATTGCAATAAAAATTGTAATTTTTTAAAAGTTCGTTCCTACCAGAAGCTTGTTTAAATGTAGTTGGGGCGTTTTTACTCCCAGGATATGGAACGGAACATGAGGCCTGGAGTGGCATACGTAATTACGTGAGGAGACATCCTTGGCCACTAGTACTAGCTCACTTATAAGACATCCTTGGCCTCTAGTACTAGCTCGCTTATAAGACATCCTTGGTCACTAGTACTAGCTCATCTAGAAGACATCCTTGGCCACTAGTACCAGTTCACCTAGAAGACATCCTTGGCCTCTAGTACTAGCTCACCTAGAATACATCCTTGGCCTCTAGTACTAGCTCACTTATGAGACATCCTTGGTCACTAGTACTAGCTCATCTAGAAGACATCCTTGGCCACTAGTACTAGCTCATCTAGAAGACATCCTTGGCCAATAGTACTAGCTCATCTAGAATACATCCTTGGCCTCTAGTACTAGCTCACCTAGAAGACATCCTTGGTCTCTAGTACTAGCTCACCTAGAATACATCCTTGGCCTCTAGTACTAGCTCACTTATGAGACATCCTTGGTCACTAGTACTAGCTCACCTAGAATACATCCTTGGCCTCTAGTACTAGCTCACTTATGAGACATCCTTGGTCACTAGTACTAGCTCATCTAGAAGACATCCTTGGCCACTAGTACTAGCTCACCTAGAATACATCCTTGGCCTCTAGTACTAGCTCAACTAGAAAAGATCCTTGCCACTAGTACTAGCTCACCTAGAAGACATCCTTGGCCACTAGTACCAGTTCACCTAGAAGACATCCTTGGCCTCTAGTACTAGCTCACCTAGAATACATCCTTGGCCTCTAGTACTATCTCACCTAGAAAAGATCCTTGGCCACTAGTACAAGTTCACCTAGAAGACATCCTTGGCCTCTAGTACTAGCTCACCTAGAATACATCCTTGGCCTCTAGTACTATCTCACCTAGAAAAGATCCTTGGCCACTAGTACCAGTTCACCTAGAAGACATCCTTGGCCACTAGTACTAGCTCACCTAGAAGACATCCTTGGTCACTAGTACTAGCTCATCTAGAAGACATCCTTGGCCACTAGTACTAGCTCACCTAGAATACATCCTTGGCCTCTAGTACTAGCTCAACTAGAAAAGATCCTTGCCACTAGTACTAGCTCACCTAGAAGACATCCTTGGCCACTAGTACCAGTTCACCTAGAATACATCCTTGGCCTCTAGTACTAGCTCAGCTTGAAGAAATCCTTGGCCACTAGTACTAGCTCATCTAGAAGACATCCTTGGCCAATAGTACTAGCTCATCTAGAATACATCCTTGGCCTCTAGTACTAGCTCACCTAGAAGACATCCTTGGCCTCTAGTACTAGCTCACCTAGAATAAATCCTTGGCCTCTAGTACTAGCTCACTTATGAGACATCCTTGGCCAATAGTACTAGCTCACCTAGAATACATCCTTGGCCTCTAGTACTAGCTCACTTATGAGACATCCTTGGTCACTAGTACTAGCTCACCTAGAAGACATCCTTGGCCTCTAGTACTAGCTCACCTAGAATAAATCCTTGGCCTCTAGTACTAGCTCACCTAGAAGACATCCTTGGTCACTAGTACTAGCTCACCTAGAATACATCCTTGGCCACTAGTACTAGCTCATCTAGAAGACATCCTTGGCCACTAGTACTAGCTCACCTAGAATACATCCTTGGCCTCTAGTACTAGCTCAACTAGAAAAGATCCTTGCCACTAGTACTAGCTCACCTAGAAGACATCCTTGGCCACTAGTACCAGTTCACCTAGAAGACATCCTTGGCCTCTAGTACTAGCTCACCTAGAATACATCCTTGGCCTCTAGTACTATCTCACCTAGAAAAGATCCTTGGCCACTAGTACAAGTTCACCTAGAAGACATCCTTGGCCTCTAGTACTAGCTCACCTAGAATACATCCTTGGCCTCTAGTACTATCTCACCTAGAAAAGATCCTTGGCCACTAGTACCAGTTCACCTAGAAGACATCCTTGGCCTCTTGTACTAGCTCACTTATGAGACATCCTTGGTCACTAATACTAGCTCACCTAGAATACATCCTTGGCCTCTAGTACTAGCTCACTTATGAGACATCCTTGGTCACTATTACTAGCTCATCTAGAAGACATCCTTGGCCACTAGTACTAGCTCACCTAGAATACATCCTTGGCCTCTAGTACTAGCTCACTTATGAGACATCCTTGGTCACTAGTACTAGCTCATCTAGAAGACATCCTTGGCCACTAGTACTAGCTCACTAGAATACATCCTTGGCCTCTAGTACTAGCTCAACTAGAAAAGATCCTTGCCACTAGTACTAGCTCACCTAGAAGACATCCTTGGCCACTAGTACCAGTTCACCTAGAAGACATCCTTGGCCTCTAGTACTAGCTCACCTAGAATACATCCTTGGCCTCTAGTACTATCTCACCTAGAAAAGATCCTTGGCCACTAGTACAAGTTCACCTAGAAGACATCCTTGGCCTCTAGTACTAGCTCACCTAGAATACATCCTTGGCCTCTAGTACTATCTCACCTAGAAAAGATCCTTGGCCACTAGTACCAGTTCACCTAGAATACATCCTTGGCCTATAGTACTAGCTCACTTATGAGACATCCTTGGTCACTAGTACTAGCTCATCTAGAAGACATCCTTGGCCACTAGTACCAGTTCACCTAGAAGACATCCTTGGCCACTAGTACTAGCTCATCTAGAATACATCCTTGGCTTCTAGTACTAGCTCACCTAGAAGACATCCTTGGCCTCTAGTACTAGCTCACCTAGAATACATCCTTGGCCTCTAGTACTAGCTCACTTATGAGACATCCTTGGTCACTAATACTAGCTCACCTAGAATACATCCTTGGCCTCTAGTACTAGCTCACTTATGAGACATCCTTGGTCACTAGTACTAGCTCATCTAAAAGACATCCTTGGCCACTAGTACTAGCTCACCTAGAATACATCCTTGGCCTCTAGTACTAGCTCAACTAGAAAAGATCCTTGCCACTAGTACTAGCTCACCTAGAAGACATCCTTGGCCACTAGTACCAGTTCACCTAGAAGACATCCTTGGCCTCTAGTACTAGCTCACCTAGAATACATCCTTGGCCTCTAGTACTATCTCACCTAGAAAAGATCCTTGGCCACTAGTACCAGTTCACCTAGAAGACATCCTTGGCCTCTAGTACTAGCTCACCTAGAATACATCCTTGGCCTCTAGTACTATCTCACCTAGAAAAGATCCTTGGCCACTAGTACCAGTTCACCTAGAAGACATCCTTGGCCACTAGTACTAGCTCACCTAGAATACATCCTTGGCCTCTAGTACTAGCTCAGCTTGAAGAAATCCTTGGCCACTAGTACTAGCTCACCTAGAATACATCCTTGGCCTCTATGTACTAGCTCACCTAGAAAAGATCCTTGGCCACTAGTACCAGATCACCTAGAATACATCCTTGGCCTCTAGTACTAGCTCACCTAGAATACATCCTTGGCCTCTAGTACTATCTCACCTAGAAAAGATCCTTGGCCACTAGTACCAGTTCACCTAGAATACATCCTTGGTCTCTAGTACTAGCTCAGCTTGAAGAAATCCTTGGCCACTAGTACTAGCTCACCTAGAATACATCCTTGGCCTCTAGTACTAGCTCAGTTTGAAGAAATCCTTGGCCACTAGTACTAGCTCACCTAGAATACATCCTTGGCCTCTAGTACTATCCCACCTAGAAAAGATTCTTGCCACTAGTACTAGCTCACCTAGAAGACATCCTTGGCCACTAGTACCAGTTCACCTAGAAGAAATCCATGGCCCCCAGTATTAGCTCACCTAGAATACAGCCTTGGCCCCTAGTATTAGCTCACCTATAATAAATCCTTGGTCCCTTGTACTAGCTCACCTAGAAGAGATCCATGACCCCCAGTACTAGCTCACCTAGAATTGATCCATAGCCCCTAGTACTAGATCGTCTAGAAGACATCCATGGCCCCAGGACTAGCTCACCTAGAAATGCTCCTTGGCCACTAGTACTAGATCATCTAGTAGACAACCTTGGTCCCTAGTACTAACTAACCTAAAATACATCCTTGGCCCCTGGTACTAGGAGTTCTCGATAGAGTTGAGTTTTTATCTTTTAAAAGAAAGTTTATTGAAAATATAGTAAATGTGCCGAAATATTTGGTTTAATTTAGTTGTACAATTACGCCTGGATATAGGAATCGAACCAGGGAACTTTTGCTTAACGTGCAAAAGAGTCGATATCTTGAGCACGAGAAGAATCATGGATAGCTCAGTCAAAACTCCCGGGTTCTATTTACGAACTTAATTTAATATAAACGACTTGTTACATAATACATTATAATATAGCAAATAATTTATAGTGATTAAATATGATTACACATTTCTGATTTCTTAAATATAATTTTTTAAGCCCGTTTCCGGTAATAGAAATTACGAGTGAACGTCTAAACGGATTTTGTCAAACGACCTTTCATTATAAAGGTTAGGGGTAGAATATGTCGGGAAAAATAATAATTTACAATGAAAATCGGATTTTCAGCTTTTCCATTTTGTTTATATCACCATGGAAACCATGATTTGTGCGTGGCTTTATACCTGTAAATAAAAAATTTCTCTTTGATAAAAAATAATAACTCAAATCTAACTTAACTTGTACGGTGCGACAAAATATACAAAAACCATGGTAAACATAATCTATACTAATATTATAAAGAGGAAAGATTTGATTTTTTGTTTTTTTGTTTGTAATGGATGAACTCAAAAACTACTGGACCGATTTAAAAGTTCTTTCACCAATATAAAGCTACATTATCAGCGAGTAACATAGGCTATATTTTATTTTGAAAATTTAATTTATTCCTCATAAAAATGTCGATATTATATTATATAGTCGTTGTAAAAAAAGTTGTTGAAGGGAAAGTGGGGTTGCTGAAGGGGCGGGCGGGGGGTAGGGGCGAGGAAAGAGGAATGAGATGAAAATAGGAGGGAGGATAAAAAGAGGGAGGGGGCTATACAGTGATGGTAGGACTGTATTAAAATAAATAAGTAAAAAAGTTTTGTTTTTATATTGACATATGGATGATTTGAAGCTTTGTTTTACAGGATTCCTTACAATATTTTTTTACGGTGAAGGGGGCTAGTATATTATATACATACTAAACAAACCAATGATAGCAGGATAGAAATATATCATTTTATTTGCATTTATAATTTTCTTCTTTATTTTTGAATATTTATCTTTTATCACAAAATGGCAGTTATAATAATTAAACACCGACATATAAATATCTATGTAAGTTGAAAGACTTGGATGAGTAAACTTTTAACTAGAAAGTTAAGTGAGGGCTTATTATATAGATCCCCGCACCCCCTAAAAGGTTTAGAATAAATTTTGGTTAAATAATCTCCAGCCATGGCTACGATGGTTCACTAGTAGTAAACAAATCATTTATTTATATAAAATATATGAAAGGCTTTACAAAGTATTCACTTCATTGTAGCTGCCTTATAATGATACAATAAATATAAAACTGAATATTTAATTTAAATATAAAATTACAATTAACGACTCACCCATACTGATGGGCGCGTGAACTAAATGTCAAGCTCACCTGATACCTGTCTATCGACAAGATCAGGGTTCGAACACCCTACTGGGTGAACTAAGAGTGTCCTTTCCTAAATTATTTCCCTCTCTCCCTCCACGCGAATACATGTAGCCCGATCGAGTAGAAAAACTTAGTTGTGTAAGAACTGATATTAACGATTTACTCTAAAAGGGTTAAGGTGAGTAGGGTGATTTTTAGAGGACAGACACTTGTATTTGAGTGAGTGTTTGAGTCCTGACAGCAGTAAATTACAATGTTAGTCTAACATCCTGGACCATTTGGTCCCCACTGCAAGCTCCACGTGCTTCTAAATATCAACATTAAAAAAATTGTCATGAGTTTATGGCAACAACGAATCCCAATAAAGCCAGGGTTTTATCGAAACGTTTTAACTATTTTAAGACCACCTTCCAGGAGGTTGTTTTGTTCACTAACAGGACTTGGTAACAGCGGAGTAGTTGCTGAAATGGATGCGATAAATAAAACTTGGTTTTTTAATAGAAAGAGAAGTTCTGGCAACGAGCTGTCAAAGGAAGACGGATGCTTGTTAAAAAACAACAGCAGCACAGTCTCTCTAACTTATTTGTATCTTTCCACAATGCATGTACATACCTAATCGTGATTATCCTGACACGACGTATAGAACATACCCGGCCAGATACAAAAGACTACTGATTTGAATCGCAGGTGCCTATTTATTTAAGTTGTAGTTTTTTTAATCTCATACTTATTGGGAAATATTGCATTGCGACGCATGATATCAACGTGTAGTTGTTTTGTTAAGACGTGTGTAAGACGTACATTTTATGTGTTTGAAAGAATTAAAATATTCATCTTGTTGGATGTGATTGATAGTAGAGATCAGTAATCAAATCTTATAATACACTCCTACCTTCGCAATGTCTTTACGAGGAGGAAGAGGCAGGAGGAGGAAGTTAACAGTGATGAGCTTAGCTTGATGCCGTTTTGACAGGGGTGAGCAAAGTGGCGTCTGGACTTCAGTTCAACCTTGGGACATACTAGAGGAATGAGTGACAAGGGGTCGAACTACACATGCTATGACAAGTATTTTGTACTGGAAATTGTATCAACTCTCCTCTGATTGCAGACATGTATATTTCAAAGGTAGCATTTTGGTGATTTTACTCCATTTTGGTCGGTGACCTTGTGGTCTAGAGGTAAGGTGTCAGACTTCTATGCTGGCGGCCGGGGTTCAATCCTCGGTCCCGGCACAGATTTATATGATTTCCAAACCCTTCCTTCACCTCTGACAAGTTATCTTGTGAATGTGGGGAATGCCAGGCCTCCACCGTGGTTCGGATTCCACGTTAAACTGTAGGTCCTCCATTTCATCTCATAATCACCCTACCATTACACATTAGCGTAAGAGCGTATAACCCGAACGGGTAGTAAGATGCGGTGCTAATAATAATAATACTCCATTTTGGAATTTTAAGTAATATTTTCATACTTTGATTAACTTGCAAGCCTTTATGTTGAACAACATCAATGTTTTATGATTTCATGAACCATCAAACATAGTATTTGTCACCACATAGTGACGCAGGTTTCAAATTAAATTTGTACTCTCTCTACTTTTATTATAAGGAAAATCCAAATACCTGATAATTTGCTGCAGCTAAGCTGAAAATACTTTAGTTCAGTGTTTGGGTTCATACCCTCAAGCTGCAATTCCAAGGACATGAGTGCATGCGTTTAATATTGTTCTGTGTTATTTTAGATTAAGATAATAAGTTAGTTAATCACTGATCAAAGATAAATCAAAGTGATACAGTACAACAATGTTGCTTTAATTAGCGTCATGTGTAAAATTAGCCATATTTATTTGATTATAAATGAAATAAAATATTTATATTTTTCCCTTTAACACCGCATCTTACTACCCGTTTGGCTTATACGCTTATGTACTAATTACGCTAGGGACTACAGGGATTTGGAAGGTTATATTTAGAGAAAGTTTACCCGTATTTGCGTGGAGGGTGAGCGGAAAATCATTTTGAAAAAACCTTAGTACATCCGACTGAAATTTGAACTTTGATTTCCCCGTCATCAGCAGTGTAGTTTATTGCGAGGGTAGCGCGTTAGACCATACAGCCACCAACGTAGTTAAATTATTAAAAGTTAATTATTTCCTTCCCTCCCAAAGGGCTAAATTATTTAACTACTCTTTATTGATAAACAAAATATCAAAGGTTCAATTAGGATGAAACTTCAACTCAAATAATTGATTGTAAGGTCACTTTAATTAGATAACTAATTTATGAAATGCTATATAAGCTCTTATTTTGAGAAACTTATTGAGTTACCCATCTCAGAAAATATTCCCGATTTGAGTTCTTCGCCATTTTCCCGTCTACATCCAAAATAATTTTGAAATAAGCCGATTCGATGTGACACGGACAATTCTGCACTAATCTGAGGACACTACTCCACCAAGTGCGTGCCAAACTGAGGACACTACTCCACCAAGTGCACACCAACCTGAGGACACTACTCCACCAAGTGCACACCAACCTGAGGACATTACTCCACCAAGTGCGCACCAACCTGAGGTCACTACTCCACCAAGGGCGCACCAACCTGAGGACACTACTCCACCAAGTGCGCACCAACCTGAGGCCACTACTCCACCAAGTGTGCACCAACCTGAGGACACTACTCCACCAAGTGTGCACCAACCTGAGGACACTACTCCACCAAGTGCGCACCAACCTGAGGACACTACTCCACCAAGTGCGTGCCAACCTGAGGCCACTACTCCACCAAGTACGCGCCAACCTGAGGCCACTACTCCACCAAGTGCGCACCAACCTGAGGACACTACTCCACTAAGTGTGCACCTACCTGAGGACACTACTCCACCAAGTGCGCACCAACCTGAGGACACTACTCCACCAAATGCACACCAACCTTAGGCCACTATTCCACCAAGTGCGCACCAACCTGAGGCCACTACTCCACCAAGTGCGCACCAACCTGAGGACACTACTCCACCAAGTGCGCACCAACCTGAAGCCACTACTCCACCAAGTGTGCATCAACCTGAGGAAACTACTCCACCAAGTGCGCACCAACCTGAGGACACTACTCCACCAAGTGCGCACCAACCTGAGGACACTACTCCACCAAGTGCGTGCCAACCTGAGGCCACTACTCCACCAAGTGCGCGCCAACCTGAGGCCACTATTCCACCAAGTGCGCACCAACCTGAGGACACTACTCCACCAAGTGCGCACCAACCTGAGGACACTACTCCACCAAGTGTGCACCAACCTGAGGACACTACTCCAAGGGCGCACCAACCTGAGGACTCTACTCCACCAAGGGCGCACCAACCTGAGGCCACTACTCCATCAAGTGCGCACCAACCTGAGGACACTACTCCACCAAGTGCGCACCAACCTTAGGCCACTACTCCACCAAGTGCGCACCAACCTGAGGCCACTACTCCACCAAGTGCACGCCAACCTGAGGACACTACTCCACCAAGGGCACACCAACCTGAGGACACTACTCCACCAAGTGCGCACCAACCTGAGGACACTACTCCACCAAGGGCGCACCAACCTGAGGACACTACTCCACCAAGTGCGCACCAACCTAAGGCCACTATTCCACCAAGTGCGCACCAACCTGAGGACACTACTCCAAGTGCGCACCAACCTGAGGACTCTACTCCACCAAGGGTGCACCAACCTGAGGCCACTACTCCATCAAGTGCGCACCAACCTGAGGACACTACTCCACCAAGTGCGTGCCAACCTGAGGCCACTATTCCACCAAGTGCGCACCAACCTGAGGACACTACTCCATCAAGTGCGCACCAACCTGAGGCCACTATTCCACCAAGTGCGCGCCAACCTAAGGCCACTATTCCACCAAGTGCGCACCAACCTTAGGCCACTATTCCACCAAGTGCGCACCAACCTGAGGACACTACTCCACCAAGTGCGCACCAACCTTAGGCCACTATTCCACCAAGTGCCCACCAACCTGAGGCCACTACTCAACCGTGCGATCTGTGTTATGAAATGTCAACCCACGTTTTACCACCCCTCATGATCGCCATGTTGGGATGTCTGTGTCGGCTCAGGTTGAAACTCTGATTGATCATATTCGGTTCTGTAAGACTTCCTTCAATGTAAGACCCGTAACCATTGGGAGTTGTCGTTGGTACATCCACCAAATGGTTTTATTCCACTGCATTACCAACTGATTGGTTATCAAATATACACAGCTAGTGTGGGTACTACGATGTCAGGTTGGCACCTGTTTCAATTCTTGTTATGAGAGCTGCATGAATTATTGCCGCCACTTATTACGTTTCCTCGAAAAAAACAACACTTATGATAGTGTTTTTATTAAATGTGGTTTTTATTACATTTAGAAAACCTGAGCTCTTGGCACCTGGGACTTTGTGATGTTGTGAACTCAAGACCCATCGAATCCTCCCTGATAGTATTCCACTTGAATGTTCTACCTGATATATACTTTTTCCTCTATATTTTACTTACTCGAGTTTTTACACCCTGTTGTCCAAACAAACGATCCTTTGTTCATAGTACTTGATGTATAATGTCATGTATTGACACCTTCACTAATCGTTCCCAACACCTCGTTTAGAAACGATCTCGGCACATGCCTGGAACTTAGATTGCAATATTGTTATTTTATTATTTTTTTTAACGCCGTGTCTTACTACCCGTTTTGGTGAACTGGTGGTCTAGGGGTAAGGTGTCAAACTTCTGTGCTGGCGGCCGGGGTTCAATCCTCGGTCCCGGCACAGATTTATCTGATTACCAAACCCTTCCTTCACCTCTGACAAGACATCTTGTGAATGTGGGGAATGCCAGGCCTCCACCGTGGTTCGGATCCCACGTTAAACTGTAGGTCCTTCATTTCATCTCACAATCACCCTACCATTACACATTAGCGTAAGTGCGTATAACCCGAACGGGTAGTAAGACGCGGTGCTAATAATACTACCCGTTTGGATTTTACACTTATGTACTGTACCTATTACGCTAATAGTTTTTGGAATCAGGAAGGTTATAATTATTGGAAGTGTACACGCATTTGCGTAGAGGTAAAGTGGAAAACCATTTTGAAAAAAAAACCTCAGTACACCTGACCGAGATTAGAACCTCGATCTCCCCGTCATCAGCAGTCTAGTCTACTGCGAGATTAGTGCGTTAGACCACGCGGCCACCGTTGCGTATTATTGCATTTTTATTATTATTCTTTATTATTATTAGCGTTTTAATTTATATAACAAAAACAGTAATACAAAAGTTTGATTTATTATTAGATAGTTACAAAGATTCTGAAAACTTAGAGAAAAAAATATCAACATTTTTGTACAAAATAAAAACACCCTAAAAACCGATATTCGAATAAAATTTCCTGCTCGATTTTTTGATACCAGTACCTATCTTCCGTTAATATGAAGTATTGATACACTTCCATCCCTGAACTATACAGAGTGCCCTGTGTAAGATTTACACCACTTTACGACCTTGAACAAGTTAATAAGCTCTTGTTAGCCCAGACATAACGATGGGAGCCCTTGCCCTTGTAAGTTGATCTTCCTTTCATTGCCCCCCCCCCCCCCTCCAGCCTCTTGTTTGGATGAGTCTAAACACATCACTGCAGTCCAATTTTTGGAAGTTACCTTAGAAAATACAAACATTATTTTTACGGTCAACATTTAGGTCTACAATATTTTACTGTACTATTATTGCTATTTTATATAATTATATTGGTCGGTATCTATCAAAAATGACAGCTGCAGATCACATGACTTGAGGTATGACAACATGAAAGTAGATATAATAGTTATTTACAATTGTAAGGTAAGGTCCTTATGAGAATTGGACTGTACCTCATGAGAAGGTCCCGAGAGCCATCATCGAGCTTAGAAGAGGTTCAAACGTCACACGTGCACCACCCTCCCTTGGCTCATCGAGCTTAGAAGAGGTTCAAACGTCACACCACCCTCACTTGGCTTGTCGAGCTTAGAAGAGGTTCAAACGTCACACGTGCACCACCCTCACTTGGCTTGTCGAGCTTAGAAGAGGTTCAAACGTCACACGTGCACCACCCTCCCTTGGCTTGTCGAGCTTAGAAGAGGTTCAAACGTCACACGTGCACCGCCCTCACTTGGCTTGTCGAGCTTAGAAGAGGTTCAAACGTCACACGTGCACCACCCTCCCTTGGCTCATCGAGCTTAGAAGAGGTTCAAACGTCACATGTGGACCACCCTCACTTGGCTTGTCGAGCTTAGAAGAGGTTCAAACGTCACACGTGCACCACCCTCCCTTGGCTCATCGAGCTTAGAAGAGGTTCAAACGTCACTCGTGCACCACCCTCACTTGGCTCGTCGAGCTTAGAAGAGGTTCAAACGTCACACGTGCACCAACCCTCACTTGGCTTTTGAGCTTAGAAAAGGTTCAAACGTCCACACGTGCACCACCCTCACTTGGCTTGTCTGAGCTTAGAAGAGGTTCAAACGTCACACGTGCACCACCCTCCCTTGGCTTGTTGAGCTTAGAAGAGGTTCAAAACGTCACACGTGCACCACCCTCCCTTGGCTGTCGAGCTTAGAAGAGGTTCAAACGTCACACGTGCACCCCCTCACTTGGCTTCGTCGAGCTTAGAAGAGGTTCAAACGTAACACGTGCACCTCCCTCACTTGGCTTGTGAGCTTAGAAGAAGTTCAAACGTCACACGTGCACCCCCTCACTTGGCTTGTCGAGCTTAGAAGAGGTTCAAACGTCACACGTGCACCTCCCTCCCTTGGCTTGTCGAGCTTAGAAGAGGTTCAAACGTCACACGTGCACCTCCCTCACTTGGCTTGTCGAGCTTAGAAGAGGTTCAAACGTCACACGTGCACCCCCTCCCTTGGCTCATCGAGCTTAGAAGAGGTTCAAACGTCTCACGTGCACCCCCTCACTTGGATTGTCGAGCTTAGAAGAGGTTCAAACGTCTACACGTGCACCACCTCACTTGGCTTGTCGAGCTTAGAAGAGGTTCAAACGTCACACGTGCACCACCCTCCACTTGGCTTGTCGAGCTTAGAAGAGGTTCAAACGTAACACGTGCACCACCTCACTTGGCTGTCGAGCTTAGAAGAGGTTTCAAACGTCTCACGTGCACCCCCCTCACTTGGCTTGTCGAGCTTAGAAAGAGGTTCAAACGTCACATGTGCACCCCTCACTTGGCTTGTCGAGCTTAGAAGAGGTTCAAACGTCACGTGCACCACCCTCACTTGGCTCGTTGAGCTTAGAAGAGGTTCAAACGTCACACGTGCACCACCCTCACTTGGCTTTGAGCTTAGAAGAGGTTCAAACGTCACACGTGCACCTACCCTCCTTGGCTTGTCGAGCTTAGAAGAGGTTCAAACGTCACACGTGCACCACCCTCCCTTGGCTTGTCGAGCTTAGAAGAGGTTCAAACGTCACACGTGCACCACCCTCACTTGGCTCTCGAGCTTAGAAGAGGTTCAAACGTCACACGTGCACCATCCCTCACTTGGCTGTCGAGCTTAGAAGAGGTTCAAACGTAACACGTGCACCACCTCACTTGCTTGTCAGCTTAGAAGAGGTTCAAACGTCACACGTGCACCACCCTCACTTGGCTTGTGAGCTTAGAAGAGGTTCAAACGTCACACGTGCACCACCCTCACTTGGCTTGTCGAGCTTAGAAGAGGTTCAAACGTCACACGTGCACCACCCTCACTTGGCTTGTCGAGCTTAGAAGAAGGTTCAAACTCACACGTGACCACCTCACTTGCTTTCGAGCTTAGAAGAGGTCAAACTCACGGCACCACCCTCACTTGGCTTGTCGAGCTTAGAAGAGGTTCAAACGTCACACGTGCACCACCCTCACTTGGCTTGTCGAGCTTAGAAGAGGTTCAAACGTAACACGTGCACACCCTCACTTGGCTTCATCGAGCTTAGAAAGGTTCAAACGTCACACGTTGCACCTCCCTCACTTGCTTGTCGAGCTTAGAAGAATTCAAACGTAACACAGTGACACCCTCACTTGGCTTGTCGAGCTTAGAAGAAGTTCAAACGTAACACGTGCACCCCCTCACTTGGCTTGTCGAGCTTAGAAGAGGTTCAAACGTCACAACATGCACCACTCTCAATTGCTTATTGAGCTTAGAAAAGGTTCAAACGTCACATTGCAACCACCCTCACTGGCTTGTCGAGCTTAGAAAGGTTCAAACGTAACACGTGCACCTCCCTCCTTGCTATTCGAGCTTAGAAGAGGTTCAAACGTAACACGTGCACCACCCTCCACTTGGTTGTCGAGCTTAGAAGAGGTTCAAACGTCTACACGTGCACAACCCACTTGGCTGTCGAGCTTAGAAGAGTTCAACGTCAATGTGCACCTCTATAACTTGGATTATGAGCTTAGAAGAGGTTCAAACGTCACACGTGCACCACCCTCACTTGGCTTATCGAGCTTAGAAGAGGTTCAAACGTCACACGTGCACCACCCTCACTTGGCTTGTCGAGCTTAGAAGAGGTTCAAACGTAACACGTGCACCACCTCACCGTGGCTCGTCGAGCTTGTAAGAGGTTCAAACGTCCACGTGCACCACCTCTCACTTGGCTCGTCGAGCTTAGAAGAGGTTCAAAACGTCACACGTGCACCACCCTCACTTGGCTTGTCGAGCTTAGAAGAGGTTCAAACGTCACACGTGCACCAACCTCACTTGGCTTATCGAGCTTAGAAGAGGTTCAAACGTCACACGTGCACCACCCTCCCTTGGCTTGTCGAGCTTAGAAGAGGTTCAAACGTAACACGTGCACCTCCCTCACTTGGCTCGTCGAGCTTAGAAGAGGTTCAAACTTCACTACGTGGCACCTCCCTCACTTGGCTTGTCGAGCTTAGAAAAGGTTCAAACGTCACATGTGGACCACCCTCACTTGGCTTGTCGAGCTTAGAAGAGGTTCAAACGTCACTCGTGCACCACCCTCACTTGGCTCGTCGAGCTTAGAAGAGGTTCAAACGTCACACGTGCACCACCCTCACTTGGCTCATTCGAGCTTAGAAGAGGTTCAAACGTCACACGTGCACCTCCCTCACTTGGCTTGTCGAGCTTAGAAGAGGTTCAAACGTCACACGTGCACCACCCTCACTTGGCTGTCGAGCTTAGAAGAGGTTCAAACTAACACGTGCACCACCCTCACTTGGCTTGTCGAGCTTAGAAGAGGTTCAAACGTCACACGTGCACCACCCTCACTTTGGTCGTCCGAGAGGTCGTTGCTCTTTGAGGCAGAGGAAACAATTGTTCTTTTCACTCGGCGTCCTTCAACCCGTTCTAGATTTGCGCGAATATATTCACTGTACTAATTTTGTAGAGATGATGAAGGTAGAAAAAAATTAAAGAAAATGTACCTTTATTTGCGTGAAGTGAGAGTAGGAAAAAATTAAAGAAAAAAAACATACCAGTCCCAAATTGGACTCGAATCCCGATTAGTCCTACTGTATGAGTGACTCTATAGACCACAGGAACACTGAATAGGGTTGAAAACACAATCGAATAAATGTCTATTAATTATTTTAAACAATGAGATATTTAAAGCGCACTTTCAAAACCAACCAGTTTTATCATCATGACCTAAAAACTACTCAATTCTTTAACAAACACAACACACAAACTCTTATTCATACGTTAATCATGAAAGGAGAAGTCTCAATCAAACCAGAGACCTATTTTTTTTTGCCATGCTGGGAATCAAAGCCGGGATCTCCTAACTGAGTATAATGATGCTCAACCGACTGGGATAAGGTGCCAGATTTGAATAAATTACGTCACTAACTAGACATGATTGAAATAATAAATAATCTGAAGCAGCTCAGGTGACTGGGTGGTAGACTGTCCTGTCCACTCGACCATCACTTGACTGATCTCACTGCTAAAGTGACCATGATTACGATCTCCAGTGACGGCCTTGTGAGGATCACAATATAATTGAATGATGAAGCCTCTTGGATCAAACCTGTATTTCCCTGTAATCAGCAAATGGTAGAAAATAGTAGAGGAACTTTGGGGTTCTTGAAGGGAGGGAAATGACCTCGTGCTTGAAATACGTCTTCTTCGAGCTTGTCTAATCTTATGTTCAACCCGCAAATACAAGGAAACATTTAAATGTCTTTTGTGTAAATTTGTCGGCCATGAAAGTGAGTAGTTTACCTCTCTTCTGGTAGCTCGACTAAACCCCCCGCGGCGGTGAAGATGTAAAATAGTTCGAGTTTGTTTGTGTGTGTGTGTTACTCTTGTGTACAGAAGGTGTGTGTAGGAGGAAGAGGGGAGGTGGGTTGTAAAACATGGAAGGGGGGTGCGTCCTTCGCTCAAGAATTCTCCAGGAGGTCAAGGTCTCACAAAGACCGATCAAGCGGAACATTGCTAATTTACATTACTAAGAAACCAAGGTGTAAAGACCTTGAACGCTCTTGTAAAGTTGGGTCATCACTCATCAAACTGCCAAGAACCAAAGGATACGGAGTGTTAGAAGTTACGTCCTTCACTGCCAAGAACCAAGAGGTAGGGAGTGTGTGAGGTTAAATCTTTCAATGCGTCCTTCACTGCCAAGAACTAAAGAGTCGCGAATGTAAAGGTTGCATCCTTCACTGCCAAGAACAATCTGTTATTTTTTTGAGTGATTATGCCGTAGAATGTCAAGAGGTTGCTTCCTTCAATGCCAAGCACCAAGGAGTAGAGAGTGTTAGAAGTTGCATCCTTCACTGCTAAGAACCAAGAATTAGAGAATGTGTGGGGTTGCATCCTTCACTGCCAAGAACCAAGGGGTAGAGAATGTTAGAGGTTGCATCCTTCACTGCTAGGAACCAAGGATTAGAGAATGTGTAGGGTTTCATCCTTCACTGCCAAGAACCAAGGGGCAGAGAGTGTGAGAGGTTGCATCCTTCACTGCCAAGAACCAAGGGTAGAGATAGAGTTGTTATTTGCAGAGGTTGCATCCTTAACTGCCAAGAACTAAGGCGTCGAGAGTGTGAGAGGTTGCATCCTTCACTGCCAAGAACTAAGGAGTAGAGAGCGCGAGAGGTTGCTCCTTCACTGCCAAGAACTAAGGGTGAGAGTGTGAGAGGTTCCATCCTTCACTGCCAAAACTAAGGAGTCGAGAGTGTGAGAGGTTGCATCCTTCACTGCCAAGAACTATAGGTAGTCGAGAGGTGAGAGTGAAGGTTGCATCCTTCACTGCCAATAACCAAGGATTCGAGAGTGTGAGAGGTTGCTCCTTCACTGCCAAGAACCAAGGGTAGAGAGTGGAGAGGTTCATCCTTCACTGCCAGAAACAAGGATAGAGAGTGTGAGAGGTTGCATCCTTCACTGCCAAGAACAAGGGTCGAGAGTGTGAGAGGTTGCATCTTCACTGCCAAGAACCAAGGTTAGAGAGTGTGAGAGGTTCATCCTTCACTGCCAAGAACAAGGAGTGAGAGTGTAAGAGGTTGCATCCTTCACTGCCAAGAACCAAGGATTAGAGAGTGTGAGAGGTTGCATCCTTCACTGCCAAAACCAAGAATAGAGAGTGTGAGAGGTTGCATCCTTCACTGCCAAGAACAAAGGATATAGAGGTGTTATGTTAAGATGAGGTTGAGTCCTTCACTGCCAAGAACCAAGGGTGAGAGTGTGAGAGGTTTCATCCTTCACTGCCAGAACCAAGGAATAGAGAGTGTGAGAGGTTGCATCCTTCACTGCCAAGAACTAAGGAGTCGAGAGTGTGAGAGGTTGCATCCTTCACTGCCAAAACAAGGAGTTTGAGAGTGTAGAGGTTGCATCCTTCACTGCCAAGAACCAAGGGGTAGAGAGTGTGAGAGGTTGCATCCTTCACTGCCAAGAACAAATAGAGGTGGATAAGAGTTGGCTCCTCTTCGAAGACGTTAGTGTTAAGTTTCATCCTTCACTGCAAGAAAAGGATTAAGAGGTGTAGAGAGGTTGATCCTCATGCCAAGAACTAGGAGTAAGTGTAGAGTGATTAAATCAGAACCAAGTAGAGTGGAGAGTTGCATCTTCATGCCAAGACAAAGGTTGGAATAAGACTTGGCTCTCATTCAAACTGTTCTTGTTTCCAGCTCCACTTGCTAAATTTATACAATAAAGCTGTCAATGATTACATGTGTAAAAAATTAAACTAAACTTATAATTGGGGAAATATTTGATTTATTAGACAAAATTTTGGGTACAAAAATATCAAAATGCAACTTAAAATTGCATTTCTCTATTCCCAAAATAGATTATTTAATAAACTTCATATTGATTATTTTCTTGAATTAAACTAGTAATTAAAAGTGATAGATAACTCATGTTCAACCAATTTCATCCAAACTGATAATGTTTCAAATATGATCTATTTATTTAATGTTCATAACGTCTAAATTCAAGATAATACACTAGCATTCGTTAAGCGTCGTTATTAAAATCGCCATCTACTTATTTGAATAATTAATGACCGAAGAAACTGTATCCTTTGAATTATTCAATTAATAGAGTTTTAAAAACTTTGAGCTTGACTAAAGTTTATAAAAATTGTATAGAATCTCTCCGTAAGATAAAACCCCGTGCAATATGCCAGACGTACATATGGCGAGGGTTGCCTAGCTCCACGGGAGCAATGTGCCTGCTCACTTTATACAGGATGGTCCACGGAAAAGTAACCTGTCTCCTATATCCAGTAGTTGTCTCACTCTGAATTGGAGGAGGTCAATCCCCTTCCACCCATATTGTGCATATTGTTGATTTATTCAACACGCGTGATTCTGGAAAACTACGCACAAACGATTGTTGGCATTCCTGTACGAGTTGGCCTTAAAATAATGTTCCAAAATGAATACTCGCTCTGCTCGTGGAAAACTCATCTTACACTTTCAAATGCTGTAACTCAATACTCAACTGGCGAGACTTAGTGTGTGTCTCAAGATAACACGGCCTGCACAACACCCGGCAAACATTACAGTGTTGCCATACATATACACAACATGCTAATGTTCTTCTGCGATAAATATCCTTGGAAAAACAGGGTTGCGCGACTTTTGGATAACTCTGTGTGTATAAATTATATATATATATATATATATATAAGTGTAGGGTCTATATACTATTTTATTTCAAGTTTTTATTGGGTTTCAGGGTTTTAGAGAAATTGCCAACTTACCAGTGTTGTGTTTGATTTGCCAGCCACTGGTTCGGGTTGGATTAGATCGTAGCAGTCCTGTTATAAATGATTGAAAATCAAGTAAATAAATGAAGCACTACCCACCTAGTCAGATTAGTTAAGGTCGCCATCTACTTAAAGGGAAATATCCTCTCCCTATGGTATTTCTTTTGTTAATGACAGTTCTGAAGCTTTCAAACCACTTCTCAATTAATCTCAGAATCTTATGTTGTATTAAAATATTACTTTATTTGTTCGAGTAAGGCTGGATGTATGTTTTTAAACTTTTTTAATTTATCACGGAACTGAAACTAGCTTTAAAATGAGATAATTTAGCCATTTCATACATTTTTATTCATAAATATAAAACCTAAAGTTTAATATTTTCATTCCCAGAGATATATTGATATCCTTATTCTCATTTTGAAATAGCATACCGGTTATTAAGTAAGGTGGTATTTCTGGACTGGATGTTTGTGACGTGGATATAAGCGCTCTGGTGGACTGCCATCTTTGTATCAGCCACGTTTAGACATCGAGAAAAATAAAACCACTGAGTCATAAAGGCATGGCGAATGATTGCTTATTATATTACACCTCGATAACTCTCTTCCTGATGGCTTCAACACAATAATTCTCTTTGTTACTGTCGGTCTCAGTGGTCTTGGGTAAAGTGCTCGTCTCAGGGCCCGATGGTCATAGGTTAAAACTCAGCTAGTGTAGACAGATTTTTCTTGAGCGATACAAATCCGTAGCACAACTTCCTTCGGAGTGGAAGTAAAGCCATCGCTCCCATATGTATCGTGGTGTGTAAAATAGTTTTGGAAGGTATGTGAAAATGCCTTTACAGGCAAAATTGGTAGGTCCTTTCGTTATCAATAGCAAAAATTACATGTTCTGTTGTAATCAGTCAATTTAGAAAGTGTACGATAAATAACTCAAATAAATAAAAAATAAATTAACATGGTTACTCTTGAATTCCCCTAGAGCAGTACAAATGATTGACATGGCCTCTTACAGCGTACGCTGATTAAACTCCACATAAACAGTTCTGGGACATCCCGTATAGTTACATCGATGACCATATTGTCTGAGGCGTTAGTCCGCTGGATTGCTGGTGAGTTTTGGATCTTGGAAAGGTGCACTTACCCACACGTCATCTATCATAGTGCTTCCCCACCAAAATTACACCTTAATGAGGGTGCAATTCTTCTGAACTGACCCTCTCATCCCTACCCCTTGAAGTAAGTCGCTTATGCCTCCAAGTTTAAACGCAACAGTAAAAATAAGATAATATATTTGTGGCGATACGCGTGGCAAAACAGGTGCTGGAGTTCGTGACCTGTAAAACCTCCTCGTCTTTAGAAAGAGTCATCATCTCTTTTCAAGAGATGTTTGAGGTGGGGGTGGGGGACCCGCGACCTCAGATTGACCAGCTCGAGGCTCACCCTGCCTCCCGTCGCGTGACCTTCCCCCCCTCCCCATCCTTACTGGGGCCACATTACACTAGTCCTGCTTTGTATGGAGTTGTAACGAGGAGCTCGGATCTAGACAGTTACAGGATAATATGACTTCGTGATTGATTTGATTTGTAGCCGCGCCTCACTACATATGTACTCTAATGTGATAGGGACGAGGAGGGTTGAATATAGAGGAATTGCACCGGCAATTGCGTAAGGTCCAGGGGAAATATGGATATTATATAATATGTATACTAGCCCCGATATCTTTGTTATCTGCAGTAATGTTTAACAAGAGCTCCCCCCTCACCACAGTACTCTAGTTTCTTTGTTCCACTGATGTACCTAAGGAATTCACAGGGTAATATGCTCCGTCACGGGTAGGAAACATCACCAACAAGTATACCTCCTTTTATCTCTGTAGAATTATATTATCAACACTAAAAGTTATTAAGACATTCATTTTGGCGTGGAAATGCAGAGCCGTGGGAACAAACGGTTATCTTCAAGAATTTTTATTGTTTTACATTTTTACTTTCGGAAACGGTTTGTTCAAGAATAAAAGCAAGTTGTTTAAGTTATACTTTTTTTTAAAATACACACCTCCTCTATAAGTTTAACAGTGATCAAATATCGATAAAATTGGCACTTTTCAATATAAAACTGCCGGCTCTATAACAAAAAATAAGAAAATCTAACATTATTATTAGCACCGCGTCTTACTACCCGTTCGGGTTATACGCACTTACGCTAATGTGTAATGGTAGGGTGATTGTGAAATGAAATGAAGGACCTACAGTTTAACGTGGAATCCGAACCACGGTGGAGGCCTGGCATTCCACACATTCACAATATGTCTTGTCAGAGGTGTGGGAAGGGTTTGGAAATCAGATAAATCTTTGCCGGGACCGAGGATTGAACCCCGGCCGCCAGTGCAGAAGTCTGACACCTTACCCCTAGACCACCAGGTCACCCTTGATAAAATCTAACAATAAACATAGATACATTATCTTAAAAGGAGTGTTGAAAATATTAACATAAACATTTCACTCGGTTTCAAGAAACTGATATTTTCAAACATTTGATTTTCCCGCAAGATCTGTCTGGTATCAAGCGACATCTACGGTTTCCGTGATCCATTTGTTCTTGTTGGCGCGGAAGGATACTTTGGTTGGTTATGAAGCCACACCTCACCTTTTACCCTCCCTCCCACCATCCCCTAAAATAGGTTTTAGACTTGCACTCTACAGGGCCAAGTGCCTTAACGACTTATGCTAAAGGAGGTTAACTTGAAGGAAATGCGCCCGCATTAGCACTGAGGAGATGGGAAAACCACAGTTATAGATTGCATATAAGAACCACACGATATAGATTTTATCTTCGACCTTTCTGTCATGTAACAGCTAATCCAGCCTATTACGAGCCTTACATCTTATACCACGTGAACACTGAGTTATTCCCCTATCATGACGTGTAAACCTACCAGCTGATTATTTCAGAAACAGAACAAACTGATGGAAGGTACAGACGAGCTCTCTCGTTCCTCCAGAGTCTAGTTCTGCGACATACCGTACTCACGTCGGACAGGACGTGCGTGTGGTGCCTCAGGTGACCTGGGTTCGCTCCTTTGCTACATCACTTCCGCGCCGCGAGGCGAACATTGTCGGTGGTGGGCTCTACGACAGAGTGGAGGAACTACGTTGTTTTGAAAGTCAGATGGCGCAAGGAAGTTACAGGTCGTAACTAGGAGAGTTCTCACGGAGTAACGTAGCTAAGTGTCCATTTCACCCCCGGATAACACCGAACCTAGGCACCAGACACAGCATTATGGTGTGGTATTTGGTATATTAATTTAAAACTATTGAAATTAGCACAAGCAGGGCCTTTGAGAGGAATTATATCAGGGGGTACAAAGTTTTTTTTGAACCTCCTTTCATTTTTTATTAATCCTGTCCAAGAAAAAAAATCATATTTGAAAAAAAAAATAAGACAAGAAAATAATATTATAATTTATACTTTTATATCTAAAAAAATGGAAAAAACAATAAAACAAAAATATAGTATACCTATACTAATAATTTATTAACATTACTAGTAATGTGAATGTTAAGGCTAGTCTTCAATACATGCAAACATTTTACGACATCTCAAGAAACTCCTAGGCCGCTCTTAAGATCCGGGCCCAGGTACGATGAACCCCCTACAGGCCCCTCTAATAAAGCCTGGACACAAGTAAAAATATTTTATTATATTTTAAATAAATGATCCGGCGCACCACAAAGATTTTTTCTATTCTTTGCCTAAAAATGGAGACATTTACTTAAAACTTGTAGGTTTTGTGAAACGAAATAACATACATTGTTGGACATGATGGGGAAAAAGAGCATCATAGTGCACCAAAGAGCCTAAAGGAAAAGAATATACCTCTTCGTGGAGCCTTATTATAGTTTTAGGCCGATCGGTAAAATGGTTAAGGCTCTAGTCTTAGTAGCAGGCCGAAACATGGTCTCATAATAACAGCTTTTTTCGATTTCATAGGGTTATGAAAAAATCGGCATTTATCAAAATCTCAAGTTTGAATTTTTATAACGATCACATTACTTCTCTCTCCAGGGTGTCACGAGAAAGTTGAAAAGTCAGAATATCATAATCGTATCTGGGGGCACGAAAAAACCAGAGCCAGGTTAATATTGGGTCTGATTTACCGGTGACTGGAGGTCAGGGTTCGAATCTCAGCTGGGTGTACTGAGGTGTTTTTTCTTTATAAAAATCTACTCCCTCTACGGTTATAGTAACAGAGAAGAATTAACCAGGATATACTAGACGTGTAGTCAGTCTCCCTGGCCACTCAGTCAGAGACAGCATGTAACCAGGGTATACTAGACGTGTAGTCAGTCTCCCTGGCCACTCAGTCAGAGACAGCATGTAACCAGGGTATACTAGACGTGTAGTCAGTCTCCCTGGCCACTCAGTCAGAGACAGCATGTAACCAGGGTATACTAGACGTGTAGTCAGTCTCCCTGGCCAATCAGTCAGAGACAGCATGTAACCAGGATATACAAGACGTGTAGTCAGCCTCCTTGACCACTCAGTCAGAGACAGCATGTAACCAGGATATACAAGACGTGTAGTCAGCCTCCTTGACCACTCAGTAAGAGAAGGCATATAACCAGGGTATTTTATTTATTTATTTATTTATTCAGTGTTTACAGGCCCGGTATCTTACAATCTTTAAATCCGGGCCGTTTTTTCCACAACTTTTACTTAATTTACACAATTTTAAAATGAATTTCCTTTTTAACATTACAACACATATTTTGGCTCTTAACTTAAATGAAATTCAACTACCCTTAGCTCAATTTGATCCACCCCGGGTATATTACGCCTCCGGTACCCTCCCCCGCTAGGCCCTTCACAATGCTCGGGATTTCACTCCCGAGTCCGCCAAGCGCTCAGCAGAGGTGGGCATCACCATAATAACCACCTGGGGAGGCGCCCTATCAGAGTTGGTGCCCCGCCTACTTTCTACCCTAGGCAGCTGAATTTCCTAATCTACCCCCTATCTAGTTCCCCCGTCCCTAATTATCTATATTAACTACTAACTAAGCTAAGCTAAAATACTAAACTATTCTATTCCCATTACTGCCGGGGAACACCATCACCCAGAGGGCTGCAGGGCAGCCGCCTTTCTCCATCTTGACTCTGAGGGCCCATCAACCATAACCCACCTCTCTTGTTTCCAAGGTGGTGGGTCATACGGTGCAGGGAACCCCTCAGAGTTCATAATCATTCCACTAACTTTTGTTCATACGACTGGAAAACTGTCTTCTGGATCTCAAGGGCATCCCCCGTGTTCCTTCAGACACTCAGTCGTACTGGAATCCAGTTCCCAGGGCTCGCGCTTGCTCCTCCCAGCACATACACATTTTTTTTTTCCCGGCAAGGATTGTTACCGCTTATCCCCTTTTAACAATCCTTTTTTCCCTACTCACTCCCCGCTGAGACCGCACTAGTGTCCGTGTCAGTCCCGCCCTCCGTGTCGCTGTCATCTTCTTCGTCATTGTCAGTGTCAACGTCCCGTCTTATTCGTCCCTGTGCCTCTTTAAGTCTGTCTATGTAGGCTGTCTTTGCTCTATCTGACGCTTCCAGTGCAATCTGGTCTAAGAATTTCCAATAGATTGGGTCCCTCAGTACTTCGCCTACTAATCTTCCCTGGATCTCTCTCTGGTAGTTCCTTCTTGCTTCTAGTGTAATGACACACTCAAGCACCACATGTTCAGGGGTTCCCTCCTCACCACATTGACAATTCCCCGACTCTATCAATCCCAGCTTCCTTAGAGATGCCGGGTACGGTCCCTTCCCCGTGATGAAGTGGACAAGACCCCGAGATGGCTGGAGGTGCTTATTCTCTAGTCTCTCAACCACATTTGGGAACAATTGATAAGTCCTCCTACCTGTCCCACTTCTCTCCCAACGTCTCTGCCACTCCTCCAACAGGACTATTTCCGCCTCTCCAAAAGTTCTCACATCGTGTGTGGTGAGGAGTCTCACCTTCTCCAAGTTTCTCTTTTTTAGCCAGTACGCCACAGCTTTCTTCCTTATGAGGAGGTCCAACGGCCATACACCTAGGGCCACACTCAATGCATCCGTTGCTACAGTCCGGTAGGCTCCCGTCAGCCTCAATAAGATGTTCCTCTGCAGACCCTGAATCGCCTTAGCCGGAGCGACATTGGTTAGTCTGTGAGCCCAGATGCACGCCCCATAGCTCACAATGGAGAGAAGGATCATCTGATGGTATGTCCTTATTATCCGCATAGGCAGATAAAACCGCCTCTGTCCCATGCTTATAATTTTATTCATCACCGACAGAGTTTTCCCCATCACTCCCTCCATGTGCGCTGTGAAGTTCCTCTTTTCATCTAGGGTAACTCCCAGGTATCTGACCGTATGGCTTCTTCTTATAGATTTCGTACCTAACTTTATGGTCGGATCCCTAGCCAATCTACCCTTAAACAGCATGAAGGTCGTCTTCGCCGGTGCCATTTTTAACTTGACACTTTTACACCAGGTGTCAAGTTCTTCAAGCACCTGGTTACTTTTTTCCTCTAAGTTCCTTCTCGAGTACCCTTCTATTACTATTAGAAGGTCGTCTGCGAAGGCAACCACACCCTGCGTCTCTGGCATCCCCTCCAACAAGTACAACACTGGTTCCAGGCTGACATCCCAAAATATCGGGCCACATACCGATCCCTGGGGACATCCCTTCGTCAGTAGCTTCTGAACCTTATTTCCTGGACATCTCAGGGTGGAGTATCTATTACGACAGTAGTCCTTAAGACTCCTATACAGCTGCCCCGGACACTGAATCTCTCTTAATCTGTCAAACATCGCCGGCCACCAGAGGTTGTCAAAAGCGCCTGAGATGTCCACAAATATTCCTACGACGTATTTACCATTTGCCGAGTCAATCAGTTCCATTGCTCTGCAGATTGCGTCCTCTGTCGACCTGCCTCTTCGGAAGCCATACTGCTGCTGATGCATGCCCATGACTGTCCTGTGTCTCAGTAATCTTTCACACAATATCTTCTCCTGCAACTTCCCTGCTGTGTTCAACAGGCAGATGGGTCTGTATGACTTCGGAATAAGCGGATTTTTATCCTCCCCCTTGCTTAGCACGATTACCTTGCTCTGCTTCCAGATGTTCGGGATTCTGCCTTGAGCGAGGCATTCGTTTAACAGCCCTGCAAGGAAAGGAGCAATAAGGTCAGCCGTCTTCTCCAGCACCTCGACCTTTATCCCGTCCGGACCAGGCGCCTTTTTCTTACCCATCAGAGCAATGTTCCTGATCACCTCCGCCCGACTAACAGGTTCTACCTCTTCCTCATTTACATACTCGTCATTCTCCATCCTCTCCCTCAACATTTGGTGCTCTTCAGTATCTTCTGTCACGTCGTCATCTGGCAACAATGTCTCCATTAAAAGAACCGCAGACTCTTCCCAGCTGGTCGTGGTACTCCCATCATCCTTAGATAGCGTGATTATCATGGCTGGGGGCGTAATTTCCCGGAGGCTATCTTAAACGGCACCCCCCAAGGTCCCCTCTGTAACTCCTCCTGTACATACTTCTCCCAACTTTTCCTCTTCTCCTGATACAACCCATCCTCAAACTCTCTCTTGCTCTCCCTGTAGATATTTAACAGCACCACACGACCAGCCGGGTCTCGACACCTCTGATATCTCCTACGCGTTCTCCTTGCCCTTGCTCGAAGACTCTGCAGTCTGTCATTCCATGGCTTATTACCAACCTTGGTATCACCTTTCACCACAGGTATCGACTTCCTCATTGCATCCTGCAGAGCCCACGTCAGCTGTTTGACCTTCATGTTGACATTGTCGCCTTGTGCCACTGGACTGGGCAGTATCAGTTCAGCCCTCAGCTTCTCCCAGTTAGCTTTGCTCATGTTGTATCTCCTTCTTTTCCCTTCCCCATTTCCATCCACCAGCCTCCCCGCGACAAATTCAAAGACGATCAGGTTATGGTCACTGACCGTGACGTTGTCCACAACCCTCCAACCTTCCACCATGTCCATGGACTCGGCGTTACACAAAGTGACGTCAATGTTGGAAGAAGCCCCAGCTCTCCCCTGATATGTAGGGGGATTATTTGGTTGGTTCGCAACCTCAAGCCCATGACCATAGATGAACTCCTCCAAAGCACGACCCCTTCTATCTCTCCCAATCACCCTATTACTATGCCACATGGGAGACTTAGCATTAGCATTAGCGGTAATTATGAGTGGCACACCTGCGTATGTCCTACATATTATCTCCAACTGATCAAGATATGGCTCAATTGGATGCCTAAATTGAAAATATAGGTTTGCCACTATACACCTGCCTGAGCTAGTTCCCAGTTCTACGCATGTTACCCACTGGTTACAGAGCTGTTCAATCTTAGTTACGGCAATTTCCTTGTTAAACACCACTATTGCGCTCATTGGAGCTTCTCCACTAACAACAATTCTAGTGACCACCGGCATATGCGGAACTTTCCCTCTCAAGGTATAGGGTTCCTGAAGACACACAACATCAAGTCCCATCTCCTCAGCAAGCTTGCGGACTTCATGCAACACGGTCACGCTCCTCATTCCATTAATCTGTCCTATTCTAATGGTGCTATCCCCCATTACGGATAGTATGTGTGCACGTAGCACGCAGGCCATGCCACGCTGGGGTTAAACGTCTTGCGACCGTGTGCCGTCACAAATTGCCTATAAGTATTTTCCATATCAAAAGTTTCCTCTCTCCTCTTGAAGACCTTATCAATTAGTCCCCGCAAACTGTCCACGTCCGTTGGTAGATTCATAGATCTTAGTTGAATTCTATCCAACGACTCGGGAGAGGGAAAAGTGATACTGTCCCCCTTTTCATGACCCAGTCTCACCACGTGCCTCAGCGCCATGTGCAGCACTCTCTCTTCTTCTAACCTGGATAACCGCATCGTCTCCTCGAGGGTTCCGTACGCCTGAGAGGGTACATCCCTCTCTCCTTTCAGCTGCCCCTCCATCTCCATATTCACTTCTGCTGTCTGGCTCCCCCTGCTGTTTGTGTTGTGATCCATACCCTTTTCTTTCTTTTTCTTGCCATATCCAAATCCCCAGAGCTTCCAATTTTGTTTATGTTTCACCCCCAGATCTGCTTTTCCGCAAGTCCCCGCTCCAGCTCTCTCTGGCGTCCCCTCCTCCTTTTCCTCACACTTGACTCCATTGGTGCTTTCCACCCATTCCCTATTCATGCCTTCACATATGATACATATGTTCTCCACCACCTGCGGATTTATTACCGCATTGTGCAGTTGTGATATCAGGGTGGAGGATGCCGCCGCCGAGTCCCCAGTTGACGCAAACCTCCCATTCCAAAATTCGTTGCCGGGCCAACTATTTCCATCCCATGGATATGTAGTAACTAGGTAATATTCACCCTCCCCGAAGATCTCATAGGGAGCTCGCCGGGTCGATATTACCCGTATACCCGTATCCGCTAGAATCTTCTGCCGATCCTCAAAGTGCTCCATAACCCCATCCATCCACAGCAGCTCTAACACCGCAACAGCACCCGCACCTGCACCATACTTCCCATAAGCATCAAGTAGGCATTCCCTTACTTCTTTATAAAATAGCTCGTTCTGGTGTCTCGAACCACTCCAAACTCCAAGACCAAATCCCACGATTTGCACATGTACCTTTTGTGAGACCTCCTTCGAGATCCTGTACGCCTCGAAGAACAACATCTCCAGAATAATCCTTATCCTTTTTCTATATATGTACTCATAGATCCCGGTGCCATATCTGGCTGGAAAAGTCTTCCATATAACCAGGGTATACTAGACGTGTAGTCAGTCTTCCTGACCACTCAGTCAGAGACAGCATATAACCAGGGTATACTAGACGTGTAGTCAGTCTCCCTGGCCACTCAGTCCGAGAAAGTATATAACCAGGATATACCAGACGTGTAGTCAACCTCCTTGACCACTCAGTCAGAGACAGCATGTAACCAGGGTATACTAGACGTGTAGTCAGTCTTCCTGACCACTCAGTCAGAGACAGCATGTAACCAGGGTATACTAGACGTGTAGTCAGTCTTCCTGACCACTCAGTCAGAGACAGCATGTAACCAGGGTATACTAGACGTGTAGTCAGTCTCCTTGGCCACTCAGTCAGAAACAGCATGTAACCAGGATATACTAGACGTGTAGTCAGTCTCCTTGACCACTCAGTCAAAGACAGCATGTAACCAGGGTATACTAGACGTGTAGTCAGTCTCCCTGGCCACTCAGTCAGAGACAGCATGTAACCAGGATATACAAGACGTGTAGTCAGCCTCCTTGACCACTCAGTAAGAGACAGCATATAACCAGGGTATACTAGACGTGTAGTCAGTCTTCCTGACCACTCAGTCAGAGACAGCATATAACCAGGGTATACTAGACGTGTAGTCAGTCTCCCTGGCCACTCAGTCAGAGAAAGTATATAACCAGGATATACCAGACGTGTAGTCAACCTCCTTGACCACTCAGTCAGAGACAGCATGTAACCAGGGTATACTAGACGTGTAGTCAGTCTTCCTGACCACTCAGTCAGAGACAGCATGTAACCAGGATATACTAGACGTGTAGTCAGTCTCCCTGGCCACTCAGTCAGAGACAGCATGTAACCAGGATATACAAGACGTGTAGTCAGCCTCCTTGACCACTCAGTATGAGACAGCATATAACCAGGGTATACTAGACGTGTAGTCAGTCTTCCTGACCACTCAGTCAGAGACAGCATTTAACCAGGGTATACTAGACGTGTAGTCAGTCTCCTTGGCCACTCAGTCAGAGACAGCATATAACCAGGGTATACTAGACGTGTAGTCAGTCTCCCTGGCCACTCAGTCAGAGACACCATATAACCAGGATATACTAGACGTGTAGTCAGTCTCCCTGGCCACTCAGTCAGAGACAGCATATATCCAGGATATACTAGACGTGTAGTCAGTCTTCCTGACCACTCAGTCAGAGACAGCATATAACCAGGGTATACTAGACGTGTAGTCAGTCTCCCTGGCCACTCAGTCAGAGACAGCATATAACCAGGGTATACTAGACGTGTAGTCAGTCTCCCTGGCCACTCAGTCAGAGACAGCATATAACCAGGATATACTAGACGTGTAGTCAGTCTCCCTGGCCACTCAGTCAGAGACAGCATATAACCAGGATATACTAGACGTGTAGTAAGTCTCCCTGGCCACTCAGTCAGAGACAGCATGTAACCAGGATATACAAGACGTGTAGTCAGCCTCCTTGACCACTCAGTAAGAGACAGCATATAACAAGGGTATACTAGACGTGTAGTCAGCCTCCTTGACCACTCAGTAAGAGACAGCATGTAACCAGGGTATACTAGACGTGTAGTCAGTCTTCCTGACCACTCAGTCAGAGACAGCATATAACCAGGGTATACTAGACGTGTAGTCAGTCTCCCTGGCCACTCAGTCAGAGACAGCATATAACCAGGGTATAATAGACGTGTAGTCAGTCTTCCTGACCACTCAGTCAGAGACAGCATGTAACCAGGGTATACTAGACGTGTAGTCAGTCTTCCTGACCACTCAGTCAGAGACAGCATATAACCAGGGTATACTAGACGTGTAGTCAGTCTCCCTGGCCACTCAGTCAGAGACAGCATGTAACCAGGGTATACTAGACGTGTAGTCAGTCTCCCTGGCCACTCAGCCCCAGGGAAGTAATGCAGTTCTATCTTGTTTGTGGCTGTAGTCTGCAGTACTGTACCTACAGCTTCCATCCTTCTCCTCTCAATGCAAAGCTGTTCACAAAGGCTCAATTAGCACTTGCAATACATGGGCATGTGGGTCTTGGACACGCTAATAGGATACATACCTCGGCTAGTGCTTACCATCCTTGGTGTAATAAACACAGTATACTCTAGAGAGGAGGATACTTACCTCAGCTAGTGCTTACCACCCTGGGTGTAATAAACACAGTATACTCTATAAAGGAGGATACTTACCTCAGCTAGTGCTTATCATCCTGGGTGTAATAAACACAGTATACTCTATAAAGGAGGATACTTACCTCAGCTAGTGCTTACCATCCTGGGTGTAGCAAACACAGTATACTCTATAAAGGAGGATACTTACCTCAGCTAGTGCTTATCATCCTGGGTGTAATAAACACAGTATACTCTATAAAGGAGGATACTTACCTCGGCTAGTGCTTACCATCCTGGGTGTAGCAAAAACAGTATACTCTATAAAGGAGGATACTTACCTCAGCTAGTGCTTACCATCCTGGGTGTAGCAAACACAGTATACTCTATAAAGGAGGATACTTACCTCAGCTAGTGCTTACCATCCTGGGTGTAGCAAACACAGTATACTCTATAAAGGAGGATACTTACCTCAGCTAGTGCTTACCATCCTGGGTGTAGCAAACACAGTATACTCTATAAAGGAGGATACATACCTCGGCTAGTGCTTACCATCATGGGTGTAACAAACACAGTATACTCTAGAGAGGAGGATACCTACCTCAGCTAGTGCTTATAACCCTGGGTGTAATAAACACAGTATACTCTAGAGAGGAGGAGACTTACCATCCTGGGTGTAACAAACACAGTATACTCTAGAGAAGAGGATACATACCTCAGCTAGTGCTTACCATCCTGGGTGTAATAAACACATTATACTCTAGAGAGGAGGATACCTTTCTCAGCTAGTGCTTACCATCTTAGGTGTAACAAACACAGTATACTCTAGAGAGGAGGATACCTACTTCAGCTAGTGCTTACCATCCTTGGTGTAATAAACCAGGTATACTCTATAGAGGAGGATACTTACCTCGAATATTGCTTACCATCTGGGTGTAATAAACACTGTATACTTAGAGAAAGGATACCTACCTCAGCTAGTGCTTAATAACCCTGGGTGGTTATAAACACAGTATACTCTAGAGAGGAGGATACTTACCTCAGCTAGTGCTTACCATCCTGGGATAGTATAGATAACTACTGTATACTTATAGAGGAGGATACTTACTCAGAAGTGCTTACCATCCTGAGTGTAATAAACACAGTAATACTCTAGAGAGGAGGATACTTAACTCATCTAGTGCTTACCATCTTAGGTGTAACAAACACAGTATACTCTAGAGAGGAGGATACCTACCTCAGCTAGTGCTTACCATCCTTGGTGTAATAAACACAGTATACTCTAGAAAGGAGGAATACTACCTCAGCTAGTGCTTACCATCCTGGGTGTAATAAACACAATATACTCTAGAGAGGAGGATACTTACCTCAGCTAGTGCTTACCATCCTGGGTGTAATAAACACAGTATACTCTAGAGAGGAGGATACTTACCTCAGCTGTGCTTACACCTGGGTGTAGCAAAACCAGTATACTCTATAAAGGAGGATACTTACCTCAGCTAGTGTTACCATCCTGGGTGTAGCAAACACAGTATACTCTATAAAGGAGGATACTTACCTCAGCTAGTGCTTATCATCCTGGGTGTAATAAACACAGTATACTCTAGAGAGGAGGATACCTACCTCAGCTAGTGCTTACCATCCTTGGTGTAATAAACACAGTATACTCTAGAAAGGAGGATACTTACCTCAGCTAGTGCTTACCATCCTGGGTGTAATAAACACAGTATACTCTAGAGAGGAGGATACTTACCTCAGCTAGTGCTTCCATCCTGGGTGTAATAAACACAGTATACTCTAGAGAGGAGATACTTACCTCAGCTAGTGCTTACCATCCTGGGTGTAATAAACACTGTTACTCTAGAGAGGAGGATACTTACCTCAGCTAGTGCTTACCACCTGGGTGTAGCAAACACAGTATACTCTATAAAGGAGGATACTTACCTCAGCTAGTGCTTACGCCTGGGTGTAATAAACACTGTATACTCTAGAGAGGAGCATACTTACCTCAGCTAGTGCTTACCATCCTGGTGTAATAAACACAGTATACTCTAGAGAGGAGCATACTTACCTCAGCTAGTGCTTATCGCCCTGGGTGTAATAAACACTGTATACTCTAGAGAGGAGATACTTACCTCAGCTAGTGCTTACCATCCTTGATGTAATAAACACGTTACTCTAGAGAGGAGATACTTACTCAGCTAGTGCTTATAACCCTGGTGAATAAAACAGTATACTCTGGAGGAGGAGACTTACCTCAGCGAGTGCTTACCATCCTTGGGTAATAAACACAGTATACTCTAGAGGGAGGAGACTTCCTCAGCTAGTGCTTACCATCTTGGTGTAATAACACGTATACTCTAGAGGGGGAACTACTCAGCTAGTGCTTATAACCTGGTGTAAAAAACAGTATATCTAGAGAGGAGGATACTTACTCAGCTAGTGCTTACATCGGGTGTAACAAACACTGTTACTCAGAGAGGAGAGACTTACCTCAGATTGCTTACCTCTTGGTGTAATAAACAGACTTACTCTAGAGAGGAGCATACTACTCAGCTAGTGCTTATAACCTGGTGTAATAAACACTGTATACTCTAGGAGAGGAGACTTACTCAGCTATTGCTTACCTCTTGGTGTAATAAACACAGTATACTCTAGAGAGGAAAATACTTAACTCAGTAGTGCTTACACCTGGGTGTAATAAACACTGTATACTTAAGAGGAGGATATTACTCAGTAGTGCTTACCATCTGGTGTAATAAAACAGTATACTTAGAGAGGAGGATACCTACTCAGCTAGTGCTTATACCTGGTGTAATAAAACAGTATATCTAGAGAGGGGATACTACCTCAGCTAGTGCTTACCATCCTGGTGTAATAAAACAGTATACTCTAGAGAGGAGATACTACTCAGCTAGTGTTATAACCTGGGTGTAATAAAAACAGTAACTAGAAAGGAAAATACTTACTCAGCTAGGCTTACCACCTGGTATATAAACACTTATCTCTAGAGAGGAGGATACTTACCTCAGTAGTGATACATCCTGGTGTAATAAACACAGTATATCTAGAGAGGAGGATACTCCTCAGCTAGTGTTATAACCTGGTGTAATAAACACAGTTCTCTAGAGGGAGGATACTTCCTCAGTAGTGCTTCCATCCTTGGTGTAATAAAACAGTATACTCTAGAGAGGAGGATACCTACCTCAGTAGTGTTCCATCCTTGGTGTAATAAACACAGTATACTCTGAGAGGAGGATACTACTCACTAGTGCTTACCATCGGTGTAATAAAACAGTATACTTGAGAGGAGGATACCTCAGCTAGTGCTTATAACCTGGTGTAATAAACACAATATACTTAGAGAGGAGGAAACTACCTCAGTAGTGCTTACACCTGGGTGTAATAAACATGTATACTCTGAGAGGAGGATACTTACTAGCTAGTGCTTACATCCTGGTGTAATAAACACAGTATACTTAGGAGGAGGATACTACCAGTAGTGCTTATAACCCTGGTGTAATAAACACAGTGTACTCTAGAGAGGAGGATACTTACGCAGCTAGTGCTTACATCCTGGTGTAATAAACACAGTATACTCTAAGAGGAGGATACTTACCTCAGCTAGTGCTTACCATCCTGGGTGTAGCAAACACAGTATACTCTATAAAGGAGGATACTTACCTCAGCTAGTGCTTATCATCCTGGGTGTAATAAACACAGTATACTCTATAAAGGAGGATACTTACCTCAGGCTAGTGCTTACCATCCTGGGTGTACAAAAACAGTATACTCTAGAAGGAGGATACTTACCTCAGCTAGTGCTTACCATCCTGGGTGTAGCAAACACAGTATACTCTATAAGGAGGATACTTACCTCAGCTAGTGCTTACCATCCTGGGTGTAGCAAACACAGTATACTCTATAAAGGAGGATACTTACCTCAGCTAGTGCTTACCATCCTGGGTGTAGCAAACACAGTATACTCTATAAAGGAGGATACATACCTCGGCTAGTGCTTACCATCTGGGTGTAACAAACACAGTATACTCTAGAGAGGAGGATACCTACCTCAGCTAGTGCTTATAACCCTGGGTGTAATAAACACAGTATACTCTAGAGAGGAGGAGACTTACCTCCTGGGTGTGTAACAAACACAGTATACTCTAGAGAAGAGGATACATACCTCAGCTAGTGCTTACCATCCTGGGTGTAATAAACACATTATACTCTAGAGAGGAGGATACCTTTCTCAGCTAGTGCTTACCATCTTAGGTGTAACAAACACAGTATACTCTAGAGAGGAGGATACCTACTTCAGCTAGTGCTTACCATCCTTGGTGTAATAAACACAGTATACTCTATAGAGGAGGATACTTACCTCGATATTGCTTACCATCCTGGGTGTAATAAACACTGTATACTCTAGAGAGAAGGATACCTACCTCAGCTAGTGCTTATAACCCTGGGTGTAATAAACACAGTATACTCTAGAGAGGAGGATACTTACCTCAGCTAGTGCTTACCATCCTGGGTGTAATAAACACTGTATACTCTATAGAGGAGGATACTCTACTGCTTCCACCTGTGTAAAAACAAGTTATCAGAGTGCTATTACCATGTGTATCCTGGTGTAATAAACACAGTATACTCTAGAGAGGAGGATACTTACTCACTAGTGCTTACCATCTTGGTGTAATAAACACAGTATACTCTAGAGAGGAGGATACTTACCTCAGCTAGTGCTTACCATCCTTGGTGTAATAAACACAGTATACTCTAGAAAGGAGGATACTTACCTCAGCTAGTGCTTACCATCCTGGGTGTAATAAAACAATATACTCTAGAGAGGAGGATACTTACCTCAGCTAGTGCTTACCACCTGGGTGTAATAAACACAGTATACTCTAGAGAGGAGGATCCTCAGCTAGTGCTTATAACCCTTGGTGTAATAAACACAGTATACTCTATAAATGAGGATACTTACCTCAGCTAGTGCTTACCATCCTGGGTGTAATAAACACTGTATACTCTAGAGAGGAGGATACTTACCTCAGCTAGTGCTTACCATCCTGGGTGTAATAAACACTGTATACTCTAGAGAGGAGGATACTTACCTCAGCTAGTGCTTATAACCCTTGGTGTAATAAACACAGTATACTCTATAAATGAGGATACTTACCTCAGCTAGTGCTTATCATCCTGGGTGTAATAAACACTGTATACTCTAGAGAGGAGGATACTTACCTCAGCTAGTGCTTATAACCCTTGGTGTAATAAACACAGTATACTCTATAAATGAGGATACTTACCTCAGCTAGTGCTTACCATCCTGGGTGTAATAAACACTGTATACTCTAGAGAGGAGGATACTTACCTCAGCTAGTGCTTATAACCCTTGGTGTAATAAACACAGTATACTCTATAAATGAGGATACTTACCTCAGCTAGTGCTTACCATCCTGGGTGTAATAAACACTGTATACTCTAGAGAGGAGGATACTTACCTCAGCTAGTGCTTATAACCCTTGGTGTAATAAACACAGTATACTCTATAAATGAGGATACTTACCTCAGCTAGTGCTTACCATCCTGGGTGTAATAAACACAGTATACTCTAGAGAGGAGGATACTTACCTCAGCTAGTGCTTACCATCCTGGGTGTAATAAACACAGTATACTCTAGAGAGGATGATACTTACCTCAGCTAGTGCTTACCATCCTGGGTGTAATAAACACTGTATACTCTAGAGAGGAGGATACTTACCTCAGCTAGTGCTTCCCATCCTTGGTGTAATAAACACTGTATACTCTAGAGAGGAGGATACTTACCTCAGCTAGTGCTTCCCTTCCTGGGTGTAATAAACACAGTATACTCTAGAGAGGAGGATACTTACCTCAGCTAGTGCTTACCATCCTGGGTTTAGCAAACACAGTATACTCTATAAATGAGGATACTTACCTCAGCTATTGCTTACCATCCTGGGTGTAATACACACAGTATACTCTAGAGAGGAGGATACTTACCTCAGCTAGTGCTTACCATCCTGGGTGTAATAAACACTGTATACTCTAGAGGAGGAGACTTACCTATTTAGGGAGTATCTCGAGATTTAAAAATGATTCCTTATCAAAGGACGGGATTTTCAGGAATTATGTCCTGGGAGGTGGTGTCATTCTTCATGATCTCATTACAGTGTAATTAATGATTTACCTTAACAAATGTTTGGTCGAGGCAGCCCAGTTGCAAAAACAGTAAAACTCTAGGTCATTCTAAACAATTTGTCATGCTTACTTTGACACACATTAGAAACCTGTTCATCCGGATTGAGATTATCTGTAACATCCTCTCGACTAAATAAAACCAAACTTGTATTAGTGTTAACTGACAAGTTCCTATACAATCATGTCCTGCAAAATACAGTACATTAGAGTAGCGCTACAGTTGCTGTTGAGAGGGAGCTCAAAAAACTTGCAGACGATCATCAAATACTAAACATAACAATATTTTTGTATCTTTTTTAACAAGTTGTAGTCTAATCGTCTCTATGTTTGAGACAAAAAATTATATCTTATTCCTCACAGTGTATGATAATGTAAATAGAATATTACTAGCGTTTCGTTACAGCGAAGCCTACATATTAATGCATTCAGTTTTAATCTAAACTTTAATTGGGAAAAGTTCTATAAAGTAATCCTTTATTAGACCTTCTAATTAAACGTTTACTCGTCCAAGTCTTTCAACTCTACATTGGTATTTATCTTTCAGTCTTAGCTTTGAATGAAAACGTATCATTTCTACTCCTTTACCAGGTCTTTATCTATTTGTTTCACCAAACCACTCGGGTAAGAATCGAGTTATTATTGTTTTTAACCAAAGATAAATATTTTATTTACCGATACACAACTATATACAAATTATGGCTTCCATGTTGATGTAAGCCAATAATGATTGTACAGACTTTCAACACAGAAGGGAAAATGAGAAATTTGCTAGGAAAATAACTGGGCTTTAGTTTTAGGTACTATTTTTTACTCCTAATATTCAAAATGAGTGTTCGTTGGTAAAAATTGGTTAAACAGTTTTCTCGTAATGTCAATTACCAGAAATGGGATTAACAAACTATACATCTATAAGATACAAAGAAAGAAAGAGAGAGATTGAGAAAATGTGAAAGTGAGTGGTAAGTGTATATGAATGTGTGATTGTGTAAGTGTGTGAGTGGGTGTTAGATTGAGATTGTTAGTAATAGATAGTGAGTGTGATAGATTGAGTGTAAGAAAGTGAGTGTTAAAGAGTGAGAATGAGTGTGAGTGATCCAGTGAGCTTTAACGAGGGAAAATGAAAGGGACTGTTTGAAAGGGATAGAATGAAAAAGAAACAGTGCGTGTGAGGAAAAGTGAGTGAAAGAGAGAAAGTGAAAGAATGTGTGTAAAAGAATGTATGTGTGTGAGATAGAGATAGTGTAAGTAAGAGAAAGAGAGTGTAATTGAGAGCGTGTAAGTGAAATATAGAGTGTGTCTGTATGTGTGGAGATTAAAAAATTGTTTGTATGAGAGAGAGAGTGTTTGAGATACTCTGTGTGTGTGAGTGTGTTTGTGAGAAAGAGAGTGTGTGAGAAAGAGGGTGTATGTGATAGGGAGTGTGTGTGGAAAAGGGAGTGAGTAAGAAATAAAATGTTTATAAGAAAGCTGTGTGTGAAAGAGTGTGTGTGAAATAGTGTGTATATGAAATATCGTACGTGTGATAGAATGTGTGAGATTGTGTTTGAGAGATAGTTTGTGGAAAGTGAGTGTGTGAACGATAGTGCTTGTGAAATAGTGTGTGTGGGATGGTGTGTATTTGTGAGAGGGTGTGTGTGTGAGAAAATAAAGTGGATATACAAAACAGTTTTTAGCTCTGCACCTTACTATCATTTAGGGGTTATACGCTTATATACTAATTAAGTTATGGTTTTATTGATGAGGAAGGTAATAACTATAGGCAATGTCTCCGCATTTGCGTGGAGGCAGAGTGGAAAACCATTTTAGAAATAAACCTCAGTATATCCGACTGAGATTCATACCTCGATATCCCTATCATCAGCAGTCTAGTCTACTGCGAGAGTAGCACCCTAGACCATGCGGCCACCAAAGTGGGTCACAGAATATTACTTTGCAATATTATCAACATGCACTCAAAATTAAGCTAGGAAACAAATCTGAACTTATTGGTATTATGATACTATTCGAAAAAATGAAAACCTAAACCAATACCTAAACAAATAAAATGGCTATTTAAACATACTTTAAGATAATTTGATCCATTTTTAAAATTCTAATATATACCAAAACATATTTAAACATAACTGTATCGGTTTTAAGCTATAATTCATGTGATACATTACGTAAGAAATTTTTTCGCGAAATTTATTACTTAGCTTTTACTTCGCGAATTATGATGATTCTTTTGAATCTAAAGGCTAATTAACGGTATCAACAGTCCAAAAGCCATATTGTTTCCCCAGTCTAGGAAATTAATTCCTTCAATCAAAGAATATATGTAAAAGGTGTGCTTGGACCAGCTATTATACCGGCCATTTTGTGATAAGAGATAAACATTCAAAAATAAATAAGAAGAAAAGTATCAATGCAAACAAAATTTGATATTTCTAACCTGCTATCATTGGTTTGTTTAGTATATCTAAATTTTTACCATAATTTTTATATTTGTTGTGACATACAAGTTAAGTAAGATTTGAGCTATTATTTTTAACCAAGGAGAAATATTTTATTTAAGGGTATAAAACTACGCAGAAATCAGGAAAAACTGAAATTCTCTGGGAAAATCAGATTTTTGTTGGAATCTACTATTTTCCCCGACATCCTAGACCCTTAACCTCTAAAATAAGAGGTCGTTTGTCAAAATTTATTCAGCCATTTCCTCGTAAGTTCTATCACCGGAAACAGCCTTATAAAATATTATATATATATATATGTATAAATATATGATTTCCACAAAACATTGTTCATGTCCAATTTTTTTACATCCCTACACTAAAAACATTCCAAAATTTCCGACTTATCCGAATTTGATGGTAAATTTTGGATACACGAGTTTCTAGTATATCTTAAAGACTAGAACAGGCTATTAGCGCTTGAGATATAAGTGATCGTTATTTATTCAAAACGATTCCCTGTCTATATCACTTCCAAGTATTTAAAAAAAACCATAATTACTTTCAATACCTCGAGGGTTAATCTAAGCAGTTAGGACGAGGAAAGATATTTAGAAGACATTCTCACCCATTCGTTTGGTTATGGGATGGGAACCCCCTCCTCTCATAGCACCCAACCAAGATTCGAACCCCAACATTTGTACCACCGGCAATATAGTGTATCGCGAGCCTGATGTATGCTCGTGTCACTGATATTGTTCCAGGCTTCCAACCAATCTAATAAAACAAGTGGATGTATCATCATTTGCCTTGAGAGAAGATAAAATACCTTCGTTTAGCAACACAAAGTTAATCAGATACTGAAAGTCGAGTTCGTCATCTGTGATTTTTTTCTTCTAAAATTCCCAAATATTGTAACTGAAGCATTGATTGGAATTTTGATGATGCTACAGTTTATTTCACATGATAAGAATAAATATATTACAGTCGTAAAAATATATAAAACAGGTTCTGATATCTCATTATGGACTTGAGCGTTTGTGCAACTAGCTACCACTCGGGCTGCGATGCTACAGTAAACAAACAAGAACTAAACAAACATCTTAATGTAAGTTGTGTTGTGAAATGTAACTAGAAATTATTAGGAATCATCCTCTGCTATAATGGACGCTCATTCGTTATTCTAATAGGAAGATTAGCTTTTCTATCTTCCTTGAGTTAGGCTGGTACTTCTAGGGCTGCTTTAGATGATTGGCTATTCACGTCCTGCGTGATATAGTGTCTGGTACTTCTGGGACTGCTTGAGAAGATTGGCTACTCATATATTACGTGATTGTGTCTGGTACTTCTAGGGCTGCTTTAGATGATTGGCTATTCACGTCTTCCGTGATATAGTGTCTGGTACTTCTGGGACTGCTTGAGAAGATTGGCTACTCATATATTAGTGATTGTGTCTGGTATTCTGGGACTGCTTGAGGTGAATGGCTATTCACGTCCTGCGTGATATAGTGTCTGGTACTTCTGGGACTGCTTGAGAAGATTGGCTACTCATATATTACGTGATTGTGTCTGGTATTCTGGGACTGCTTGAGGTGAATGGCTATTCACGTCCTCCGTGATTGAGAGTCTGGTACTTCTGGGACTGCTTGAGAAGAAAGGGGGGACCTCATATCTTACGTTATTGAGTATCTGTTATTTAGAAAATCACTCATCAGTGAACTATACTCAAATTATAACTTTCTTTAGAAAAACGAACCAACAATATTATTTATCTTTTAAAACCTTTACCAGACACTCATTTTGAAAAAAATCGTTCACATTTTCAACATTTATAGTATTTAAAAAAATCTGTCTTAAGTAAACTACCCTTAATTTCATGGCTAGAATTAAAATGATGGTTTGGCCATAAGAGTATATAAATATCTAGTTTGTATGAAATTTACTAAACCTTTTTGGCTGTAGCTCCAGTTACAGATATAAAGAGCTATGAAACTTTATTTTTTTTGTTTCAGGGTTGCATAAAACGTAAAGGTTCATTATAATCTAGAGTAAGGATGTCCAACTTGCAGCCCAACTCATTATTCTATGTGGCCCACGAACCTTTAGATGAACTGACATACAACGCGGCCCGATTCATCCAAAACGTTGTAGAAATACATAATTTGGGATGGTGACATTTACAGTTTGGCCAATATTTGGGGAAATATACCAAGTGAGGTTAGTGCACCAAGGTTATACTCTTTACTCATCAGAGATCGATTAAAAAACTCTTCGGTGGTTGCATAGCTTAAGGAGCTACTCTTGAAGAAGATTAGACTGCCAATTGTGGTGAGATCGAGGTTCAAATCTCAGTCGGCTCTACTGAGGGTAGTTTAAAAAAAAATCTCCCACCACGCAACTTGAGGTACACTTCCTCTAAATGTAACCTTACTCAACCTTAAAACCATAATCGTAATTAGTACATAAGAGTATAACCCGAATGGGTAGTAAGACGTGGGCTTAAAAAATTATTCCCAAAAATGGTTTAATTTACACCTCACATAATAATTATGTGCTATGTTTGGCAGAACACAAACATGTGAATAATTATTGTTTTCTTATTATTAACAATTATTATAAAAGTAACTTAAACATAAATAACAAAGAGTAGGCAAGGGAGTGTAAACGCAGTGGTGGGGGAAGAGGGGGAATATAATTATATGTATAAAACTTTATGTCGAGTAGCATTTTATAGCGGACACTTTCTCCCCAAGAAAAATTAGCTTTCTATGCCCTTGAGATTAAGTATTAAACTTTTTATTTGGATCTTAAGTTTCTTTTAGTTCAATATTTATCTCAAGATGAGAAAATGAATCGTTCCACCCAGGCAGATCTCTAGAAGCTAAGCGCTAAGACCTAACTTGTGCAGATTATGTTTGACAGACTGACTAGGACTGTACCGTGAAAATGTTTGTTAAACCTATACAGTCCTACCAACCACACGTATCCGTGCCAGCAGGCAGGTTGGTACCACTGTTACAAGGGGAGGGGGACTCTACACCCGATCGTTACCGATTGTTAGGTTGGCAATTGTTGGGTTACGTCTAATGGGGTAGCTCGCGGTCAAACAGTTCAAAGCCACTCAACATAATGGGGCGGGCCCATAGACTGGTTCTTTTTTCAATAAGAAAATATTTTTCTGTTGGTAATTTGGCACACACTCACTCATACATATCCACACGTGTTTTCAAAACAATCGTACGTGGAGGAAACTGATCTCGTACAGTGAATGGTGTGGTTGGGGTCATTACGTAAACAAATGTGTTATTTTCGAGATAAATAATCCCCTTTCTTCGTACAGGGCTACTGAGTCTGCTTTCAACATAATTTTAGACTCAAGTTTGAAAACTTAAGTGTTTTGAAAATAAAATGTAAGGTGCTCAAATTCGTGAAATTATTCAAAATTCTACTTCTCAAGCTTGTTAATATGATTTAAAACCTTGCAATTGAAGAATGAACCTGAAGTAGTAAAGATTCAGAGGAGAAATGAAGAGAACTTAATAATTTCAACAGATTACCACCAAAATTGATATATTTGACACTCCTTTTTTTGGATTTTGGGTTTTAAATAGTCAACACAATGGTTTAATATAAAGAGAGTAATTGCACCACCATTCATTTAGTGAGAGAATGTAAAGCGACATTGTGGCATATCCCCCTTATATTCCAGCAAGCCCCACTCCAGGTTTACCTTTTAGCAACAATAATAGAAATAATAATAGTTATAAAACTACCTGCATCAGTGGCTCCATGGTATAATGCGCTACTCCTGCATTATACTAGACTGCCGATGACGGATAGATTGAGGTCCAAATATCGGTCGGGTGTACTGAGGGTGGTCTTAACAAAATGGTTTTAACACGCGAATGTAGGTTCACTTCATATATTATAAACCTCCTTATCCCTAAAACCATTAGCTATTTAGTAGGCCTATATAAGGTATAGCCCGAACGGACAGTAAGATGCATTACTATATAAAATAAAATTGCGGGCTTGACGCCCTAAACCACTGATGCGGGGATGTATTTTTGTTGTAAGGTGATAAATATTGCTCTAGGTTAATAACATAGTTTATAAGTCTGTTGTATAATAAGGGTCTTTGTGCGTACCAACATATGATTTTAAACTCTTCTAGACAAATGCCAGCGCAGTTCACAGGAGATACCATCCTTACCTCCAGATTCTTCTATCAAAACTTGTGAAAGATTACCAGTCAGAGGAATTCCAAGAGCACTTCAAGTGAAGTGGGGTAATAATAATAATAAAGCAGCTTCTCAGAATAAACTCGAAGCTCACACACAAAGCGTGAGATTTGTTAGTCTGGCTGCGTTTTCAGCTATTTGAGCTTGTAAAATGGGTCGTTACTTGTATAATTATGCCTACATGTGACATGCCTCTTTCAGACAGAAACAGGGGGAGGGGGGAGTGATATTAAGGTAGGAAATATTAATGGTAGTTTATTGACTTTTTAACCCTTAGTGGTTATTGCGACAGTGATATGATGATGTTAGACAATGGCAGCGGAAATTTATTTGTTAAGGGTGAGGAGGGTAGTTTGCAAAACCAAGGGAGGCACAGACAGCCTCTTCTTATCGAATTTGAAGGAATTGAATACCCTAAAAGATATTTGGAATAGTCCTTACATGTATTTTTTTAAGCAAATTTTAACCCTAAAACAATTATATTATACGATGTTATTTGTCATGTCAAACACTTCCCAGATACCAATTTTTTGGGTTTGGAGGCAAATAAAACGTAACATTTAACATAATCTCTAGGTAAATAGCTTTCTCAATATTAGAGTGTAAAAAATAACGTTAGTCATCAAGATTATTATAGGATTAATCCAGGGTTTTACACCCATATTAGTGGTGGATAAGGGCATGGTAATAAAATCCACATTTGTGTGGATATGACAGGTAATTACACCCACATAGGGGATCTCATCGAGTGTCGTAGCGATTCACACGATATCAGAAACCTATCTTGACCATGATGCTTTGCAACACAGTCTTAAAACATCTGGTTATCAATATTTAGTTCTCTTGTGAATATACAAATCTTTTAAATTATTGCACCGATGTATGTTTTATAGTTATTGATTATTAGCACCGCGTCTTACTCCCATTCGGGTTATACGCACTTACGCTAATGTGTAATGGAAGGGTGATTGTGAGATGAAATGAAGGACCACAGTTTAACGTGGAATCCGAACCACGGTGGAGACCTGGCATTCCCACATTCACAAGAAGTCTTGTCAGAGGTGAAGGAAGGGTTTGGTATTCAGATAAATCTTTCCGGGACCGAGGATTGAACCCGGCCGCCAGCATAGAAGTCTGACACCTTACCCCTAGACCACTTTTATAGTTATTATTTTGTAAGGAAACAATTAAACAAATGAGAACAGCACATTCACTTTTTATTTAAACAAGCATCACGCAGTTCACGCTTATTTTTTGTCACGTGACGTCGGAGAATGTGGTGTGAATTGAATGTGACGTCTTATAGTTCTTGTTGCATATACTCATTCACTATTTAGTTTAATTTCATGTAGATATTAAAAATACGCTCCGAGTAACATATCCTTACGTCCAAGCAAATACGAAAAAAGAAGCAATTAAATAAAATGAATCTCTTAGCCCCCAAATCCCTCTATTAACCACGACCATCATCCGGTGGTCATTGATCCATTCACAAGCCATCATCGACATAAACATTCAGACAATAAAGTTCACCAGGAAACTACCTTATTTTTAATGCACTACACCGGCTATTACGATAAATAACAATATGTACAGATATATTGGAAGCATCCAGGCAATGATAATTTTCACTGCAAAGTGGCATGTAGGCGAGTGTATTACTGGTGCAATTACCCCTGCGCCGTATTTGCTGAAGTTGTCTTTCTCTCTCTAACCACGAATGACCAAGGGCAATGCTAGCATCTGGGGATTGAATGGTCTCAGACGGTTACATTCTGAAACCGCGTGGGTTCGTGACAACGTTCACATCACGCCACTTCCTTTTTATTCCGATATATTATATAACAACGAAAAACAAAAGAGAAGAAATAAAAGAGGTTGAGGTCAACCCCCCAACTATACCTCCTTCAGCCCTTTTATATATATATATATAATATATTATTTTTGTAAAGTTGGGGACCATAATCAAAGAGAATATAAATATACAAATAAGAAACGTATTGGGTGTAATTGTGTGTGTGGGGGAGGAGGGGTGGGGAAGAACATATGGCAAACCTATTTTCCGCTTCTTTTTTTTTGTGGGTGGAAGAGTGTCATGAATATTTAATGACTTCAAGAGAAGTAGTAAGAGCCATTGTTTCTGTACCGTTTCATAGAAAGCTGGTGTACTAACTAATGGTAAAGCTGATGAACTAACTGATGGTAGAATATATATTATAACTGATAGATTAACTGTTGGTAAATCTGTTAAACTAACTGATATTAGAATTGATAATATAACTGATGGACTAACTGATGGTAGAACTGATAATATAACTGATGGATTAACTGTTGGTAAAGCTGATGAACTAACTGATGGTAGAACTTATAATATAACTGATAGATTAACTGTTGGTAAAGCTGTTAAACTAACTGATATTAGAACTTATAATATAACTGATGGACTAAATGATGGTAGAACTGATAATCTGACTGATGGACTAACTGATGGTAAAGCTGTTAAACTACCTGATATTAGAACTGATAATATAACTGATGGACCAACTGATGGTAGAACTGATAATCTGACTGATGGACTAACTGATAGTAAAGCTAATGGACTAGCTTATGGTAAAACTGACGGACTAACTGATGAACAAACTGATGGTATAACTTCATCTTCTGGTTTTACACCAAGAAATCATGACATAAGAGTAAAAAAATATTGTTCTAAGCTCATTTTAATTATTGTTTTATACGTTACCCACATACACTACTCGTCCTAGCTATATCTATAGTTCCCAAAAATGAGCTAGGGATGAGGACATTTAGGTGAATAGGAAATGTACCTGCATTTGCATAGATTTATGGTGGATTAAGGATAGACCATCCTCAGAACGCTCGGCTAAGATTGGAATCAAAACGGATGGGAATGACGCCTCAGTCCACGTGTCCACCATAACGGGTGTTAAATTAATGATAAGATTTGATTGCTGGTGGAAGTAGTGTAACTGAGTACAGATCAGCGTCCTATGGTTAACATAGTAATGGCTCTCAACTGCGCTAGACAATCGTTATATTCACAACTCTAATACAAAGAGGTTTAGAAATGATATATTTTCTACAGTCCTATTAGGAATAGAGTTTAAGTTACACAGCTGCAGCCGATGAAAGGTTTACGACCTATTGAAACTCCGTGTTACATGAGATTATAACTTTAACCAATATTATGAACTATAGTTCAATGTTCAGACTATAATCTTAATGCCAAGCTATGGCAAGAATTTGAAGCCTTTGACTTTGTTATAGTTACGTAAAGGAATGCTGTAACTCTGCTAGACTATGAGACGAGTATCTTGAATTGCGATCGTCTAATTACAAAGCTTGCAAGTTCATTGTGTTTCGTTTAGTGGCGAGTTTATTTTTCGTTTGCCATAAAATCTACACAAATAATTACATGTCTATAAATCTACCTTTATTTATTTGAAAAAAAAGCTATTTTTTATTTCACTTTATAATTAATGTTATTACTTTTTACCATTCTTTAAAGTTCAATTCTTATCGAGTTTGAAATCAATTAACAATGAAAAAACATATAAAAATCAAACTAAAAATCAGTTGTTTTAAGAAATAGCTCTGAATCTATTTTTCGGAAACATCTTACGATATTAAGTATGTTTACTTATTGATTATTTCATTGAAGGTATGTATATGTTCACGTGTGTATGATATGCATTTAATATACTCCAATAGGGTAGGTATGATGAAGGTAGAATTTAGAAATGAGAAATGTATTATAATTGATGGGGGTGGAAGACAGTTTGAGAAATAATCCTTTATTGCGCCCGCCCGCGATTGTTTTTATCGCCGTCTCTTACTAGCCATTCGGGTTATACACTTCATCCGGGATTCGAGCTCTGACTTTAATATCAGCGACAAACCAGACAAGATAAGACTGACCCTTTTCCCATTTCGTGTGGAATGATTCGATACATTAATTGATATTTGGTTTAAGATGATAAAATCTGGTAGTTTTGAACTGTGCGCCTCAGAGCTATGACAGAAGAGAGGTTACTCGTCTAGCCGCACGTTCAACTCTCCTCTAACAGTGTATATAAAACATCCTCTACACTCTACAGGGCGTTTACCTCATATGGGTGGAACTACAGGGCGTTATAGCGATTGCTTGGTTGGATTTATGAAGCGCTGTATCTCACACGTGGGTGGATCTACAGATCGTTATAGCTCACTCATAGGTGGATCTACAGAGCGTTATAGCTCACTCATAGGGGGATCCACAGAGTGTTATAGCTCACATATGGGTGGGATATCAATATAGCTTAAAGTGTACAAGTGAAGTATTTGATAATTGGCACTGTCTCACATCTTAGATCAGTCATCAGCGTGTATGCCTATTAAATACTCCCTCCCTCCTTACCTCCATCCCAAGGTCTGTCTCTCCCTCCCAATGTCTGTTACTACCTCCCAATGTATGTCAATATATCTCCCAATATATGTCAGTCTATCTCCCAATGTATGTCAGTCTATCTCCCAATGTATGTCAGTCTACCTCTCTATGTCTATATCCCCCTCCCAATGTCTCTCTCTCCCTCCCAATGCCTGTTCCTCCCTCTCAATGTCAGATCCTCCCTCCCAATGTGTGTCAGTCTATCTCCCATTGTATGTCTCTTTCTCCCCATGTCTATGTCTACCTCCATCTCTCAATGTCTATCTCACTCCCACGTCTCCTTTGTTGGTTCAACGAAGCTAGATTAACACCTACTGAAGCTTTATTTTCTCTCTGTTTCATGTTGTAGATTATTCTCAATTCTTCACTAGCTTCACTTCAGAGAACATTAGAAGCGGACTCAAGTAGGTGTTTTTAAGTTCAAATGAGAACAAAATTGTGCCATCTGCTCTCATATTTTACAATTCTGAGTTCTTGGTGACATAAATAAAATTTAGAAATTACGAGAGAATATAAAGTGACTACTTTATATTAAGTTGGCGGAGGGAATGCGAATTAAATTCCGTATTTTTTCAGTTTCTATGATAAATAGTTTTTTCCCTAAATAAATAAAACATTGCTCCAATAGACACATTTAATTTAATTATCTACCCATGGTAATCTCAACAGTTCTTGAATGTCAGGAGCCGAGAGGCCTTTGAAAACACTTTTAAATCAAGACAATTAAGATGATATGGTGAACCACACAGACTTTCTTCCGCTTTTTAAAGCTCTTAAAATATACATTTACTAAAAACTCTTAAGATTTATGAAGTAAAATAATAGGTCCTTACAGTGTTGTAGGAAGACTCCATAAAATGATCATAAATGAAATAATATACACTGTTACTTACTATATGGCTTTAGGAATTAGGAACACTGTTACAGAAAAATTGAGAAAAAAGAAACATCTTTGTCAATCAAAGAGTATAAGAATCAAATTTATTTTCAAAGACCTGAATTAATATCTATCTATCTATCTATCTATCTATCTATCTATCTATCTATATGTCTATCTATATTTATATAATAGTAGATCATTGCAGCGATGGCTGTAAATTATTGCCCTAAAATGTATTTGAAACATTTTATTGGGAACAGATCTATTATTATAAAAATTCCTCACTCAACTTTCTAGTTAAAAGTTTAGTCATCAAAGGCTATATATAGACTTTACATAGATATTTAGGTTTCGGTGCTTAGTTTGAATAGAAAATATATTTTCACCGTCCATGCCACGGTGAGAACTTTAAAACCACCCCTCTGCCAGCTCTCTATCTATTCCTTGCAGCAAACCACTTAAGTAAGAATTGAGCTGCTATTATTTTTTAACCAAAGATACATTTTTATTTACCGATACACAACTACACACAAATCATGGTTTTCATGGTGACGTACACAAATAATGATTTTACAGATGAGTCACTGCCCACAAAGAAGGAAAAGATGGGACACTCGCTATGAAAATAGGGTTTTAGTTTTAGGTCACTATTTTCACTTCTAACCTTTAAATTATTAATGGTCGTTTGACAAAATCTGTTCAGTCATTTCCTCATAATTTCCATTACTGGAAACAGGCTTATCAAATTAAATATAAAATATATGATAGAGAGAGTGATAAGATGTGATAGTGAAAATGAGGGTGTAAGTGTTCGAGTTTGTGTATAAGTGTGGAGTGTGAAAATTAGAGTGTGAGTGTGAGAAAGTGAGTGTGGGGGTGACAAAGTGAGTGTAAAAGACTGAGAATGAGCAATTGAGAAAATCGAGTGAGTGTGAGCGAGTGATAGTGAGATTATGTGTATATGCTAGAAAGAGAAATACTGGGAGATGAGGGAAATAGTGTTTGTGTTTGTGAGAGGAGAAAGAAAATCTATGAGGGTTAAAGCGTGTGAGCGGAAAAAGTAAGAAATTGTGTGTAAGAGAGAAAGAAAATCTATGCGTGATAAAGCGTGTAAGAGTTTGTATGTGTGTGTTTGATTGTGTGTGTGTGAGAAAGGGAGAGTGTACAATTTGGGAGAACTATTGTGTGAAAGAGAGAGAAAATGTGAAGATGTGTGAGAGAAAGTTAAAGAGAGAAATATTAGTTTAGAAAGAGAAAATTAGAGTGAGAGAGAGAGAGTTTAAGAGGGAGTTAAGGAGATAAATTGAGGGAGGGAGCTTGAGAGATAGTTTGAGATATATAGAGTGAGAGTGAGATAGAAAGCGTGAGATTCAGATATATTGAGAGTGATTTAAAGAGTGTTTGAGATAGAGACAGTAGGCGTTAGAGAGACAGCATTTGAGAGAGAAAGCGCGAGCGTTTGTGAGAGAGCGTTCAAGAGATATATCATTCTAGAGAGTGAGCGAGCTTTATGAGAGAGAGAGCAAGCGTTTGAGAGAGAGTTTTAGAGAGAGTATAATAAAGATAATGTGAGAAAAATTGTGTTATAGAGAGTGTAATTGAGGGTAGAGAGTATGTGAGAGAGTGAGAGAGAGGATAGAGTGTAAGAGAGATAATGATAAAAGATTATATGGAGAGAGTGTGTTATAAAGTGTGTGTGTGTTTGTGTGTGTGAGAACGTGAGGGAGTGTGTCAGATATAAAGAGAGAATGTGATAATATAGATGTGGTACTCAAACATTTGAAATATCATTTCCTCAAAACTAAGTATTAACATGGAAACATAACTGAACTCACTTTATTTGTCAGAGTGTGAAACGATAGATGGGGTACACAAAATATTACTTTTAAATATAATATTTCAAAATCAAGCGGTAAAATGAGAACATAGCTCAACTTAAGTATTTATATTGTGTTACTATTTGCTAAAATGAACATCAAAACCCATTGTTCTAAAAAAATGACTACCAAAACTTATAATTATGTAGTTAAAATGGCTATTAAACATTATTCAACCTCATTTTTATCGTTGTTGAGCTTTTAATACATACCAAAACATATTTAAACATAATTTTATCATTAGTGAAACAAAACGTAGATAATATTTTCTTGAACTTAACAACTTAACCTTTTAATTTTCAATTTAAGCTCAATATTATTGATTTAAATGTGAATTAACGACGACAAAATTCCAAAAAATAAATAAATGACTCCCCATTATAAGCATCTCAATTTAGATGTGTTATGACTAGCATCCAAAGAGAAAATTGTGATGTGCTTGGACCGAAAAATTAATAAAGATCGAGTTATTAATTTTTAGATGAAGAGATATATTTTATTTAGAAATTTACAGCCATACAGCAAATAACAGTTTCCATGGTGATTAAACAAAGAATGAATGACTGAAAAATTCTCTGTGAAAATCGGGTTTTCGTGTAAAACTACTATTTTCCCGACATCCTGGACTCCTAACCGTTAAAATGAGTGGTCGTTTGTCAAAATCTGTTTAGTCATTTCCTCATAATTAATATTACCGAAAACGGGATAAACAAATTATATAAAAGATATATTATATATTATATATTTTTAGCTCAGAAACTATTGATTCCATAAAAATATATTTCAAATAAAAGATTTCTATCTTTAATAGTAATACAACTTTATACTAATAAGTCATTTCGTAATTCAAATAGTTGTGAATAAATGATGAAAATTGGAAAATTTCCCTATGTAAAATATCCTCAAAGTCACTTTCATGAAAACATGAGAATTGCCATTATATCTCCTTCAGTAAACTGCCCTTAAATTTAGGGTTGGATATTTAATTCCTAAAACACCTTGGAGGGGACCTTATGAAAAGCCCATATACCAAGTTTTAGCCCAATATATCAAATAGTTTAGGCTCCAGCCCGAGGTACAGACAGACAGACAGACAGACAGCATTGCGAAAACCACTTTCTTGTTTTCAAGGGTTCATGAAACGTCGTTATTTATCAAAATCTCCAGCTTGAATATTTTGACGATCACAATACTTTCTCTCCGGAGTGTCAAGAGAAAATAAAAAAGACCTGGCCAAATAAGGCAATGCCTGTAACAGATATTTAAAAAACTGTTAATATGACCGTGTGTAGAAGCAATATTTGATTTGTGCAAAAAAGGTTGTTTGTTATATAACTACATAAATCAGCACCTTGTCTATTCTAAAGTTAGAGGTCACGAGACGCGAAATAGCCAGATAAATAATACAACAACCAAACTGTGTCCTTAGCAAACAGATGAACCTGATAGCTGGGATGTTGTGCTCGCCCACAACAAGGAAGAGGAGGGGGTGTTATGATAAAAGCTAGAAAGGTGAGTTGGGGGGGGGGGGGTTATGTTGGGGCAGGGCTTGATGCTAACTGCACAACACATTCCTCGGCAGCTTCCATCTTTACTTGCGATTAGTTTTTGTTATATTCCCCTCCTCTTGCCCTCTTTTTGTATAGCTGGGGCTTTAATTACGCTGTGCTTGGGCTGACTTGCGAAATGATCCCACGCAGGCTGAGAGCTAGGTCCAGGATACTGTGAGCTTTTCTCCACTAGTTATAAAACATACCAGGCAAGAGAGCTAGGTTCAGGATACTGGGAGCTTTTCTCCACTAGTTATAAAACATACCAGGCAAGCTGAGAGCTAGGTCCAGGATACTGGGAGCTTTTCTCCACTAGTTATAAAACATACCAGGCAAGAGAGCTAGGTTCAGGATACTGGGAGCTTTTCTCCACTAGTTATAAAACATACCAGGCAAGCTGAGAGCTAGGTCCAGGATACTGGGAGCTTTTCTCCACTAGTTATAAAACATACCAGGCAAGAGAGCTAGGTTCAGGATACTGGGAGCTTTTCTCCACTAGTTATAAAACATACCAGGCAAGCTGAGAGCTAGGTCCAGGATACTGGGAGCTTTTCTCCACTAGTTATAAAACATACCAGGCAAGAGAGCTAGGTTCAGGATACTGGGAGCTTTTCTCCACTAGTTATAAAACATACCAGGCAAGCTGAGAGCTAGGTCCAGGATACTGGGAGCTTTTCTCCACTAGTTATAAAACATACCAGGCAAGAGAGCTAGGTTCAGGATACTGGGAGCTTTTCTCCACTAGTTATAAAACATACCAGGCAAGAGAGCTAGGTTCAGGATACTGGGAGCTTTTCTCCACTAGTTATAAAACATACCAGGCAAGCTGAGAGCTATGTCCAGGATACTGGGAGCTTTTCTCCACTAGTTATAAAACATACCAGGCAAGCTGAGAGCTAGGTCCAGGATACTGGGAGCTTTTCTCCACTAGTTATAAAACATACCAGGCAAGCTGAGAGCTATGTCCAGGATACTGGGAGCTTTTCTCCACTAGTTATAAAACATACCAGGCAAGCTGAGAGCTAGGTCCAGGATACTGGGAGTTTTTCTCCACTAGTTATAAAACATACCAGGCAAGCTGAGAGCTAGGTCCAGGATACTGGGAGCTTTTCTCTGCTAGTGATAAAACATACCAGGCAAGCTGAGAGCTAGGTCCAGGATACTGGGAGCTTTTCTCCGCTAGTTATAAAACATACCAGGCAAGCTGAGAGTTAGGTCCAGGATACTGGAGCTTTTCTCCGCTAGTTATAAAACATACCAGGCAAGCTGAGAGCTATGTGCAAGATACTGGGAGCTTTTCTCCACTAGTTATAAAACATACCAGGCAAGCTGAGAGCTATGTCCAGGATACTGGGAGCTTTTCTCCGCTAGTTATAAAACATACCAGTAAAGCTGAGAGCTAGGTTCAGGATACTGGGAGCTATTCTCCGCTAGTTATAAAACATACCAGTAAAGCTAAGAGCAATGTTCAAGATACTGGGAGCTATTCTCCGCTAGTTATAAAACATATCAGGCAAGCTGAGAGCTAGGTCCAGGATACTGGGAGCTTTTCTCTGCTAGTTATAAAACATACCAGGCAAGCTGAGAGCTATGTCCAAGATACTGGAGCTTTTCTCCACTAGTTATAAAACATACCAGGCAAGCTGAGAGTTAGGTCCAGGATACTGGGAGCTATTCTCCGCTAGTTATAAAACATACCAGTAAAGCTAAGAGCTATGTTCAAGATACTGGGAGCTATTCTCCGCTAGTTATAAAACATACCAGGCAAGCTGAGAGTTAGGTCCAGGATACTGGGAGCTTTTCTCCGCTAGTTATAAAACATACCAGGTAAGCTGAGAGCTAGGTCCAAGATACTGGGAGCTTTTCTCCGCTAGTTATAAAACATACCAGGCAAGTTGAGAGTTAGGTCCAGGATACTGGGAGCTTTTCTCCACTAGTTATAAAACATACCAGGCAAGCTGAGAGCCAGGTCCAGGATACTGGGAGCTTTTCTCCGCTAGTTATAAAACATACCAGGCAAGCTGAGAGCTAGGTCCAAGATACTGGGAGCTTTTCTCCGCTAGTTATAAAACATACCAGGCAAGAGAGTTAGGTCCAGGATACTGGGAGCTTTTCTCCACTAGTTATAAAACATACCAGGCAAGCTGAGAGCTAGGTCCAGGATACTGGGAGCTTTTCTCCGCTAGTTATAAAACATACCAGGCAAGCTGAGAGTTAGGTCCAGGATACTGGGAGCTTTTCTCCACTAGTTATAAAACATACCAGGCAAGAGAGTTAGGTCCAGGATACTTGGAGCTTTTCTCCGCTAGTTATAAAACATACCAGGCAAGAGAGCTAGGTCCAGGATACTGGGAGCTTTTCTCCGCTAGTTATAAAACATACCAGGCAAGCTGAGAGCTAGGTCCAGGATACTGGGAGCTTTTCTCCACTAGTTATAAAACATACCAGGCAAGCTGAGAGTTAGGTCCAGGATACTGGGAGCTTTTCTCCACTAGTTATAAAACATACCAGGCAAGTTGAGAGTTAGGTCCAGGATACTGGGAGCTTTTCTCCGCTAGTTATAAAACATACCAGGCAAGAGAGTTAGGTCCAGGATACTTGGAGCTTTTCTCCGCTAGTTATAAAACATACCAGGCAAGTTGAGAGTTAGGTCCAGGATACTGGGAGCTTTTCTCCGCTAGTTATAAAACATACCAGGCAAGCTGAGAGCTAGGTCCAGGATACTGGGAGCTTTTCTCCACTAGTTATAAAACATACCAGGCAAGCTGAGAGCTAGGTCCAGGATACTGGGAGCTTTTCTCCGCTAGTTATAAAACATACCAGGCAAGCTGAGAGTTAGGTCCAGGATACTGGGAGCTTTTCTCCGCTAGTTATAAAACATACCAGGCAAGAGAGCTAGGTCCAGGATACTGGGAGCTTTTCTCCGCTAGTTATAAAACATACCAGGCAAGCTGAGAGCTAGGTCCAGGATACTGGGAGCTTTTCTCCACTAGTTATAAAACATACCAGGCAAGCTGAGAGTTAGGTCCAGGATACTGGGAGCTTTTCTCCACTAGTTATAAAACATACCAGGCAAGAGAGCTAGGTCCAGGATACTGGGAGCTTTTCTCCGCTAGTTATAAAACATACCAGGCAAGCTGAGAGCTAGTTCCAAGATACTGGGAGCTTTTCTCCACTAGTTATAAAACATACCAGGCAAGTTGAGAGTTAGGTCCAGGATACTGGGAGCTTTTCTCCGCTAGTTATAAAACATACCAGGCAAGAGAGTTAGGTCCAGGATACTTGGAGCTTTTCTCCGCTAGTTATAAAACATACCAGGCAAGTTGAGAGTTAGGTCCAGGATACTGGGAGCTTTTCTCCGCTAGTTATAAAACATACCAGGCAAGCTGAGAGCTATGTCCAGGATACTGGGAGCTTTTCTCCGCTAGTTATAAAACATACCAGGCAAGCTGAGAGCTAGGTCCAAGATACTGGGAGCTTTTCTCCGCTAGTTATAAAACATACCAGGCAAGCTGAGAGCTATGTCCAGGATACTGGGAGCTTTTCTCCGCTAGTTATAAAACATACCAGGCAAGCTGAGAGCTATGTCCAGGATACTGGGAGCTTTTCTCCGCTAGTTATAAAACATACCAGGCAAGCTGAGAGCTAGGTCCAGGATACTGGGAGCTTTTCTCCACTAGTTATAAAACATACCAGGCAAGAGAGTTAGGTTCAGGATACTGGGAGCTTTTCTCCGCTAGTTATAAAACATACCAGGCAAGCTGAGAGCTATGTCCAGGACACTAGGACCAGCAGTTTGGGAATAACTCAGAATTAGAATTTGATATTTTCCAAAGACACTTTTTTGAATATAAAATTTGAGTGCAATGCAGTTATCGGTAAGACAAGTAACGACTGGACTATTGTAGCTCTCTTTTCCCAAGAGATAGAGTACCTCACAATAGAGACTACATCACTCACAGTTCACATCAGTTCTTCTCTCTCACAGTGAGATTTGTGATCGTACCACATGGCGGAGCATCACGTCCATTATGGTTCAAACACTAAGACCAGGAGGCTACAGAACATCAGTGGGCTACTGAGAGAAATATAACAAGAGACGCATCTCCCCGATACTCAAACCCGCGCTCAGACGTGCTGCCGAGTGACGGCTAGTGAAACTAATCACTGCAAAGAGATGAGTTACTACCCGTCACTAGAATGAGACGAACCCACGATTGAATCCATCTTCATAAATCAGTGTCGATATAACTATGCTTAGTAAGAATATTACATCAGCCTTCTTCTCTGGAGGGCAAGGTTCAATTACCGACTCGTGCTAAGGGAGTTTGCTATCCAAAGTAGAATATCAATATTGTTGGCTAATGATGATCCTTTATGTACAAACACTGTACCTGTTCCTCCAGTTACACTGGACAGTGATGACCTTTTGTCTACAAACACTGTACCTGTTCCTCCCATTACACTGGACAGTGATGACCTCTTGTGTACAAACACTGTAGCTGTTCCTCCCATTACACTAGATAGTGATGACCTCTTGTCTACAAACACTGTACCTGTTCCTCCTCTGGCACTGGATAGGGATGACCTCTTGTCTACAAACACTGTACCTGTTCCTCCAGTTACACTGGTTAGTGATGACCTCTTGTTTACAAACACTGTACCTGTTCCTCTTATGGCACTGGATAGTGATGACCTTTTGTCTACAAACACTGTACCTGTTCCTCCCATTACACTAGATAGTGATGACCTCTTGTCTAAAAACACTGTACCTGTTCCTCCTCTGGCACTGGATAGTGATGCCCTTTTGTCTACAAACACTGAACCTGTTCCTCCCATTACACTGGACAGCGATGACCTCTTGTGTACAAACACTGTAGCTGTTCCTCCCATTACACTGGATAGTGATGACCTCTTGTCTACAAACACTGTACCTGTTCCTCCTCTGGCACTGGATAGTGATGACCTCTTGTCTACAACCACTGTACCTGTTCCTCCGGTTACACTGGATAGTGATGACCTCTTGTGTACAAACACTGTAGCTGTACTTCCCGTTACACTGGACAGTGACGACCTCTTGTCTACAAACACTGTAGCTGTTCCTCCTCTTGCACTAGAGAGTGATGGCCTCTTGTGTACAAACCCTGTAGCTGTTTCCCTCCTGGCACTGGATAGTGATGACCCCTGATGTGCTGACACTGGAGCTGTTCCCTACCTGAAATATTTTTCTGGCCATCACTACCTAGCCAGGCTATCCGCATATTTACACTGAATATAGGATATAAAGTGTGTGTACCCACATTCTAGTGTAAAATGATCAAGTAACCATCCTAAGTATACATAACTGAGATCCGAACCAAACAAGGTTGATGAGGATAATGCCTTAGTCCGCGTGCCCACCTATGTCAGTATCACGTCAATAAGCCAATATTAAATGGAGGGTTATCCACACAAGATTCACTTTTATTATCCTGGTCCTTCCATCTACACATTTGCCTCAGATATTACTAATGAATGTGAATATTGCTGGGACCCTCCAATTCTTGAATCCTCAATCCTAAGCCCTCGAATCTTTAGATACCCTGAAAGTTACTAAAACGACTTTTACGTATTCATACGTCAAGTCATAATATCTGCAGCTGCCATTTTTGATAGAGATTATCAATACATGTAAAATAACAATAATACTATAATATCATTATCATTATCATTATCATTATTAGCACCGCGTCTTACTACCCGTTCGGGTTATACGCACTTACGCTAATGTGTAATGGTAGGGTGATTGTGAGATGAAATGAAGGACCAACAGTTTAACGTGGAATCCGAACCATGGTGGAGGCCTGGCATTCCCCACATTCACAAGATGTCTTGTCAGAGGTGAAGGAAGGGTTTGGTAATCAGATAAATCTGTGCTGGGACTGAGGATTGAACCCCGGCCGCCAGCAAATAATATAATAAAATGCTATCAATGTGGACCGAACAAAATAGGTTTGTATGTTGTTGTTTTTTAAAAGGCCATTTATATAAAGATTGGACTGTAGAGATACCAATAGCCTTGCAATTTTAATTTGCTTCATACTTAGCACCAATAGGGGGTGGGGATAATGTTTCTACCAACATAATTACAGTGAACTCCGAACCATTCATATTTCATCGGTCTGCAGCTCACATTCATGAAGAAAATCCACCATCCCGTGGAAACTTATGAATAGACCAAATTTTGAAAGTACCTATTCAGGAATTTCCATAAATATTAATGAAGGAAGTCGTGGACCGATGACCTTGAACTGCGCGTGACCCTTAGCGACTAGCGGTAAAAAAAATAAAAACAAAAGAAAGAATGAATTATAGAAAAGTGCGCGCGGGCCGTTCCTTGAACATCAGAATGGTGGGCACTTCCCTCCCACCCACCATCCATTGTGTCAAAGAGGGGTGGGACTGTGAATATATATTACCTTGCGCATGCGCACACAGGTACCGGTTTCCCACGTCCAATGTAAACAAAAATATATTAGCAGAGTAATAGTTCTATCAATCTACTTACTTTTATAGCAATTGTATTTTAATTTAATTAGTACTTTCAATACTAAGGTTATTAACAACTTTAGATAAAGGGGAAGTCAGCCTAGAAGAAATGTACCCGCAATAGCATGGTGGAGGAATGGGTCAACTTTTCCCATCACCCTCTACCCCAGTGCATCCACCCAGGATTTGAACCTCAACCTCACCGTCACAATAAGATGGAAGGGTAAAAGGCCTAAAGCCCCTATTTTTTTTATAGTTTTATAGCAAAAGACTTAATGTATAGAATAACAAGTTTTGATAGAGAAACCAGAATGAATTATGTGTGCAACAAAATAAATGTAAGTGCAATTTTCGTAGTAAGGACCTTTTAAAACAGCTAGGAAAGTTACTAGATCTACTTTTACTCATTAAAACGTCAAGGATGTGATCTTTAACTGTTCCCTTTGATAATATATCAATATCTGTAAAATAACACTAATATACCTACCCATGATATCAATTAATACAAAGTTTGTATCTTTAAAAGGGTTCTTGCTAATACAAATTTGACCATACGACAAAATTCTGACGATTCATTACTAACAAACCAGCTGTAACTAGAATGTATAATAGTATTATTATTAGGTGTTCTGTCTTACGACAGGTCCAGTCCTTTTGTCAGTGAACTTAGACATCCAATGCCCCTGTCCTCTGAATACTTCAGTTCCCAAAATGTTCATTATAATGAAAGTTTAACACAAACAACGTGGAGATAGCACAAGTTCTAAGAAACTGACACTATGAGGACATTTAAGTGATCCTCAACACATCACCTTACTGTGTCATGAGTGGGAGCGAGGCTTTGAGTGAGTAGTGAGTGAGTGAGTGAGTGAGTGTCAAGGATTTGAGAGCTATCAAGTGGTCCAAAGAGGTTGAGATGGACTGGAAGGACAAACTCTACTCTTTTTCTATAATAATAATAATAATAATAATAATATTTAGCACCGCGTCTTACTACCCGTTCGGGTTATACGCTTTAAGTACTAATTACGTTAATGGATTTAGGAATTGGGAAGGTTAATTAGAGGAAGTGAGCCCACATTTGCGTGGAGGGAGAGTGGAAAACCATTTAGGAAAAACCACCCCCAGTTCGGGTGACCGAGATTCGAACCTCAATCTCCCCGTCCTCAACAGTCGAGCTCAACACGACAAGCGCGTTAGCCAACTACGCCACCGAGGCGGGTGCTTTTTATATGGTTCTTTAAAATAAACAATTAATGCTACATTTCACATTTTCCATAGAGGAGGAAAACTGGAAAAGTGTGGATGCTGTAAATTGGAGGTAGATGACAGGTAAGAAGAGAGGAGGCAAAGTGGGAGATGAATAACACCGATATATGTTGTCTGGGTTGGTTCAGAAAATGTATAAACTGGTATTAATGATATCATCTTGTTACCCACATGGGTCATGTGTACACATTAGTACCAGCGACTTGTTCTCTAACAGTTGGGGGATCGGGAGTGGAAGTTTAATTTTCAATGTCCATATAAGGGTAGGTCATTATTGGTCTACGTCCCACCGAGAAGTTATTCCTTATGAAAAAATAATTAGGAAATATATGGACAACTTTTCCCCGAAAGTGATTACTAAGGGAGTTATGATCCCTTGAAATAACGTTTAAAATGCTTTTATGTAAAAATATCAGAAATAATTTGAGCTTAAACAACAAATCCCTGAATAATGTTTTGTTGAACTAAGATGTTAAACCTCCAAAAACTTGGTTGGCAATATCATCCTCCTTCACTGATTAAATGTGGTTGCCACACTTTTTTAACATTGAATTTTGTAACATTGATCTGGTATTAATTTATAATGATGAATTATTTATCAGCATCTCTTAATTAACAAAAAAAGGTTGTCTTGTCGGAACTCTCTCAGATCCACCGTTTCTGAGAAAACCACAGGTTTAGTTTAATTACAGGTTGTTAGTGCCTTGGAGTTAGGCAACCAGTTGTGCAGTGTTGCAACAGGAAACGAAGGTGGCAACCCCAATTTAATCAGCGAAGGGGGATGCAAATACCAATCAAGTTTTAAAAGGTTTAACATATTAGTCCAACAAAAGGTTATTTAGGAATTTGTGGTCTTTGCTCAAGTTGTTTCTAATGTTTTGACATAAAAGCATTTTAAAACGTGATTTTGAAGAACTCTTAATTCCGTTTGTAATAAATAATCACTTTTGGGAAAAATTTGTCCATTTCATTCCTACTTATTTTATAGTAAGGAATCGCCTCCAGTTGAATCCGAGACCAATAACGACACATCCTTTATATTTAGAATATTTATTTTCATTTTCTAACCTAATAACATATTAATGACGTATTTTATATCAGGTATATTTTTACTGATTTAATCCAATTCCTCTCATTAGTTTATCTTTACGGTCAACATAAAATTATTAATGGGTCAGTTTGATAGGAAGGGTGCCTGCATTCTTGTTGAAGAGGGTAGAACCCCTGACCCTGTGGGTTTGTACCAGACCCTGTCATAATATAAAACCTATCTCTCTCTTGGTAAAAGTCAGGCACACTAACCCCTCGCCGGATAGATCGCGAGAGTTGATCGTTTATTTTATTGCCTGTTGTAAGTTATGTTTCCGTTTCATTTGTCTGTATCTATCATCTTCGTGACGACGTCTTCACTTCCTTAACGTTTTATTTCTTTCTTTCCTTCCTTTTTGGTGTCAAGCTGTGGTTTCACCTTCCCCCTCTCTACCTCCCCACGCACAATTACCACCGCCTCACTGTCTTGTTACGTCTTGTTAATGTATCGTGGTGTCCACCATAATAGATATAGTATAGTAATAGTAGTAGTAGTAGTAGAGTAGTGGTGGAGACCCAAAGAGATATGAGATGAAAAAGTTAGGATCTACCATGAATTTTTCCGGAAAAATTTCCAACATTTTTGCTTTCCCAAATGAAATGTCAACTACAGTAGGACTTATTTAATTTGAAGTTCAAGGGATATCTTAAACATTCAATTTAACCAAAATAATATAATATACAGTATATAATAAACCAGTCATCTAAAAATATGCTACATATAAACACATATATTTTATAATGTATATGCTATAAAAACCCACATACACAATCTACACATACATGAAAAACAAGAAAAATTTAAACACAAAACATGAAAACTTGTAAAAAATATCAAACAAAAATCGGAGACTAAATCAGTTTTTGCTATAATGTTTGAAAAAATTTGTTATCTTGGTTTATTGTAATTTACTTAGTTTGACACAATACATAAAATCTTCAAGCTCATTGATTGCATTAAAAATGTTATCTTTTACGTCTGGTTTGAATTCAGTGAATCTTATCAGGTTTCCATCATTGTAGGTGCTTCAGAAACGGATGATATTGTTTCTTTTGCTTGGATGTTTGTGGTGTCTTCCTCACCAGAGTATTCTTGGGTATTTTTGTTATTTGCGCCTTCATGAATTTACCCACCTGTCAGCGTTTCCACCATCGTTAAGTTAGGTTTAAAATCAGTATAAACTCGAAAAAATTACACAATATATAGGCTTAGAACTATACAAATATTTATTTCTAAAATTCAAATTAAATGCTATTTTTTTCATTGATTGGATAGTAATTTCATGGGGAATCCAGGTGGATTTAAATTAGCCAAATTTCTCATTCAACCTGTGTCAAATTATCTAAATCCTAGTGTATTTAAATGTTACAGACGCAATCTACATATCCCAAGTTTAATTTCTGAAGAGGATGTTAACACGAAAAACATCAAATGAGTATAATAAAGCGATAACAGCGATTACAGTTCTTATAACACTCAAGTATCAACTACAGTGCTTGGTGGTTGAATGCGTCACTAATGCCAGGTCTGCAGTTGACAAGATGTGTTAATAACTCAATATTAATTATATTACATCCTTTTCACCCTAGGAATTTTATAAGCTGACAAATTTAATTTATAATCGCCATCATTTGTTTGGATTTAGAATTAGCCTCTTACCCTACTCCATAGGCCACAAAATGCAATTTCGGAGAATTTTGCGATTGAAATGATCATCTCTAGCCGTGGTGAGTATGACACGACCCACAAGGAGGGTTAGATTATGTTCTGACAATCGGTAACGCCTCCATTGTGCCATTCTCTGCTGATCATAGCTTTCCCATGACTGAGTGGTTGAGGAAGCGGGATGCATACCACCTTAGTTACATTCTGTATCTCCTTTGCTGATGGTTGAGATCTGAAGTACCCTTAGTAATAGGTCCCTTTTGCTGAGTGTAGAAGCTGAAAACAACCACCTTAGTTACATCCCTCCTGTCCTCTTGGCTGGTTGGTAAGGGAGCCCAACTAAAGGTTCTAATTCTTCTTGCCATCCAATGTGATGATCCAAGAAGACAGAAACGAGATGCTACTCTTTTATAGACGTGTTATTTTGTTCCCAGGTGTTAATAATCCAGTCACGCTATACGTTTGAAAAGAACAACGTCTTGACCCTCATGGACAGCAATACCTATCCTATACAACTTTCAAGCATGTGCGTGTTTCAAATCTTACCAACTTTCCGGGCTATCCGCTTATTTCACTAAGGTTGATTCTCATGTTCACCGAAAATTGAGAGCATAATATTCTCTATTGTCGGAACAATTCGCACGATAGCAGGAAGGTATCTTGACCCATGATGATTTGCAACATAAACATAAAAACATCTGGTCAGCAATGTATTTAGTTCTTAGTGGATAAATAACTCTTTAAGGTAACTGTCCGATGTATAATTTATAATTATTGTGCCGTTTAATCCAATAAACATAGAACGAGAAGAAAATATACACTTTTTATTTAAAGAGTTATTTCCCAATCATTTCCCAACAGTAGATGCAGCTGTCTGCTTATATCTTGCTTTGTAGGCGCACACGCCCTGATTGAGTCAGTTGGTTTAGGCGCACACGCCTTGATTGAGTCAGTTGGTTTAGGCGCACACGCCCTGATTGAGTTGGTTGGTTTAGGCGCACACGCCCTGATTGAGTCAGTTGGTTTAGGCGCACACGCCTTGATTGAGTCAGTTGGTTTAGGCGCACACGTCCTGATTGAGTCAGTTGGTTTAGGCGCACACGCCCTGATTGAGTCAGTTGGTTTAGGCGCACACGCCCTGATTGAGTCAGTTGGTTTAGGCGCACACGCCCTGATCGAGTCAGTTGGTTTAGGCGTACACGCCCTGATTGAGTCAGTTGGTTTAGGCGCACACGCCTGATTGAGTCGTTGGTTTAGGCGCACACGCCTTGATTGAGTTGGTTGGTTTAGGCGCACATGCCCTGATTGAGTCAGTTGGTTTAGGCGCACACGCCTTGATTGAGTTGGTTGGTTTAGGCGCACATGCCCTGATTGAGTTAGTTGGTTTAGGCGCACACGCCCTGACAGAGTTGGTTGGTTTAGGCGCACACGCCCTGATTGAGTCAGTGGTTTAGGCGCACACGCCCTGATTGAGTCAGTTGGTTTAGGCGCACACGCCCTGATTGAGTCAGTTGGTTTAGGCGCACACGCCTGATTGAGTCGGTTGGTTTAGGCGCACACGCCCTTTATTGATTGTTGTTTAGCCACACGCCTGATTGAGTCAGTTGGTTGAGGCGCACACGCCCTGATTGAGTCAGTTGGTTTAGGCGCACATGCCCTGATTGAGTCAGTTGGTTTAGGCGCACACGCCCTGATTGAGTCAGTTGGTTTAGGCGCATGAACCCTGATTGAATCTATTAGTTTAGAATTTTGATTGGTTCTGTCACGCATATTCTATGAAGACGCACGGACAGAACTGACATTGTCTCAACTTGTGCAGAGTGACCCATGCAGTTTGCGCTGATTTCTTGCGATTGTTTTAGATCTCGTCATGTGACCACGTTTCATTTCTGTTTGTCACGAACGTGTGAATCCACAAGATTCTGTTAGGTATGAAGATGGT